>BLSH010527292.1:1219281-1234318 GCA_018402905.1 Glandirana rugosa
ACTAAGGGATACTCTCGGTAGAATTGACGAGGCTGTACACAAAAAGTTTCAGCCTCGCTGAAACTTTTTCAAAGGACATGATGAAAACAGGCTGAAACTAGGATGAAGTCGGGTAACTTTCCGTAACTTCAGCCTAGTTTCAGCATAGTCACAGAAATGACTAGGCTGAAACCGTACGCTGAACACGACACCCCTAGAACTTCCCCTTGAGGTGTGGTATAAAAATTTCTTTTTTGACCGTACCCCGGGGGGAGGTCCTCGTATGGTCCGGGAAACCAGACCATGCCAAAATTCCCCTTGGGGGTGCGGTTTTTTTGTCGCACCCCATGGGGGGTTTTAGGTATGGTCTGGGAATAGGCTCGTGCGTTGGGTCGTCCGGTCCTTTCCCCCACCCCTGCTCGCTCGCCGGGGGAGGGAGGACCTGGTATGGTCCGGTGCACGGGAGTTGTACCCCTCATACCCACGAAACCCCGTCCCCCCGAGACGCGGGGGGTGGGGTTTCGTGGAACAGGGGTACACGTGGCCTGGTATGGTCCAGGAGGGAGGGGGCCGCTCGCTCGTCCCCACCCCCTTTCCTGGCCTGCTGGGTTGCGTGCTCGGATAAGGGTCTGGTATGGATTTTGGGGGGTACCCCACGCTGTTTTTTTGGCGTGGGGGTTCCCCTTAAAACCGTACCAGACCAAAGGGCCTGGTATGCTCCTGGAGGGGGGCCCCATGCCAGTTTTTTCTTTAAAAATATGGTGTGGAGTTCCCCTTCAAGATCCCCACAGCACAAGTCGCATGCCAAAGTCGGATCAGTAAAGACACTGATACGACTTTGATCCGACTTCAATGCCTTTCAATGGGCTGAAGTAGGATCAAAGTCGGACAAAAGTAGTACAGGAAACTTTTTCAAAGTCGCTCCGACTTTGAAAAACACATGTCGGAGCAGTTAAGATGGCTCTCATAGGGAATCATTGTTTTTGTGACGTAATGCAACTTGTGCTCTTCATGTCGGTCCGAGAATCGGACTAGTGTGAACCCAGCCTTAGTGAGTTTGAAAAAAGACACAATTTCAACCTATGTGTGTGCTTTTATGTCAGTATTACATTGTATATCTCTCAATGTTGTGGTCCCTTAGGTGCCCATATAATAGTTTTTTTAAATTATCTATGCTCCCAGCTGAAACCACTGTTTGTGGAAGAGAATTCCACATCCTCACTGCTCTTACCGTAAAGAACTCTCTATGCAGTTTAAGGTTAAACCGCCCTTCTTTTTAGCGAATGGCTGCCCATCTTTGTGTACTCCCTTGTGTGGAATCGTTTTTTCCCTATTGTGGGGTCACCAGTAGAGTATTTGTACATTGAAATCATATCCCCCTCTCAAGCGTCTCTTCTCCGGAGAGAATACGTTCAGTGCTTGTAATCTTTCCTCATAACCAAGGTCCTCCAATCCCTTAATTAGCTTTGTTTCCCTTCTCTGAACCCTTTCCAGTTCCAGGACATCCTTTCTGAGGACTGGTGCCCAGAACTGGATGGCATACTCCAGGTGCAGCCTCACCAGAGACTTGTAGAGTGGGAGAATTATTGATTTATCCATGGAGTTAATCCCTTTCTTGATGCATGCCAATATTTTGTTAGCTTTGCTTGCCGCAGTTTGGCATTGCATGCCATTGCTGATCCTGTCCTCTACTAGGACCCCTTGGTCCTTTTCTATCCTAGATTCCCCTAGAGGTTCTCTACCTAGTGAGTAGTTTGCGTTCATATTCTTGGTACCCAAATGGATTATTTTACATTTTTCTACGTTAAACCTCATTTGCCACTTAATCTGCCCACCCCATTAATTTGTTCAGATCTTCTTGCAAGGTTTCCACATCCTTTGGAGAAATTACTGCCCTGCTTAGCTTGCTATCATCTGCAAATATTGAGCTTGAGCTGTTAACCCCATCCTCCAGATTGTTTATGAATAAAATGAATAGGATTGGTCCCAGGACAGATCCCTGGGGAACGCTACTTTCTACACCAGACCATTCCGAGTACTCCCCACCTATCTCCACCCTCTGGACTCTGTAACCAGTTCTCAATCCATGTACTCACCCTTTGATCCATGCCGACAGACCTTAGTTTGTACATTAAGCGTTCTGGAGAGGGTGGTTGAACCTCACCTAACCACAGCAGCTCCTAAACTCTTCTAATAGCATATGTGTACATGGACACCTAGGCTTTTATGGAACAGAGTTTAGAAGCTTTGCAAAAAAAAATGCCAAAAGCTCCTAAACTCATGTTTAGGAGCTGCTAGTGTACATGGAGACTATAACCGAAAATAAGCAGCAAATATTACCAACTAATGCCACACAACGAACAACTGCTTTGAGCTAGAAAGCTCTCATCTCTTCAAGATAAGGAACCTGTTGAATCTTCAAGGGAGAACTTGAAATAGACCATATAGACTTAGAACAACAATCAAGGCTACAGTTCAACAGACAAAAAAATACATCATATTAAGTGGTGACATGAAAATATCTGTAGGCTTGTCATTTACAGTTACTATTGTGATAAATAAGAGCTTTCTTTTTACTGTTCCATAACAGAGTTGGACTTTATCCTTTAAAACAGTTTTATTCATTTGTATTAAAAGATACCCCAGCACAATTAGATCAATTTCTCTGATTCTACAATCTTTATATGATAATCAGACAGTGGAGGATTCTGGAAAATGTTATTGGAATCATATGGCACCAATATGAAGGAAAAACTGCTCAAAAGTTAGGAAACACATTGGTCAAATCTCTGTATTCCAGGAGCCTGGAAATGTGGCTGAGCTGTAGTTGTCATATGACGTATTGATGGCTTGGCACCATTTGATGACAAATGATGTATTGATGGCTTGGCTACTAAGAACTATATAATCAGTAAGTATAAGCAAATCCATTCTTCACTGCATGCAAGCAAATGGAATGTTCTCCCCTAACCTGCTGGAGACTAAGTCTGAGATGAATGAGGGATGGAGGAAGAAGAAAAGAGATAGGGAGGGAAGGAGAGAGAAGAGAAGCAAAGAAAGAGGGATGGAGGGACAGCAGGCCCAGATCCTACACCACAATAGCAATATGTGCATTCCAGAAAGTTTAACAATCAGCAGATAAAGATACTCCAAACACCTGGTGTTAGAGCTTCAATCATCCTGGCACCATGGCTGTTATGGTGTCAGAATGATTGAAGCGCATTATTTCTATTATTGCATCGTAATATAAAATGAAATAGTTCAACTCAACATAATGCAGAATCAGTGGGAGCCCTGATCGTGTCACTTACCACATTGCCTGCCATCAGATGTCATCAGGTGTCTCCAGCAGAGTACCTCCTTCCATCAGGTGTCCCCAGCAGTCAGAGTGCCTCATTACATCACAGGTGTCCCCAGTGGTCAGAGTGCCTCCTTACATCACAGGTGTCCCCAGCGGTCAGAGTGCCTCCTTACATCACAGGTGTCCCCAGTGGTCAGAGTGGCTCCTTACATCACAGGTGTCCCCAGGGGTCAGAGTGCCTCCTTACATCCCAGGAGTCTCCGCCACCATTACAAAAGACCAGCTCTCCTGAAGCATGGTCACTCCGAGGGGAAGATACAAGAGGCGGAGCCGGCCGGGTGGCTGCCAATAGAAATGGAGAAGCCACCAACCCCCCCGCCCCCTTTCCCATAACAGGTCATAGCAGCAAGCCATGGGGCGGAGTTTGGCAGCAGCTCCATTTCTACTGGCAGCTGGCTCTGCCTCTTGTTTATTCCCCTCGGCGTGAGACTATGCTTCAGTAAAGCTGGTCTTCTTTAAATCAGCGGCGGAGACATCACCAGTGCCGGTCCTGGACCTCTAGCGGCAGGCGACTCTGGTAATTCTCAGGAGGGCTCGGGAGCCTCAAGGCTAATAAGCCCTCTGCATGCCTGAGACCCGGGGCTTTTCGGGGGGCACCCTGGGGCTGTAGCCCGGTCAGCCCCCCCCCCCCCTCCTGACGCCTCTGGTTTTGTGGTTAGAAAATTAGAAATAATTTACCAGATGCATTTAATGGCTCAATTCACCCTAAATTGGTATTTCAGGGTTTTGTAAATGCTGGAGAGCTGAAACCCCCTTAAATGCTTTTATATAAGTTGTAGCACTCTCAGACTCTGTTGGTGAAATCTGTTCATGTAATTTCTTAGGGCTGTACATCTGCAGTTGCCATTATGAGGGTTTGATTTCTGATCATTTTTTTAAATATATTAATAATAATGAAGTATACAGAGGTGCAACACAAAGATGTTTGAGAACATTCAAAGCTCCCAGATGGATGTGAAATAGGCTGGGAAATATGGTGGGGAGGTCTCGCTGTTGGACTATTTAAAAAAAAAAAAAAAAAAGAAACTGACCCTTTAACACCTGTAATACTGCCACAGAGCTTAAAGTGGATGTAAAGTTGGATACATCTGTCTGTAGTATTTTCTAATTTCTCTTCAAAGAGCTATGTCCCGTAACTGTCTCTTCAGCCTGATAAGTTCTCACTCATTCTGGGAGATGGGACAGAGAATTTAGAGTCAAAGGAGGTTGCTAAAAATAGATTAGCAGACTGCTAAACAAAACACAGGCAACCTTTGCATGTGTGTGTGGGGGGGGGGGGGGGCCTTTCCTCCAATCAGCTTTCTCATAGTCTCACAGTGTCTCACAGCATCTAGCAATCAACTCCTAGATAGGCATGAGGAAGTGGAAAATCTAACAGAATGTGCACTTTCTAAACAGTATATCAAGGTGAAGACAGAAGATATACATGTAAGACTTGTATAGGGAGGTTTGTGTCAGGATCATCATAAAACATGTTAATCGTGTGACTTCATCATCAAAACTGGACATGCATCTGAGTAATATAAGGTACAATGCTAAATAAAGCATGTTTCAGTACTTGTAGTGCTTACATGTAAGCAACAACAACAAAAAAAAACAAAGAAACACCCTATACACGGTTACCTTTACCAGCAGCAATACATATCAATCACACCTGTCACAGGTTAAAAAAACTATTTTCTACTGTGGGGTAGAGGTAAATAATAATAAATCTAAAAGAAACAACAAAAAAGATGACATATTGGCGAAAATGCTTTGTGTTCCAGCTTGTTTTTAAGAAATGTCTCAGAAGCAGAGAGAATTTACTGCAATACTGATGGGGAATGCCCAAAATACTTTAAGGCCTAATATGCGCTTGAACAGCTATACTTGCAAAGGAAAAAAAAAACAGAATACAGCCATTAATCTTTTAAAAATTGTTTTGCTGGCTTGAAGTGTGGGTCTATGATGATTTCAGAGAATAATGCCACCTTGGCAGTTTAATGAGAATGGTGGAGGCAGCCCTTTTTAAAAGATGCACCAACATTCCAGAGAAGGCAAGCAAAAGGCAACTATTGCACGGATATGCTCAGGGCTGTCTTTAATATTGATTGGACCCTGGGCAAATATTTTCTTGTCCCCCCCCATGCAATTTCACTCTCTACCTGCTCTGAGACATACAATAAATAGCAACTAGACTCTAAATCAATTTACTGAATCAGATCAGCAGTGATTTTGATTGGTTGCCAGAGATCACAGCATATCATTGCCGCTTACTGTCTGGTTGCTAGAGATTACAGCACACATTACTGCTCACTGATTAGTTGCTAGAGGTTACAGCACATGCTTTCTGCTTGTTTGGTTGCTAGAGATTACTGTACATAAATACTGCTCACTGATTGGTTGCTAGAGGTTACTGCACATCATTACTGCCCACGGATTGGTTGCTAGAGGTTACAGCACATCATCTCCTCATTGCCTGCACACCATGGACTGGGGAGCACAAAGTCGCTTTCCTGACACCACAGAAATGTGCTGCCCTTTAGCAGATACACAGCAGTGCCATCAATTATCAATGACACCCTCATGCATCTGCTGACATGTGCTGTGGACTTTCAAGCATGCCTTTGTCTCCCCAGTGGGCAGCATCCAGTATAGGTGATGGTGAATATGACCTCAGGGGGGCATGCTATACATATGAATGCCACTTTTGTTTACATATCAGTGCAGCTGGCCGCCACTATTTACATATGAATGCTGCCGCTATTTACATATCAATGCTGGTTATTTACATGTAAACATAGGGTCTGCAGGTGTGTCATCTGTACACAACAATAGGGCAGAGTTGGGCAGCTTTAGTAGTAGCACTTAGATATCGGGACACAGCACAGGTCTAAAACTTCAAGGGACAAGGGAATTTAAACCAGCATAGTTGGCAAGTATGGGGTAGCTGCTTTGGGCCCCACAACAATGACAGGGCCCAGGGAAGCTTTAAGGCAGGGCAGGCCTGCCTTAAAGACGGCCCTGGATATGCTGTACATATGGCATACATACTTACAGCTGCAAACTCCACTGTATAAAGAGGGCTGTCTAATGTAAGATTCAGCCCCTGGACAGCAGACAGTTTTTATCACCTGGTTGTTTAAAGTCCAAGCTCCACTGATTAGAGCGGTGTCTTGTGTGTTGGCAGTTTTTATCCCGGCATGGCCAACTGAAAAGGAATTTCCATCCCCAGGGTATAGACATGAGCCAGCGCAAAGCATTCATGTTTACTTGTCTACCAACATACAGAAGTGCTTGAAGGTAGATGGACTGTACTAGAACGTGCATCAGCCCTCTTAATGGTATCATGCAGAACAAGGAACACATTAACACTGGACTCTATAGTTGGACATACACCTGACTGCTGCACCCAGGTTGCTGGACTGTGCAATACACTCTTCTCACCTCTGCACTCTTGTATGTTACATACTTCTGACCCCTGCACTCTGTAAATATATACTCCTGACCCCTGTATAGGGTGAATACATATTCCTGCCTCTGCATTATGTGCATTACACCTGCACTATATGTGTTATCTTGCACATTAAATAACCATGCCAAAAGTATTTATGGTCTCAACAGTTACAAGTAGTCTCCAACTATTTTAGTGAAGTTCTTTATGGTAGGCTTACACAAAGTTCTATATTCTGTGTATAGAAAGACACAAAAATGAAGGAGTTATGTTTTTAAATAATTGTGCTGAGACTTATATCAGTGAGATTGTTGCTTGTGGCACAGAAATTAGAGCACATTTTGTCACATTTGCCTTTTAACGCTCTTTAACTGTTAGCACAATGTGGGCAAATTCACCATTTGCCATGGTGCACCATTGGTCTTTTCAGAGGCCCAAGAGTGCACAATCTTTTTACAATCTCAGCAATGTTTCTGCATGAATAAACAAGTATGATATCCTCCCATGCTACAACAAACCTTATTCTAGCGGAAAAAAAAAGTGGCTATAAAATGACACAATTGCACTGACTGCAATTGTACAATGGCCCCATCAGCTCCAGTTCAATATCTAAGCAAGAGTTTTTCCTGCCCAGTATATAAGACAATTAAGCCATATACGCCCAAAAATTACCCTTTCTATGGACATCTTATTACTTTCAAAGGTTTGTGAAATGTCTTGAAATTAACCTTTTAAAGGGCTCTACAATTATCCCACAACATAAATTACACTGCCATTAAAAGTGACATTTCCAGCTTTTGACAAATGATTTCATGTTTTATTGCAAACATTACAAAAGCTCCTAGTATATGCTTATATCAAGGGCAAAATTACTGAAAACATTTCAAGAGACACTTATCTTAAAACATTAAATAGCCAATTTTACGTATGCTTGAAGCAAACATAAGTGGGATCAAGTGTCAAAGACAGACTGTTTTAAACACATTATCTCAGCAAAAATGTGATGGGAAGGGCAGCCAAGGCCATGCTGAGATGTGTAGTTCTGCACAGCCCTGTATAGTCAGGGCAGTTCATAATTAGCATACAACTTTTTCCCCCCACATGGCTGAACGGCTAAAATTCCCAAAACATCAATTTATCAGACACAATCAGCTTCATGTATAAGGCTGCATTCACACCTGAGCGACACGTTTTTGGGCGTTTTTGAAGCTTTAGATGACACGTTTTGTAGCGTGACATTGTGCATTTGCAAACGCCGATGTCGCGCTAATACACACGTTTGACGCTTTTCCATTGATTCTATGGCAATAGAAAAGTATCAGAAATGCCAGAATATGCCCGATTCGCGCAACAAAAATACCTCTGGGAGTAGTTTGAGCGTAGGGCATTTGGCTTCAGGTGTTTTTGAGTGGAGATATGAACCATCTCCATAGAAAAACATTTATTTTTTTTCCCCACCAGCGTTTTGTAGCTTCATGCTTCAGGCATATTTGAGCTACAAAACGCTCAGGTGTGAATGGGCCCTAAGAGTGCTAGGTCCTCAAAGTGCCTGGGACCAGAAGTTTCACCTCTATGGCAGACACTTGCTGAAATACTAAATTTCCCAGCACAGATTTAACATCAGACGACAACATGACATTTCATTTGTCTGCTGGACTTTCAAGGCAGTTTTGCATTTAACTGGCAGCTATTAGAAACCCCTTAGTACTGGCCAATGTTACCATGTGTAAGAAGCAGTAAGGATCTTCTCTGATATTCCAACATCAGAAGCAGACATTTTCTAAGGTTACCCTATTTATTAGGCTCAATGCACACTGTAGCTGCTAAACAATCCTTTTTGAGTGTTTGGGCGTTTATTTTAACAGCCCATAAACACCCCTCTAGGTTATCCTATGTGTCCATGCACACATGGGGGTTTGTTGTCGTTTATTAGCAGTGGAGTTTATGCGTTATTGTCAGAACGCCCTAAAATCGCATTCAAGAGTCATTCCTCTGACCACAAAAAATGTTGAAAGCTTAATAAAGCTCATAAATGCCCAAAAACGCAGCTCGCCAGCGTTTTTGGAAGTTTTTGATCCATTAAAAAAAAACGCTCAAAAACGCTAGTGCATTAACGCTGATAAAAGCTGAAAAACTCACTACAAAAGGTGGTGTGGGAGTCCTCGCGCTACTATGGCAGCTAATAATTAGTGGTAAGTAATGATTAGTAAAAAAGTGCTAGGTTGCTGCTGTACCTAATATATGACAGAATATATTGGACAACTTTAAAACACAGGTGGTACCTAGCAGCCTATCAAGTCTAGTTATGTGCCCTAGAGTCCCTCTAGTGGTGAAGATGTGTAGGAGCTCCTACTGGTGGGATGCTATGGTTCTAAATCTCAGGTCTGTCTAGCACCCAGATGGGAATTATGATGGTACCGACGTTTTTAGATCGTTTTTATTTTTTTTTAACGTCCAGTGTGCATGGAGCCTTACAAACAGAGGAGATTGGGGTGGACTGGTGCACTTCAGCAAATCCTGAATGAACTATGCTCACAACAAACTTTATAAATCACCTTTACTGTAATGCAGAGTTAACAATTTTTAAAATAAAACACATCTTTCCCCTTTTCATAATATTTTAGCAATGCTGATCTCATACAACCGCTATGTAGCCACTTCATGTCTATATGCACTCCAGTGATAGCTGCATGGCATTTCTCCAGGCAGATGCCCTGGTAGTGACAACATTTGACCATGCCTGTGTAATGTGTGACAATACTGACACTTGTATTCAGAGTGACAACGCTGAATGAAGTACAATAGGTAGACAGGGAAGGAGCACTTTCACCCTATGACAGAAAAGTGTCAGAACAAGGATGTTCACGAGAGATTCGTTTAGAACTACAAATAAAAAATTTATTTTGTTAATTATATTAACATGGTAAAGCTTATATGAGATTTTAGTTATTGGGTTTATATATACTTAAGCAGTAGAATGTCCTAATAAGCTATAGTTGTACCATGATAAAAACAAAAAAATAAATCCCCCAAGCAGTTATGCGGTATTCGCTTGTCTGTATTTGCAAGCCTAATGGTTGGCCGCGCACCAAATTTTCATCAATTTTCTTTTTAAATCTGATCATTTTTTTGGGGAGTATTTTCTTTTTGGACTTCATCAGTTAAAGTACAATCATACTCCAAAAAATGTTCCTTTGATTAAATATTTTGCATGCTCACAGTAATCGCGCTAAAAGAACGTTTGATGAAACCACAGACACTACAAACTCATTTGAAAGTCTTCATTTTGACCACAAAAGAAAAAATGTAAAACAATCAAGAAATGCTTGTGTACAAATTGTTATTTTTTTCATAGATCTGACCAGAATATCTAACAAACTGACATGTGTGGGCATGTATTCTTTATAAATACCGCAAACTGGCAACTAAATTCCACATATATCAAATACCTTTATAATTTAGCCCATCATTTCTTTATCTGGTTTAATAGGAGGTGAGCATATCTGCTACCTACATAGCCAATGTTACACCAAGGGTCGGTACAGGAACAGTTCATTTCTCCATATAGGGAAAAAAAACAAATTTTGCAAGATCCTGGAAGATCTATGTGCAATAACTAACACTTCTGACATGTGAAACTGCTCGTTATTGCTCAGGAAATAACCACTAGGCTTGTTATTGCCGAGATGACAGGCAATGTGTGAATTTACGCATCGCTTGCAATCAGTGAGCCATGTGTGGCATTCCTTATTTTAATCTAGTTCATATTATTATGACAGAGCTCCAGACAAACTGCTAAATACACAGTTGGAATACATATATTTGAATATATTTTATCAGCAAAAAGATTTGCAATTCTGAACAAATACTGTTTCCTAATTCAACTTTACATCTTCTTGCAGTCACCTCTTCACTTCCACTTCCAGTCTGCTAATTGGACAATAAATCAACATCAACGCAGTGCTTCAAAGTTTTGAACAGTTTTGGATACTTTAAAGGAGAAGTACAGCCAAAGGTCCTTGGCTGTACTTCTCCTGTGGATCACAAGAGTGCAGTTTGTTTTGCACTCCTGAGACCCATTTTCAGCAGAGAGCGGGCTGAAGTCTGCTCTCTGCTGACATGACAGAGTTGGTCCAGGCTTGGGCATCATTAAGAGCATAGAGTCGGAATCCACCCAGATCCCTGGACCGGCACCCAGCTCAGCGAGCTACTGAGAGCCTGAGCCGGCCACTCCCGCCTCCTCCACAGCCCAGCACTCCAGTGAGCGCGGGAGGGGCAAAGCAGAAAGCCGCAGACTGAGAGCTGCTCTCTGCTTACCGAGCTGTGAGAACCAAGCAATTGGCAGTGTTTGATCGCTCGATTCTCAATGTTAGAGGCGCCGGTGGACCGATGCTGCATCCACCTAGGCAAGTATGATACTAAAAAAGAAACCTCATACATCTCTTTTAAGGACGATTTATAAAGCAGCATTTTAGCTTTACCATGGCATTACCACTTCTTTAAAAAGAAAAAAATATATACATTAAAGCACAGAAGAGGTACAAGCTTTATAAAATGTGTCCTTTATTTACTTGCTTTGAGAATTCAAAGTAAGCACAGCCCATTCAAATCAGTAAAGCAACGAAATCATTTACCTGGAACCACACCTGAGGCATAGAAATTTGTATTAAACAAATGATTGAGAGCCAGTTCACACTACAGCGACTTGAGAGGCGACTTGTGTCGCGCCCCAAGTCGCTTGACAAGTGAAATCCCATAGAAGTGAATGGGAGCGGTCTTAATGTACACTACTGAAGTAGCTCCGACTTCAGAAAAGGTTCCTGTACTACTTCAAGGCGACTTCTATCCGACTTGGGCCCATAGAATTCAATGGAAGTCGCCTCCAAGTCGGATCCCCCATCTATATTGAAGTGACTTTACAGGAAAAAGAAAATCAAATTACCCTGGCAACAGCCTCCCTACCTTCTCTGATTGGCCACAGGCAAAGTCGCCTGCCATTGAGGTCACTTTGAGTCGCGTTGTAAGGCTCCCAAAGTCATGCAAAGTCGCGCTGAAGTTGCACTGAAGTTGCACTGAAGTCACGCTGAAATATATGTTACTTTGGTATTCTAATTTATATCTAAAGTTAATTAGAGTGGACCTAACCCACCCAATCAATCAATCAATTCAATGTTGAAGCACAAGAAAAAACCCCTCTTGGTGGGACTTTATATGGGAGGACCAACGCACCAAAAAACAAATCTCATGCAATAAAAATTAACATTTATTGATGTATTTAAAATATCAACCAATCAAAGAGGGCTCATTATGGCTGCTGTATGACGGACGGCATACATCTATTTGCAAATCTAAGCGACATTGTCCTCTTCCCACTTTGGTGTTCTTGGTACCTTGTCTTTGTTGTGGTTTCCCTTTGGGGTTCCCTCCAGCTGGATACTTCAACATGTAGCCTGCTCTACGACCATATGCTTTTTGAAATACTGCAATTTAGTCGGTTTATTCCTCAACCTGTACAATTGTGAGTGTAATCTACTACCCACATTCATGCCTACGAGCCCTGCCTATCCTCACGTTTTGGATACCCTTTCAGCCATCGTTTTTAGTTAGCCATAGACCTTTTTATCTAAACTGCCGTCGATTCGGTATAGATCCCTATATTTGGGGGGCAAGGAGGTGTTATTTGTACCCCTTTCATAAAAGATCCCCGAGTTTCCTGCTATGTGTGAGGATGATTTTTAACTATTTGACCACACACCCCTGAAGAAGATATCAAATTAAACATCGAAACGCGTTGGGTCCTATTTCTGCCTATGTTTGGCAGATTAGTGGTCTTTTTTAGAACGTTTGTCTTTGTATGTATGTAATCATTTCATGAGTATTGTCCCATGTTCATTCAATTATTTTTGTCTACCATCATTATGCCTAGATGGTTGATATTTTAAATACATCAATAAATGTTAATTTTTATTGTACAAGATTTGATTTTTGGTGAGTTGGTCCTCCCACATAAGTCCCACCAAGAGGGGATTTTTTCTTGTGCTTCAACACTGAAGTTGCGCTGAAGTCACATTCAAATCTCCTGCAAAGTCATGCCTGAGGTCGGATCTCTGTAGTGTGAACCGGCTCTTAGATAAAGTGGTACTCCAGCCACAACTTCTGTCAAATTTATGTTACTGTCTGTGTTTAAATATGATGTTTCTATTATGGTTATACTTGTATAACATGTTTATTTAGTTTATACACATTGTATACAGGCACTACTAATTTTTGCTGGGTATCCAAACCTGGCAAATTTAATTTCCTATTGGTTTAAGCGCTGCACTTTAGATTTATTTTTTTTCTACACAAATTTGTCAGTTTGTTGTGCTAGCTGCTGACTTTTGCTTTACCAAGACAGTTAGCGTGGTATTTTGTTATTCTATATCCCTGGACAGCTCTTTGGTCTTGGCCATGGTGGAGAGATTGGAATCTGATTGATTGATTGCTTCTGTGGACAGGTGTCTATATACGGGTAACAAACAAGTTGAGATTAGGAGCACTCCCTTTAAGAGTGATCATTTCTTTGTCAGTGGACAAATGTACAAAATCAACAGGGGATCATACCTTTTTCCCTCACTGTAAATATTAGAGGGGCTGAGGGGGACTGCTGCACACAAGTTTTTTTTATCTTAATGCATACAATGCATTAAGATAAACACCTTCTGACTTTAGAACCACTTTAAGGCTTCATGCACACAGGACTTTAAAAAAAACATCCAAAAAACGTCAGTAGCTTATCAGGGATGTTTTCAGCTTTTACCAGCGTTATATTACCGCCGGTTTTTAGCGTTTTTAAAGGGCCAGTTTTCTCTTTTTTTCCAGTTCATCTAAAACATTTTTGAGCATTTTTGGCCATTTTTGAGCATTTGAATGTTTTTACAGCTGAAAAACGTCCAAAACAACCCTCTGGTCTTGGGTTTTTTTTTACAGCTCAAAAACATCACTGCTGAAAACAGCTGATAACAGCCTATGTGTGCATGAACACATAGGATAACATGATGGATGGTTTATTGACTGTAGAAAAAAATGTCTGCAGCTGAAAACAGCTGCTGAAAAACAGTCAAAAAACATCCTGTGTGCATGAGGCCTAAAACTGAGGCTAAGGTGTCTAAATTTCATGACGTACACTGACAGATGCAAACGCTGGAGGTAAAGAAAAGGGAAACAGCTTACAGTTAGGTAATGTACTATTTTATTTTTATATTTGGGCCTGGAACTAAAAAAGCGTGAGGAAGTAAACAAATTGCTCTTTAACCACTTGCGACTGTGACAAAGTGGCTCATTATCGCAAAGCGCCATCATATGACGGCGGCTGCGATAACTAGTGCTGTGAGCGCACACGCGCCGCCGGAGACGCGCTCACTGTGTCCGGGGGGGAGCAGGTACGGCGGACTCGATCGCCGCCGGCTACCCGCGATGACCCCCCCGCAGTGAGAGAATGGAGGTCCGTGTAAGTAAACACGGATCTACATTCTCATAGAGGGGGAAGGGCGGTGATCACAGGCTTCCTGTATATGGATGCCGTGATCATCCCCTTTCCCCAGCCAGGGCAGCCCACACACAGTTAGAACACGCCCAGGGAACACAGCTAACACTTAGAGCGCCCCCTGCAGGTTAACCCTTCACTGCCAATGGCATTTACACAGTAATCAGTGCATTTTTATAGCACTGATCGCTGTATAAATGCCAATGGTCCCAAAAAAGTTTCAAAATGTTCCAACATGTCCGCTGAAATATTGCTGTACCGCTAAAAATCGCAGATCGCCGCCATTACTAGTAAAAAAATAAAAATAAATAAAAACCCCAGAAATTAATTCTCATCATCCGTAAACACAAATCCAAAAAAAAAATATAAAAAAACATTTTTTTTCACCGTTTTTGGCCGATTTATATTCTTCCACATATTTGCGATAAAAAAAATCGCAATTGGCGTTTATTGATTGGTTTGCGCAAAAGTGGTCGCGTTTACGGGTGATGAGAATTCATTTTTGGGGTTTTTATTTTTTTTTTATTTTTTACTAATAATATCGGCGATCTGCGATTTTTTGCGGTACTGCGATATTTCAGCGGACATGTCGGACCATTTTGACACTTTTTTGGGACCATTGGCATTTATACAGCGATCAGTGCTATAAAAATGCACTGATTACTGTGTAAATGTCATTGGCAGTGAAGGGGTTAACCTGCAGGGGGCGCTCTAAGGGTTAACTATGTTCCCTGGGCGT
>BLSH010527292.1:1234328-1253540 GCA_018402905.1 Glandirana rugosa
ATATTTGTTTTCTTCTCGCTGTTAGAACGTTTTTTTGTGTTTAAAGAATGAAAAACGATTTTATGTTCAGGTTTTTTTTTTTTTTATATATTTTTTTGAAAAAAAAGGTAGCCAAAACCGGCTAAATATAAGAAGGAGTATAAAAACCATTTTTTTTAGCGTTAGAAATAACTAACCAAACGTGTTTTCAACGGTGCAAATGCCTGTTACTCTTAATTAAAGACCCCAAAAATAAATAAATAAAAAAAAATGATCATTACCGTCGCTAGACGCTAAAAACCGCCATGACACTATAACGTCGACTGTACAACCGGGTAAAACTGTGAAAAAACCCTGGGCCAATGGCATTTACACAGTAATCAGTGCATTTTTATAGCACTGATCGCTGTATAAATGCCAATGGTCCCAAAAAAGTGTCAAAATGGGCCAACATGTCAGCTGCAATATCACAGTACCGCCAAAAATCGCAGATCGCTGCCATTACTAGTAAAAAAAAATAAATAAATAAAAACCCCAGAAATTAATTCTCATTGTCCGTAAACGTGGCAACTTTTGTGCAAACCAATCAATAAAGATTGCGATTTTTTTTACCAAAAATATGAGGAAGAATATAAATCGGCCAAAACCGATGGAAAAAAAAGTTTTTTTATATATTTTTTTTTTTTTTGGACTTGTATTTTAGCAAAAAGTAAGAAATTTGTGTTTTTTTGCAAGATTGTCGCTCTTCTTTTGTTTATAGCGGTGATCAAAACATGACGCAGAGGTGATCAAATACCACCAAAAAGAAAGCTCTATTTGTGGGAAAAAAAGGACGCAAATTTTGTTTGGGTACAACGTCGCACGACTGCACAATTGTCAGTTAAAGCGACGCAGTGCCGAATCGCAAAAAGTGCTCTGGTCCTAAAGTGTGAAATCATTCCGAGGCTGAAGTGGTTAAAAAAGGTTCAGACCACAGATGAAGCATCAGCAATAAGACAAATATTTTCTCTGCTGGCTGTAGCGGCGGTGTCCTCACAAACATATACCAGTGAGACACTGAAGTACAGCTAACGTCATTATTTCTGCTGCAGAAGCAGTTTTCCAAGCCCTATCTCACCGCAGTGTTAATACAATTACCACATACCGATGCACACACAGGCTGTAGGGGCTGAGGGAGTAGTACAAAAAAGACGCAATTCCATCGCTCCATAACAGGAGACCAAGGCTGATTAATTCTCAGGAGCTCTCCTTCCCTGTAGTTCTGATTACCTTGGCCTTATATCTCACAATTTATAATTGGTTATCTGCCAAGGACGGGCATGGGGAAGGGTTGGGGTGGTTGAAATAAGTGCCTCAATGACTATACTTGCAGCCAGACCATCTGTGTCTAAATTTTATGTCAGGTGTACTAGTATGCTCAGCAATACACATTCTATAATACAATGTTTCACAGGTAATTATACTTTTAATTTTAAATGATAAATGCAGTATAAATACCAAACAGTTTTAATGATGCACATTGTTCTGCTATCTCTAATTTCCTCACTTATCTGGTTTCTATAAAAAAAAAAAAAAAATTCATTTGGGAATTAATCTTAGTTTTTGTTTTTTTTTTTGGATTTTTTTTTAAATCCGAGACATGTTTTATACCAAGCTTTGAGGACAGACCTTTTCATTCTCTAGTATAGCACTGTTGTATTGCTGGCATTGAATATAGGCACATTGACAAGTTACTAAATCAATGTACTGTAGGCTTTACTTTCAGATATGAACATTTCTGATAAACAGAGACATTATGCCCCATGCCCCACCATAGGGAAGAAATGATTTACTATAACAGAGTGGGGGGTAGTGGCATAGTTACATTTGAGTAAGGGCGGGTTCTAAGCCCTGTTAGTATTTTCCCCAATAACAACATTTCCCTTCACTTCCTGTCCCACAGCCAAAACAGGAAGGGAGAGGAAATCCCTTGTAAGTGAGAGAATCCCCTGGTTGTCACCAGAACTATTGTCCACACTGGATGATTTCCTCTCTATTACTGTTCTTTGGATAGCCCAAAATATGGGATTTTCATTGAGAACGGTGACAAATAAGGTGGGTGAATCTCCCTAAATCGCACAAATAAGGCAATAAAAAGCAGACCGGTATTCCATTGCTTCCTTTAGGTATTCAACAGTGTCAAGCGTCAGGGGTGAAAATACTTCAGTTCAAAGTGGTATCAAAGGGATAAATATATATTCTAAATATTAATCCTATTGAAGAATATTACCAACTGCTATTGGTAAGCCTCTTATCCTAAACTGGGGAGCAACAAAAGAATGACAGTAGCAAAGCTAAATTCAAATTGATCTCAACTAGTTTGTTTAAAATAAGGTTCATAGGTCTTCTAAAAATATTTACAACTTTTAATAATTTCTTATCTTTAAGCATCCGTTCATATTTAAAACACATTGTGGCACATCAACCATTTTCTTTTTCAACCTCTTGAAGCATGTTCACAAGCCACAAATGTACCTGCTTAACTGCTTGCTGACCACCCGCCGCAGTTATACTGCGGCAAGCTGGCTCGGTAGTGCCAATCCCCGTACGTGTGATATAGCGGGCGCGTGGGTCCGATGGACTCGATGTCCACCGGCGACCCATGATTGCGGTATACAGAGGCAGAACAGGGATCTGCCTATACAAACCCAAGGCGTTTCGTAACCAATAGGACATCTGGGACGTCCTATTGGTTACGAAATACGTTGGTTTTGTGGTCCCCCTACAACACTGCTATACACCTAATTGAATGATGAGCTCATATTTATAACTATAATGTAAGTTTTTATACGGTTTTTTTAATAAATCACACCAAAGATTTTATGCTATGGCAAGACCTGTGTTCTTTTGCATGGGTGGATGAGTGGCCCCTACACTGTGATCCCTGGTTGGCGTGAGGACCTGAATAACGTTGAGAACATCCCACATGGGGGACCTTGGTCTGCACGGTCCCATTTAAGGGATAAATTCAAATACCGTAAGGTTACCCTGGACTGAGGTTCATGGTTCATGGTTGTTACTTGTTTCTGGTAAGTGTTCAACCTGTCTGGTGGTGGATGACGTCTAACTCACTCGTCTGCGGCCATTGGTCACTTATGTGAAAAAACACACTTATAACGCCAAGATCACCATTTGGGACTTCTCACCAACCCTATTTTCGTATATCTCCTTATATGATTGTTTCAATTTGGGAATTAACTATTTCATACCTCTTTGCATAATTATAGAGTGGGTTTGGTTTACTTTAATGTGATTATTTCATATATCATTGGCTTAAATTAGCTGTCAAACTCATTCGGTGTCCAATCACAGCATGGGTTGGCAGGGAGAGGGCATGTGCTCACCCAAAGCCCTGTGTCTGTTGTACCATGTACTTGTATGATAAAGTATCCTGTTCTCTTTAATTGCTTCCTTTATGTGAAATCCCTGGTATTCCTGCTAGTCCCACTGCTTTCCTAATAAAAACTGACCACATCAAGCAGCAGGAGAGCACACCATGGTCAGTTCTCTAGCTATGCTGGGAACTCAGCCTGCTCTACTCCAATGATCAGAGAGAATGTGATCACTTATAAAAAAGGCAAAAAGGTTATTTATAATTTTTTTTTTTTTTATACAAACATGTTTTTACTTTCATTTCCATTTTAAACTGAATGGGTTATTTTACAAGGTGATTGTTTACAAATCATTGATTTTCTTTTATAAAATATGCAAGTGCAAATGGGCCATAAAGGTAAGACTACCCAAGAGTGATATTTGAATTACAGATGTTTGAGTCTGGAGGATGGAGTCAAGTACTCACTGTTTATTTCTCTTGGGACCTTAGAGATATCCTCCCGCCATAGTTCTTGGCTCTCTTCTCATCTCACAGGTTTAAGGAGGCCATAGATGAAACTATTTTATTTCCTGCAACCATGGCAGTGGCCACACAAGTCAAAATATGGTTGGTCCCGGCTGAACTGGCCGAAATCCATCTATTGCCACCTTAAGCCTGGGTTCACACTGCTGCAGTGCGAGACACCGCATGTAATTCGTACAGGAATCGCAGCACATTCCTGTGCGAATTACATGTGGTGTGAGTTAAAGTGGTTGTTAACTTAGGACAACCGCTTTAACCTACAGGTAAGCCTATAATAAGGCTTATTTGTAGGTTCCTTGCATATCTCCTAAACCTATCTGGTTTAGGAGATATACAGTGTACTGCTGTTGCC
Organism: Glandirana rugosa; assembly: GCA_018402905.1. Lineage (NCBI taxonomy): Eukaryota > Metazoa > Chordata > Amphibia > Anura > Ranidae > Glandirana > Glandirana rugosa. The sequence goes on from BLSH010527292.1 coordinate 1,238,555, forward strand.
GACATCATTCAGCACATGCACAGTGAAGAAACGGCCTCCGTGCCGTTTCTTCACTGAGATCGTGCCATAATTGGCGTCTCCCGTGCGCGGGAGTGATGTCACGTGACTCTGGCCAGTCACAGAGCCGGAGATGCGGCCCCGGAAGGAAGAGGGGCTGAAGATGGACACTGCCAGCACAGGGGGCATCACTGGCTTCGTTTGCAGGTAAGTGACACATAATGGGCTACTATGCGATGCATAGTAGCCCATTATGCTTCTACTTTGCAGGGGAATATTGAGGAAGTAAACCCCATCAGGGTTTACTTCCTCTTTAAGTCATGGATTTGTATGGCTCAAATCACACTGCATTCACATCAAACTGGTGCAGGAGCCTTTTTTGTCTGCACGAGAATCAGATCGCATGGGTGTTCATCTAGCGTGAATCAAGGCCAAAAGATAAGCTCACCTTCAACATTAATATATAAAGGCGTAAAGGAGGAAGGAGTTTAGTCCAGGACGTCACATAGCTGCCAGAAACCAAACGGTGTGGTGAGCAGTCTGACAATCGTTTGGTGATTTATACATGCTTTTTTTAATCTGATTTCTTGTAAGTGTATTTTAATTGGGGCCTCTTAATAAATGATTCAAACGGAGAGCACTATAGAGTTTCCTTTGTGTTACATGTGGTCCGTGTGACGAGTATTGGCCCAGAGCCCTAGATCTAAGGAAGGAAGTTTTACATCCACTTCAGGGAGACTGGCGGGAGTTGTAAAATAAGTCGGTTATTAACAGGAGTGAGGTGAGCGTTCAGTTCACCTGGTGGTGGTGGCACTAATTCATTTGTTTAAGAAGCACAGCAGTGGAATATATATTTATAAAAAATGTTTACGTTACATATCTATATGTTTATTATCTCATTATTATTGTTTTTTGTGATTCATTGGGAGTTCACAGTATTGAATATTCAGTAGCGTTGCACCATATGTTTATATATGGATTATTCCTTAGGCTACTTTCACACTTGGGCGGTGGGAGTGGCAACGGTAAAGTGCAGCTAGCGGGGCGCTTTTAACCCCCCAGAAGGGGTTAAAAGCGCCCTCTTAGCGCTGCTTTCAAAGCGCTTTTAAGACGCTTTGAAATCGGCACTCATTCATTTCAATGGTAGGGGCAGTGTAGGTGCAGTGTATACACCGCTCCCTCACCGCCCCCAAGATGCTGCTTGCAGGATTTTTTTTCCTGTCCTGCAAGCGCACCGCCCAGGTGTGAAAGCACTCATGCTTTTACACTGGGGAGACATGAGAGGCATTTTTCAGGCGCTTTACAGGCGCTATTAAATGCCCCAGTGTGAAAGGGGTCTTAGTGTGGTGAAATTAATAGGTGTTCAGCAGTTACTGAACACAGAGTTTGATATATACTGTGTTTCCCCGAAAGTGAGCCCTACCCCGAAAATAAGCCCTATCTCGATTATCAGGGTGGGCTGCAATATAAGCCCTACCCCGAAAATAAGACCTAGTAAATCTCCTTAAAAACACTTTTTAAATGTTGGCTAGTGTCTCCGTTTGCTGCTATATTTAAAACAAACAGGTTTACACCCATCGCTGCCCTGCCCTGCCGGAGGTCCTCTTCTCTCCTCCCGGCTGATGTCTGCTGCTGCTTCCTCTTCTGCGCACGTCAGCCGGGGATCGCGGCTATTCTCTTTCCTCCCCTCCTCCCTCCAGATGTCGTCTTCAGCGCATTGATGTCAGTGACAATCTCGGCTCTTCTTTTTCCTCCTCTCCTCCCACTGACGTCTGCGCCCCCTCCCCCTTAAGTGCACGGAGCGGGCTGACGTCACCACAGCTGTCAAACAGGTACTTTTACCGTTATACCAGTATAAAACTGCACTGAACCTCATACAGTACCAGAAATAATGATCTAAAAAAAATATTGCTGTAAATGAGAGATTAGGACCAATGGTTCAAAGGGAAATGGAGATGACTGTACCGGTATTTGAATAAATGTTGTTTAATGTACATACGGTAAATAAATAAGCCCTACCCTGAAAATAAGCCCTAGTGTGTTTTTTGTGACTAAAATTAATATAAGACCCGGTCTTATTTTTGGGGAAACACGGGTAGTTATTTGTTTGATCACATAGTGTAGGGGTTACAATAGAAATAAAAAAAGTATATATTTATAGCTGGCACTGATTGCACACATCTGATTACCTTAGGGAACATGTTCCACCCGTTTTTAGGGTGGAAAATGTAACATGCTTCCAATGCTGCAGCCAATGCCCGACCCCCCCGACAGCATAACTGAGAGAAGTTCCCCATACTAGCTGTCGCTTTTTTAAATCAGCGTGGCCATGTGCGCCTCTGCCCACAAGGGCGTGTCATTCATTCACAGAGCTCTGTGTATGAATGAACTACAGGTCTTTATGGCTATCGGTTTGTAGTTCTCAATGAGCTACAACAGTGCTGTGGAGCGCTGTGGTAATTCATTGATTCTTCGCTTGCTCATACAGGATGTATGGGCACACAGATACACCGACAGGTCTGCAGGAGAGCTGCATGGCACCATCTGCTGATCACTGGTGCAATGGTTTACAGGCTTCAAAAAAAACTTATCCTTTAACCCCTTGCCGACCGCCGATCGGCATTTGACGGCGGCAAGGTGGCTCGTGAGCGCAAATCGCCGTCATATGACGGCGGCCGCGCTCACGAGCCTAGTGAGCGCGCGCGCGCCGCCGGAGGCGCGCGCTCACTGTGTTTGGGGACGGCCGGGGAGCGGGTGCGGCGGCTTCGATTGCCGCCGGCCACCCGCGATGCCCCCCCCGGAGTGAAAGAGCGGAGGTCCGTGTATGTAAACACGGACCTCCGCTCTGTGTGAGGGGGAAGGGCTGTGATCACAGCCTTCCTTTACGTGAAGGCTGTGATAACTTCCCTTCCCCTGTTAGGGCATCCCCCATACAGTTAGAACACACCCAGGGAACATAGTTAACCCTTAGCGCGCCCCCTGCAGGTTAACCCCTTCACTGCCAATGGCATTTACACAGTAATCAGTGCATTTTTATAGCACTGATCGCTGTATAAATGCCAATGGTCCCAAAAAAGTGTCAAAATAGTCCGACATGTCCGCTGAAATATCGCAGTACCGCAAAAAATCGCAGATCGCCGCCATTACTAGTAAAAAAAAAAAAAACCCCAAAAATGAATTCTCATCATCCGTAAACGTGACTACTTTTGCGCAAACCAATCAATAAACGCCGATTGCGATTTTTTTTTTATCGCAAATATGAGGAAGAATATAAATCGGCCAAAAACGGTGAAAAAAAATGTTTTTTTATATTTTTTTTTTGGATTTGTATTCTAGCAAAAAGTAAGAAATTTGGGTTTTTTTGCAAAATTGTCGCTCTTCTTTTGTTTATAGCGGCGATCAGAAATGACGCAGAGGTGAACAAATACCACCAAAAGAAAGCTCTGTTTGTGGGAAAAAAAGGACGCAAATTTCGTTTGGGTATAACGTCGCACGACCGCGCAATTGTCAGTTAAAGCGACGCATCGCCGAATCGCAAAAAGGGCTCCGGTCCTAAAGCAGCAAATCCTTCCGGGGCTGAAGTGGTTAAACAAACGTGAGCTGGATGCACTATATAGGAATAGTTTGTCTCTTTTCCTTTTTTACACAAGACTCCGCTTGCTGCAGATTCTGTATTTGCTTCATTGTAAAATGATGTCGGCAGGAACCCTTCCTCGATCTGGGAGGACGTCATATGATGTCCTTCGCTTTTCGCCACACTGCGGGCCCCTGGGGCCCGCAGCACGGTGATCGCGGATAGACCGTGTCTCTCGGGACACAGCCCCCCATATCGGGGTAAAGAGCCAATGAAATTGCCTCTTTACCACGTGACCGGCTGTGTCTAATCACAGCCGGTCACATGATGTAAACAAACCGCAGTAACGAGCTGTTACCAGGTTCTCCCTCTCACACACGGATCGTGTGTGAGGAGGAGATTGCGGTAACAGCTTGTTACCGCTTAGTGTATACACCAAGCACACTAATCCCCCCCAGTAATAAAGAGGACCTGTCACCACCCCATCAAAGTACCTGTCACAGCCCATCAGAGTACCTGTCACCTGTCCATCAAAGTACCCAAGTACCTGTCACCTGCCCATCAGAGTACCCGAGTACCTGTCACCATCCCATCAGAGTACCCGAGTACCTGTCACCAGCCCATCTGAGTACCTGTCACCAACCCATCAGAGTACCCGAGTACCTGTCACCAGTCCATCTGAGTATTCAAGTACCTGTCACCAACCCATCCGAGTACCCGAGTACCTGTCACCAACCCATCCGAGTACCCGAGTACCTGTCACCAGCCCATCAGAGTACCCGAGTACCTGTCACCAGCCCATTTGAGTACCCAAGTACCTGTCACCAGCCCATTTGAGTACCCAAGTACCTGTCACAAGCCCATCAGAGTACCCGAGTGCCTGTCACCAACCCAACTGAGTACTTGAGTACCTGTCACCAACCCATCAGAGTACCCGAGTACCTGTCACCAACCCATCAAAGTACCCGAGTACCTGTCACCAGACCATCAGCGTACCCGAGTACCTGTCACTTGCCCATCTGAGTACCCAAATACCTGTCACCAGCCCATCAGCGTACCCGAGTAACTGTTACCTGCCCATCTGAATACCCGAGTACCTGTCACCAACCCATCGGAGTACCCGAGTACCTGTCACCTGCCCTTCAGATTACCCGAGTACCTGTCACCAACCCATCGGAGTACCCGAGTACCTGTCACCTGCCCTTCAGATTACCCGAGTACCTGTCACCAACCCATCTGAGTAACTGAGTACCTATCTGCAGCTCATCAAAGTACCAAAGTACCTTTTAACAGTCCATCAGATAACCTGAGCACCTATCTGCAGCCCATCAGAGTACCCGAGTACCTATCTGCAGCCCATGCCTCATAGAATATACCTTGGGTGTTTGCTTTTCAAAATGGGGTCATTTTGGGGGTAATTCTACTGTCCTGGTGCTCCAAGGCCTTCAAAAGTGTGACAGGTATGAATTAAATTTTATGTGTAATTTATGCTCCTAGAACGCCTGACGGGGCTCCCTGCATGTTGGACCTCTCTATGTGGCCAGGCTGTGTAAAAGTCTCACACACGTGGTATCACCATAATCGGGATGAGTAGCAGAATATGTTTTGGGGGGTAATTTTTGCTATGTACATGCTATGTGTTAGAAATATCTTATAAATTGACTACTTTGAGTAAAAATAAAAGCGTTTTCATTTTCTTTCCATGTTTTTCGAAGACTTGTGGAAAAAAATGAACCATTCAAAAGACTCATAATGCCTCATAGAATATTTGTTGGGGTGTTGCTTTCCAAAATGGGGTCATTTTGTGGGTAATTCCATGTCCTGGTGCTCCAGGGCCTTCAAAAGTGTAATAGGTCGTTAGGAAATTAGATGTGAAATTTCTGCTCCTAGAATGCATGGCAGTGCTCCCTGCATGTAGGACCTCTCTATGTGGCCAGGCTGTGAAAAAGTCTCACACATGTGGTATAATCACCATACTCAGGGTGAGTAGCAGAATGTATTTTGGGGTGTAATTGGAAGCATGCATATGCTGTGTGCGAGAAATAACTTGTTATGACAATTGTGTGCAAAAAAATAAATAATAATTTCTTAATTTTCCCAAGAATTGTGGGAAAAAAGTACAACTTCACAAAACTCGCCATGCCTCATACTAAATAGCTTGGAATGTCTACCTTTCAAAAAGGGGTCATTTGGGGGTATTTGTACTCTCCTGACATTTCAGGGCCTCAAGAAATTAGGCCGTCAGTGCATCAGGTGTGATCAATTTTCAATGATTGGCACCATAGCTTGTAGACTCTAACTTTCACACAGATGAAATAATATACACTTATTTGGGTTATTTTCACCAAAGAAAGGTAGCAGTATAGGTTTTGGCCCAAATTTATGAACAACAATTACTTATTTGCTAAATTTAATCATAGAAACTAAAAAAAAGTGGGTTTTTTTCAAAATTTTCGCTTTTTTCACTTATGTCGCAAAAAAAACAAACAAAAAACAGAGGTTATTAAATACCACCAAAAGAAATCTCTGTGTGAAAAAAAAAAGTATAAAAATTTTGTTTGGGTACAGTGTTGCATGAGAGGGTAATTGAGATTCAAAGTGTGAGAGCACTGAAAGCTGAAAATTGGTCTGGGCAGGAAGGGGGTATAAATGTCCTGTATTGAAGTGGTTAACAAATGCTCCTAGATGTGAATGCGGTAAAATGCTGCTAAACGTGGCTAAACGCGGCATGCAAAACGCAGCAAAACGGTCGTTTTAGATGCCGACTTCTAGCTGTCAACAAAAATCGTTTAGGGGAGGTTGAAATAGCATCCCACGTAAATGGAGCCTAAATTAACTAAAAAATGTGCATGTGAAACACACTAAAAGTGCAGTTAAGGGTGTGCTTTAGTCCACCCCCGAAATGGGGCAAGACCTCTCTCTGATCCCCCAGGGAGCAAGGCTCCTGACAGGGACATAGGGTTCCAATGGTCTGCCTAGCCAAAAGGCCTGGCAGATCCCTTTCTTCTATGTCAGCAGAAGCCAACCATCGAATACTAAGTCGAGGGGCTCTCCCAAACAGAGACCTCCAGGGGCAGGGGAGGAAGGCACCAGAAGGTCAAACCTCCTCACCCCTAGACATCAGGGCAAGCCCGAGGACTCACACCCTTCACCTTAGTGAGAAAAAAACACACACAAAACTAAAAGAGGGACAGTGGAGAAAAATTAAAATTAAAATAAATAAGTGGCCGTGCATGTGCACTGGCCGGGCCCTGAGGCCCGGAAGACAAAAATTGCCCTAGACTTAGTCAAAAGGCACAGCCCTAAAAGGCACAGTGCATAAAACGTTTTAGTGACTGTGACCATGTACTGGTTCACACTGTGGGGTCCGACAACCAAGTCCACTCAAATTATGAGGGACTGGGCTCTTCCAGTTTTCCCTGGGGAATTACTATTGTGCTCCGACAGCCTGCAGACGCCCCGATTTCTGTTCCAGCAGGTACTAGCCTTCCGAGCCCCCATCACTACAGTAGGGGTACTGGGAATTGTTATTCAGTAAAAAAGGACTACAAAAGTAAACTTCCAACTGGCATACTCTGTGTTTACAAGCTGGCTGTGAACCCAGGTTTACTCCACTTTTGCTGAGAAAAAAAACACTGATACTGAAAGAGAGTGACTAATTAAATAAGCTGGTGTCTCCATCCCTTTAGAAGCGATTAACTTCTAGGGAATTATCTGAACAAAAATGACAATTTTGTTGCAAAGGATGCCTTAAACCTGATTGTGTCTTAGTGCAGAACTTCACACAAATGGGAAATTACATTTCTGGTAGAGTTCTGTATACAAACTGTGCATGTAACACCTCTAGAAGTACAATTGCTTTAAAATTATAGAAAATTATAGCAGCTGCAGTTTGAAAAGGAAACATTTTTTAATGTTTAATTACAATAGAACTTGTGTAGCAATTGTATATGTTATATTATTTTTAATTTTTTTTTTACTCACTGTATTTTTTCCCCTTAATGTCCTTTCACACATGGGTGGTCCGCTTTGATGGACTCTGCTAGCTCAGCAGGGATCGATCCGTTCATCCGGCGGATGACAGGTCCGTCTCCGCTCACTGTGCAGAGACGGACCTGTCTCCTCTATGGGGAGATCGGATGAAAACGGATCTGCCTTTCCGTATTCATCCGATTCTATCCGATCTGCCAGACGGATGGAAAATGGGATTTCCATCCGTCTGGATATAGCGGACAAGATTGGATCGGATAGCAGCAGATGTCAGCGGATATGTCACCGCTGACATCTGTCGCTCCATAGAGGAGAATGGAGCGTCCGATCAGGTCTGCCAGAAAAATGGACAGGCGGACCTGATCGGAAAGCCCATGTAAAAGGGGCCTTAAGAAAATGAAAAAGTCTTAGGCAAAATAGTTCCCAAATATTTATGATTATTAATGTATTTAAATACCTCTGCTATTAGCACCACAATCACACAGTCTTCCTTCTCCTGTTGATTAAGCTCAGATATCAAGGAGTTGAGGGTGTCTGTCAAGTAGGAGTGCACCTCCCTCTTCACACTGGGAATCCCCATTACTATAGATACTGGCAAATAAAAAGACATTAAGAAGAAGCATTAACATAACTGAAATATAATAGTGTACATACTAAACAAGTACAACAAATATAGAACAATTCAGTTGCTCATTCTGAAAAAGTGTGTTTTAATGAATATAACATAGTAATGATGAATGTGCACTGCAATAAAAGTAATATAACCAATTCAATAAAACTGCATTTTATTAAGAAACCCAAAATCAACATATATCAATTGTTCAGTAACTGTAGTTTTCATTAGAATGGATGTTTTGGCTGTCTACAAGGTTTTCAAACATAATAAGCGATCTTGGAAAAGGAAAAGGCAGCTGACTGGGTTAGAATTTGTTATGGTCTATAGCTTATTGGTCACCTAAAAAAAGAGTCTTAATTCCCCAATCTATGGAAAGGACACATGCAAGATAACAGTGGGGTTGATTTACTAAAACTACAGAGTGCAAAATCTGGTGCGGCTCTGCATAGAAACCAGAAATCAGATTACAGGGTTTATTGACAAAGTTTAAAGTCAGAAGGTTTTTTTCTTTAAGGCCTCACACACACGGACGTTTTTACAGCCACATTTTTGAGCTTTTTTTTTACAGCTCAAAAACGCCTCTCCATGTTATTCAATGGCCTCATACACAAACAGACGTTTTTGAGTTGTAAGTGGCATAAGCATTTTTAAGCTCCAAAAAAACCCAGGACTAACGCGTTCTGAGGCTCTAGAGCTGTAAAACTGCAGACTCCGGGAAAAGCTCAAAAACGCGGCTTAACGTTGTATACACAGCGTTAAGCCTCGTCAGGTGTTTCTATGTCTCTATTCAAAATCAATGGTTCCCTATGGGAGCCCATTGATTTGAATAGAAGTCGCACCAAAAGTCGGATCATGATGATCAGACTTGCAGTGCGACTTGTGTGCTGAGGATCTTGAAGAGGAACCCCCCGTAAAAATGAAAAAAAAAAAAAAAAACAACAATTTGCGTGCGTTTCCCCCCTAAGAGATATCAGACCCTTCGGTCTGGTATGGATTTTCAGGAGAACCCCCACGTCAAAAAAAATAGCATGGGGTCCCCCCAAAATCCATACCAGACCCTTATCTGAGCACGCAGGAAAGGGGGGGGGGGTGAGTGAGCACCCCCCCCCCCGGACCATACCAGGCCGCATGCCCTCAACATGGGGGGGGGGGTGGGTGCCTGGCGATCCTCCACCCCAAAGTACCTTGTCCCCATGTTAATGAGGACAAGGGCCTCTTCCCAACAACTCTGGCCAGTGGTTGTCGGGGTGTGCGACGGGGGCTTATCGGAATGTAGAAGCCCCCAGATCCCGGCCCCCCACCCTATGTATACGAGTATGGGGTACATTGTATCCCTACCCATTCACCTAAAAAAAGCATTAAAAAAAAACACACTACACAGGTTTTTAAAGTATTTTATTAAATCAGCTCGGGCGTCTTCTCCCTCTTCGGCTCCTCTCCCTCCTCTGGCGTCTTCTTTCTTCTGCTCTTTTGCCGGGTATTCTATCTTCTCGCTCTTTTGCCGGGTCTTCTCCGCTGTCTTCTCCCTCTGTTCTTCTTCTGATGTTGACACAATGCGATCTCCCGGACTAATACTGGCTCTGCGCTGTGCATTGACTTATATTGGCATGGGGCAGGGCAACCCACTGACGTAATTCCGGAGGCCCTGCCCCTTATGACATCCCCACCCGGTGCATGGTGGGGCGGTGACATCATAAGGGGTGGGGTCTCTGAATTACATTAGTGGGTGGCCCCACCCCATGCCAATATAAGTCAATGCACAGCAGAGAGTCAGCATTAGTCCGGGAGATCGCATCGTGTCCAGGTGGGGGCGCCCCCCTTTCCTGACCTGCAGAGCTGCGTGCTTGGGTAAGGGTCAGGTATGGATTTTGGGGGGCCTCACGTAAATTTTTTTCCATTTTTGCGGGGGTTCCCCTTCAAGATCCTCAGCACACAAGTCGCCCCGCAAGTCGGATCATCATGATCCGACTTCTGGTTCGACTTATATTCAAATCAATGGGCTCCCATAGAGAACCATTGATTTTGAATAGAGAAACGCGGCTTAAAGCTAGCTCGGAAAAACATGCATTGACAACAATGCAAAACAGTGATAAAATTGCGTTTATAATGCAGCTTTTTTCCTGGTGTCGGTACTAGCTTCACAGTTTGTGTTTCATAATGTCCGTGTGTATGAGGCCTAAAAATAACAAACATGTTATACTTACCTGCTCTGTGAAATGGTTTTGCACAGAGCAGCCCAGATCCTCCTCTTCTCGGGTCCCTCTTCGGTGCTCCTTGCCCCTCCCTTCTGTTGAGTGCCCCCCACAGCAAGCAGCTTGCTATGGGGGCACTTGAGCCAAGCCGCAGCTCCCTGTGTCCTTTCAGACAGGGAGCTGTGGCACGGTCCCGCCCCCTTTCTCTCCTCATTGGCTCATTGACTTTGATTGACAGCAGCCGGGAGCCAATGGTGCCACGCTGCTGTCTCACCCAATAAGGAGGGAGAGTCCCAGACAGCCGAGACTCTTGTGCAATATTGCTGGATATAGATGGACCTCAGGTAAGTATTAGGGGGCTGCTGCACACAGAAGGTAATTTTATCTTAACGCATTAAGATAAAAAAAAAAACTTTCTGCCTTTACAACCACTTTAATGCATTCTATGCATTAAGATAAAAAAAACCTTCTATGTGCAGCAGCCCCCTTAATAATTACCTGATCTTGATCCTGCGATTTTGCACGAGAGACTCAGCTGTCTAGGATCGGCCGACACACACAGCGGGCGCCATCGGCTCCCGCTGCTGTCAAAGTCAGTGAGCCAATGAGGAGAGGAGGTGGGGCTGAGCCGCAGCTTTGTGTCTGAATGGACACACAGAGCAGCGGCTCGGCAGCCCCCATAGCAAGCTACTTGTTGTGGTGGCACTTGGCAGGAGGGAATGGTCAGGAATGCCGGCGAGGGACCCGAGAAGAGGAGAATCTGGGCTGCTCTGTGTAAAACCACTGCCCAAAGCAGCTAAGTGAAACATGTTTGTTATTTTTAAATAAAAAAACAAGACTAGTATCACTTTAATTGAACGTGCTGAAGAAAACGCTGATTGGCTACAGTGCATGGCTGCACCAGATTCTGAGTTCACCAGTTTTAGTAAATCTACCCCAGTTTGCTTGTTTCAGAGGAAGACAGCCATGTTTACATCCAGCTTTAGCATATCCATAGACATGGGATGCTTGCCATTTTGATATCTGCAGTTTAGTCAATTTTGGCCAGCTATCATTTTATTATGGAGTAAAAGTGAATGCTGCAGGCAACCTTGCAACACTGGTAATGTAAGAAAGTTTACTGGGTTTTAGGTTTTATACCTACGAGTGCGACTACAAGTGGGCAAGAAGTGACCACCACCTATAGATTGACGTGGGTATGTTTAAAGCCAAGAAGGCAATCCAATTTTCTTCTGTTGACAATGGATGCACATAAATCTATTGGCTACATTTTTCCTGTTGGCTACATGATTTGTCCTGAAATGTACATCAGTCTGTCCACCTCTGATTTATTACAAAGTACACCTGACATGCAATACCAGGTTAATGCTATGAACCGCTTGTGGTCTGACCAGACATGCCGGAAAAGAATTATTAACAAAGCCTACCTCCTGTTCGACCTTGACCCACATGTATTGCCGGCTGCAAGCTGTTCTCCTTTGATAGCAGGTGGGGAAGGTGATGGAAAATGGTCGGTAGATGTAATACATTCTTGTTTGTGATGTTCCACAGTTTCAACTTGGTTTCATCTTAAAGAAAAAGATCCAGCAAACAGACAAGGTAAATGCATTTTGAGATGGTGATTTCTAAATTAACGTTAAAAAGCCTGATAAGGATCTAACAGAGAGCACACTGTGCAGACGATTGAACTCATTTGCAGCAGGCCCATGATTGATGAGGTTTGGCCCACGGATTGAAAAAGAATCATTAGTTCAATTTAGTTTGAAGAAAAACATGTTTTCTCCTTATAAACCTCAGAATGTACTAAGCAATTTAGTCGGGGAAAAGGTTAGAAGAATCTATTTAAAGGGACACAGAAGGTGAAATACAAATGAGCTTCCATTAGAGTACTTTTTTTTTTTGGGGGGGGGGGGGGGTCTACTTAAAGATTTTTTTTTTCCTTTCAATGGGAATACCGAAATTGACAGGTTAAAGTGTTACTAAACCCAGGACCCTGCATTCACTGTATCTGGTCTCCCATATTACACAGACCATGGAAATGCAATTATTTTAGTAAATATAAACGGCTAAATACCTTTTCTAATCAGCAGTATATAGCAGTCTTGTGACTTCTATCAGTGTCTGGTTAAAGCTTGTAGGAGGAGTTTCATTCTCCACTGACTGTCCTAAAAGGCTGCATGACCCTTGACCCTCTGGACAGTGCTGATTGGCCCTGTGCTGATCAACCCCTTTTGGTTCCACAGTGAGTATACAGTGGGGAAAATAATTATTTGATCCCCTGCAGATTTTGTAAGTTTTCCCAATTACAAAAAAAATGAAGGGTGTATAATTTTTATCATAGGTGTTTTTAAAAGCTAGAGACAAAATATAAACCAAAAATCCAGAAACAAAAACATGATACAAATGTTATAAATTGAGTTGCAGTTCAGTTAGTAAAATAAGTATTTGATCCCCTACCAACCAACAATAATTCTGGCTCCTACAGACTGGCTACAGTATGTGCTCATGTGATACACAGATTAGTCCTGTCAATCTAAGAAGGTGCTCCCCTAAGGGCAACTTGTTATGTGTATAATAGACACTTGTTCACAGAATCTATTTCTTTGATTTAAACCTTACTATCATGGGCAAGACTAAAGAGCTGTCAAAGGACGTCAGGGACAAGGATTGTAGACCTGCACAAGGCTGGATTGGGCTACAACTCCATCAGAAAGAAGTTTGGCGAGGAGACTGTTGGAGCAATTATTTGCAAATGGAAGAAAGCGAAATAACCACCAGTTGCCCACGGTCTGGAGCTCCATGTAACATTTTGCCTCATGGGGTAAGGCTGATCATGAGAAAAGTGAGGTATCAGCCCAGAACTACACAGGAGGAGCTTGTGAATGACATCAAGGCAGTTGGGACCACAGTCACCAAACAAACCACTGGCAACACAATACGCCGCCATGGATTGAAATCCTGCAGCGCCCGTATGGTCTCCCTCCTCAAGAAGACACATGTACAGGCCCATCTGAAGTTTGCCAATGAACATCTAAATGATTCAGAGAAGGATTGAGAGAAAGTGCTGTGGTTAGATGAGACCAAAATTGAGCTCTTTCGTATTAACTCGACTCGCCATGTTTGAAGGAAGAAAAATGCTGACTACAACCTTAAAAACACTGTCCCTACAGTCAAGCATGGAGGTGGAAACATTATGTTTGGGGCTGTTTCTCTGCTAAAAGGTACAGGCCGACTTTGCCACATTGAGGGGCCAATGGATGGGGCCATGTATTGTAAAATGCTGGATCCTTCTTCCCTCAGCCAGAACACTGAAGATGGGTCATTGATGGGTCTTCCGGCGTGACAATGACCCAAAACATACCGCCAAGGCAACAAACCAGTGTCTCAAAAAGAAGCACATTAAGGTCATGGAGTGGCCTAGCCAGTCTCCACACTTTAATCCTATAGAAAATTTAGGGAGCTGAAACTTCGTGTTGCCAACTGACAGCCAAGAAACCTTAAGGATTAGAGAGAAGATCTGTAAAGAGTAGACCAAAATCCCTCCTGAGATGTGTGCAAACCTGGTAACCAACTACAAGAAATCTCTTACATAGGTGCTTGCCAACAAGGGTTTCTCCACCAAGTACTAAGTCATGTTTTGCTTTTATTCACTGAACTGCAACTCAATTTACATGTGTATTATGTGTTTTTTCTGGATTTTTGGTTGATATTTTGTCTCTATAATTTAAAATACACCTATGATTAACCACTTCCCGCCCGGCGCATAGAGAAATGACGTCCGGGCGGGGGGTTCGTTATCCTGACTGGACGTCTATTGACGTCCTCAGGATAAGCCGCGGGGGCCGTCACTGATCACGGTAAACAGCCAGGCTGTTTACCGTATGATCGGCTGTGTATAAGACACAGCCGATCATAGCATGCAGGCAAGCGGTAGCGCTGCAAGTGCATGCTGTGTGCGCGCGCCGGGAGGCGCGCCCACGTGATCGGGGGGAGCGGTTGTCCCTTGGACACAGCGCTTTCCCGATCTGTAAACAGCCAATGAAATTGGCTGTTTACCATGTGACCAGCTGTGTCCATTCACAGCTGGTCACAAATGTAAACAAAAGAAAGTTACTATGTGATCCCTGCTTTTTCTCCTCACACACCGATCGTGTGAGGAGAGAGCAGAGCAGGGATCAGTGATTAGAAATTCAGTGTCTGTCAGTCAGTCAGTCAGTATTGCACAACACCACACACCCCCCCCCCCCCAAATAAAGAGGACCTGTCACCAGATCTGTCAACAGCCCATCTGTCAACAGCCCATCTGTCAACAGCCCATCTGTCACACAGCCCATCTGTCACACAGCCCATCTGTCACCACAAGTACCGCCATCGGTACCGCTACACAATAAAGAGGACCTGTCACCAGTACATTTAAATCTGTCAACAGCCCATCTGTCACCACAAGTACCGCCATCGGTATCGCTACACAGTACCGCCACCGGTACCGCCACACAATAAAGAGGACCTGTCACCAGTACCATTGGATCTGTCAACAGACCATCTGTCAACAGCCCATCTGTCACACAGCCCATCTGTCAACAGCCCATCTGTCAACAACCATCAATATCACACCTG
>BLSH010527292.1:1269200-1311149 GCA_018402905.1 Glandirana rugosa
CATCTGTACTGGACCAGCAACCGAGTCTGACACGGTCAATATAACCCGTGTCCTTTTAACCATAAACCGAAATAAAAAATATGGCATTAGAATACAAAAATAAGACGAAATACTGAAAAAAAAAAATTTGTTTCGAAGGTGAAAACGTTAATGACAAGGTATACTATGTCCTCACGCACGTTCTCAAGACCTATTACTCCCGTAGTGTCTTCCTGAAACCATAGTTAAAATCGACAAAATAAAATTTAGTACCCGATACTTTTAAGTTTTAGAAAATAAACAACCTGTCTTATAACCAACATAAAAGATTTTGAATTTTCATAGCCCATGATTTAAAATAAAACAGCTAAAATTGATACCAAAGTCCTTCTGTGATGCCCTCATTATCCAGAACTCTTGCACGCACTCCTGTATCATATGGAACAGTAATTGCAAAAGTGGAAGCTTTGTTTAAAAAAAAAAAGTCATAAAGCAGAATAAAAACATAAGATTACGGTATAAAAAATAAAGCCAAATACCAATTTTCCTGTGCCCAATATAACTGGCACAGTCTGAGCCAACGACCAGGTCATGTCTACATAAATCACGCCCGGCACTGACAGCTAAGGGCAGTCTACCATAAAGAGTTTGCTTAGTTCTAGAATGTGTCTCACCAGATAAACTGCTCCATGTGCGGTTGATATCTCGTAAGGCTTGTTTTTCAGATATGGCCCTCTTTATTTCATCCAGGACCAGGTTCAGTTCCTTGGAGCGTTTTAAGTTCTCCTGTTCAGCAGCATGAAGACGATCCCTGAGGGCCAGGAACTCCCTCTGATATACATCCACCACATCTCCTGAAAGCACAGAATGGAAATGACAGTTTACTTTTTTTTTTTTATTTGTAAGGTGTAGTTGAAGCATGGCTTACAGAACAGTACATAGTATTTAGAAACCAAAAACTATTTTTTTCCCCATGAAGTTCACACTACTTTTGCTGCATAATTTATAACCCTACAAATTCATAATCATCACTCAAGAACCTGTTGATGCCAGCATGACTTGAAAATGGCCACTTTTGGATTAAATTTCTCACAGGTATACCATAAAGTGACATTTAAATAAAAAAAAAAAATAAAAAAATCACCTCCAGGTGAACAAGGTATAGGATGTTTGCAAACATTTTTGCAGGTATGAACCAGCTTCTGCCTGAGAAATAGATTTCTGTGAATTAGCCAAAATTAGGCTTTGAGCTTCAACCCAGAAATTGAAGGAAATGGGCAGAAAGCAGTCAGCCGAAGAGTGACTGTAACCGATCAGTCTGGGTATTCTGGCAACTGCTGCCTGCCAGTAGCTGGCAGCAGAAGTTTTGTCCACCCATGCTCTTTAGCGTGGATGGGGGAATCTATGGGTTTATTTTGTTAAAGTGGTAGTAAACCCTCCTATCATTTTCAGCCAAGGAAGCTGCCATCTTGGCCTCTGTTTAATCTACAACTGCCATGATGCTGCACATGTGATCAGCTATGACACCAGCCATTGGATGGTTTGACAGTTTGGTTTAGAGCACAGCCAATGGGAGTGTTACATTTCCGGCACGTGCCGGAAATGTAACTGGTTTTTAAACTGTTAAATGGATGGGTTTACTACCGCTTTAAGTCCGCTGGGCTGACTAAGAGAAGGGTTTATGGATATGGCCGGTTTTAGGCTTCGCTCTGACCTTCACATGGAATAATGCAGTGAATAATGCAGTTGAAAATGGTCCCCAGTTTTAGGGCAGTCCTAAACCAATAGCTCCCAACTGTCCTTTATTTGGAGGCACGGTCCCTGATTTGGAACAATGTCCCTCCGTCCCTCATTGCTCTTTATTTGTCCCTCATTTTGGTCTGATGCATATACCAATATATAAAATGCACTATTTATCTATCAAAAAGTGTTTTACAGTGCTAAACCTTTCATCCAATTTCTAAATTGCTGCATTTGTACATTTCAAAAGCCAATATAAAGGAATAGTAGTGGTAAAAAAAGCACTTATGGGTTTAACTAATATTTTTTTTTTGTATAATTCTCCTTTTAGGAGGTGTGGTAGGGGTGTGTCCTGTGCCTACATACTTTTGCTAATAGGTGTCCCTCATTCCCATCTCAGAAAGTTGGGGGAAATGCCTAAGCCTCTTAGGAGGTTGACTGTAACTGCACCCTATGAAAGGCACCGTCAAAGTTGCACGTAGGAAGCTGACAAACACACCTCAGCACCAATGCAAAAGAGCAAATGGCTTTGTTTCTGAACATGGCAAATATTAAAATGCTCAAGAAAAAAAAATATATATCTGAATAATCACTGAAACAGAATTCTACAATTTCAGTCAGGGCCAATTCTGACATCCCTCTCCTACATGTTAAAAAAACATAATTTAGAACCCCCCCGCCCAAACAAATGTTTTAAGCAGATGCCCTAGAGAAGAAAATGGTGGGCATTGCATATTTGTATGTCACACAATATTTGTGCAGCGATTTCTCAAATGCAAATTTTTTGGAAAAAACACACTTTAATGAATTTTAATGCACAAAAACACAGATACTCACTTGTTTGGTAGAATATAAAAGATGATTTTACACCAAGTAAATAGATACCAAACATGTCATGCTTTAAAATTGCGTCCGCCCATGGAACGGCGCCAAATTACAGTACCTAAAAATCTCCATAGGCAACACTTTATAAGCCTTTACAAGTTACACAGAAGGTTTGCTCTCACTCTGACATTTTTGGTAAAAAAAAATCACATGGTACGATCACTGTTTATATATGTGTGCGTTTACATATTTGTGCGGGACCTATGTGCGCTTTAACATTTGCATGAGCACAGGGTAACAGGGGCACTTTAAATTTTTTTTTTTTTTTTCATTTTAAATATTTATTTATTTATTATCAACAAAATTGCTATTACAAGGAATGAACAACATCCCTTAGGTTCCATACACACGTCAGTAGTTTTGTAGCCTTTCAGCTTTTATCAGGGTTAATGCACTAGGGTTTTTGAGCGTTTATGAGCGTTTTTAAGCTTCCAGCATTTTTTTGTGGTCAGACGAACAACTCTTGAACACCAATTCAGGGCGTTCAGATAGCCCATAAGCACCACTGCTGTTAAACGACAATAAACGTCCATGTGTGCATGGACAGATAGGATAACATAAAATGGTGTTTATGGGCTGTTAAAAAAAACGCCCAAACGACCATAAACGGTCATTTATCAGCTTCAGTGTGCATGGAGCCTTATAGTAGCATGAGCCTTGACAGGTCCTCTTTATGAAGAGATCTGGGGTGTATTATGAGCAGGGCCCTCTTATTCCTCCTGTAACTGAACTGTCTGCCCTAATGTTGTAAAGCACTGCAAAAACTGTTGGCGCTATATAAATCCTGTATAATAATAATAATAATAATATTAGACCCCCTTTGCTCTGGCCTCCAACGCAGCCAATCAGACACAGATCAGTCCGATCGGCTGTTTACTGGCAGTTAACGGCCAGGTAAACAGAGAACAGAAATCTGAAGTGACAAAATCTGTGTTGCTTCCGGTTTCTGATGTCACACAGCGGGAGGAACAACATCCCTTCCTCTCACTGTGTACCCAGGGCTGGATGCCACCGGTCGCATCCGTACTGGGCTCCCCGACTGCACGGGAGAGCCTGGCAAAGGTGGCAACGGGAGGGAGGTGGGACCCCTTTCCATTTCCTGTAAAAGTAATCCAGCAGCTCATTAGCTGCTCAGATCACGTTTACTTTGTAGGAAATCACCAGCCCAACAAACTGATAACTCAATCATTGCTGCAAGTGCAGCGATGACCGACATATCAACTTTTCCCGTCCGAGGACGTTTATAAACGTACAGCGGACAGGAAGTGGTTAAAACTACTTGATCGGGCCAAGTAAAATAAAAAGTCTAGGCCACAACATTGCTTTATATGTTTAGGAGCCTTTGAAGGTTTCTCATTAAAGTATTAACCTCCTATTGCAGGGGATGCTTATAATGTAGATTAAAGCTTTGTGCAAACTTTTGGAAAAAAATGTTAGGCAATCACAGGGAACAGGCAGACTGTGAAATTTTGGGAAGTTTGTAACTTGTGCATTGTTTCTGGCTGCAAGAGTTATATAAACTGAAAATGTTAGAAGTTTTAGTAACTCCTATGGCTGCAGATTGAAATGAAACGATAATTTTAGTAACATTAAACTACAAAACTGCATATACGTTACGGCGATTGGTTTGAATAAAAGTACATTTTTTGTTAACAAATGAGTAAAATCATTGTCCTTTTGTATAAGGTCCCATTTCTACAGTCATTTACATTTTCAACAGTCTTAAAACAACTGGGGTTGTTGGCAAACATGAGAAGCACCCTAACTGAGCCTCATGTTTAGAAATGTTAACAGCTAAGACTCTGAAGCAGAACTTTACCCATAACAGTTTGAGAACAATTAATGTTCTTTAATGAAAGAACACACATTCCACATTAATAATTATGCTACCAAAATGAGTGTATGCTGTAAATTGCCTCCAGCACTGCCCCTGTTTCTTCTTGCAGGAGGCTGCCATTTTGTTGAGGCCCAGAGCAGCCATTTTTTTTTTTTTTTTTTGAAAACTCTTCCCCTCTCTTTTTGGTCTTAAAACCTATAGGTTACTTTCTTCAATTAAAAATACCGTATGTACATTTCTAGCAGAGTTTGTCATGTCACCTCTACTGCTTTTCTGTCCTCTCTCCTAAATCAGTTTTCCCTCCACACTGCCTATGTCGTTCCGGTTACTTTTGTCCATTTTCAACAAAAGTAAAACTTAAAGCTGTCAGCTGATTGGACTCTCGTGGCTCTGATTTTAGGCACAGTGCCAAGAATAGAGAGCTACTGAGCATGTGCAGAGCATTGTGAGACAGTGCACTGTTGTATTTTAACCCCTATAAGCCTAAGCCTTTTTCTGGCATTTGTTGCGTACAAGTTAAAAGCCGTATTTTTTTTTTTGAAAATTACTTAGAACCCCCAAACATTATATATATATTCTTAGCAGACTCCCTACAGAATAAAATGGCAATTGCTGATCGTTGCAATATTTTATATCACATGGTATTCATTCGCGCAGCGGTCTTTCAAACGCAATTGTTTTGGAAAAAAAGACACTTTCATGAATTAAAAAAAACACCAAAAACAGTAAAGTTAGCCCGATTTTGTGTATAATATGAAAGATGATGTTACGCCGTGTAAATAGATACCAAACATGTCATGCTTTGAATTTGCACACATTTGTTGAAT
This sequence comes from Glandirana rugosa, assembly GCA_018402905.1. NCBI lineage: Eukaryota > Metazoa > Chordata > Amphibia > Anura > Ranidae > Glandirana > Glandirana rugosa. The sequence goes on from BLSH010527292.1 coordinate 1,274,469, forward strand.
GGCGACAAACTACGGTACTTAAAAATCTCTATAGGTGACACTTTAAAAATTTCTACTGGTTACCAGTTTAGAGTTAGAGGAGGTATTGTGCTAGAATTATTGCTCTCGCTGTAAGGATTGCGGGCATGACTTACGTATGTGTTGCTTCTGTGTGCAAGCACGGAGGGACGGAGCACTTTAAATTTTTTTCTTCTTTTTTTACACTCTCTTTAAAAAAAAAAAATTCTGATCATTTCTATTGCGGTCACAAAGAATGTAAACAATTATGACAGTAATAGTCAGTGACAGGTAATCTTTAAGGAGGTATCTGGGGTCTAAAAGACCCCAAATCCCTCCATGGCCAAGTTTGGCTGTTTTCAACACTGACTTTTTTGGCATGTGTAACAACATCGCTTCCGGGTTACTAGTTCCGAGACCCGATGGAAGCCGTCCGGTGGGATGGGAGAGCCGTGGAAGGGGGGCTGGGGGGAGTCCCCTCTCGCACCTTGGGATAACAGTCGATCGGCTTTTGGCGCATCGGTTGTTATCCAAAGAAAGCCTACTGTCCACTCTAAAAAACAGTACTGGGGTGATGCATGCAGCTGCATGCATCACCCCGGTACAGCACCTTCAAGCCAAGGCTGCATATTTGCGTACAATCGGCGTGAAGGGGTTAAACAGTAGAAGAACTTTTTATTTTTATTTTACACAGCTATATCTGCAAAAAAGGCCAGCCTGAAGAGATCAGGACTTAAAGCGGAGCTCAAGACCACCCACCACAAAATTAAAAGTCAGCAGCTACAAATACTATAGCTGCTGACTATTAATATTAGGCCACTTACCTAGGCAGGGATCCTGTGATGTTGGGACCCCAGTCGATTTTTCAATGGGCTCTCGGGTGCTGCCGCCGCCATCCCTTGTAAGGGAAACTGGCAGTGAAGCCTTGCGGCATCATAGCCGGTTCTCTACTGTGCAAGTGCAAAAGCGCATATCACTTTGTGAATGGCCCAGCGGCGGGGGAAGGAAGAGAGGGGCCGAACTTCCGGGGGGCCTCGGCAGCGAGGTCAACCAGAAGTGGGGGTGGGGCACCTGCTCCCCCTCCCCCTCAAAAAATACCAAATATGGCCACGGGGAGTGAAGCAAACAAGTGGAGCTGCCTTTTTTGGGTGGAGCTCAGCATTAATTTTCTGACTAAAGTTCCATTTTAAATGCTCATGGCTCTTGCTGATATGGATGCTGAGCGAAATTTCTAAATCCACGTTTAGTGGAGCCAAGACCCCATTCGATAAACGCTCTCTCTGGTTTCTGATCAGTTGCCATGGGTACTGCACTTTGCACTTAGCATCATGCTCCTTTCAGTTTTTTAAGGAATAAACAGTGCTAGTAGCTTTGCTTTTGCAATTAACAGAATACCCAAAAGGCGGAAATTCTACAGGTGTAGTGGGGAACCCCTTTAATTTTGTTTTAACAGCGTGATAGAAGATATCCAACTGGCTTCTTTAAACTCAATTTCCAGGCTGATCAAAATTAAATAGGCAGTTCTCGGAATCCCATTATAACCAAAACACACCTAAGGTGACTGCTTTTACATAAGGTAATTGCTGTTAGTCTTCTGCTCTGGTAAGTAGCTCCAAATGTGAAAAGAAAGCTATTTTGTTACATCCCTGGAATTCTAGGTGGAAAGTCTGCACACTGTGCATTGCACAGTTATCTGTAATAACATAACTGCAATCCTTCGGCACAAAAGTGGTTTAACGGCTTTATGCAGCAGTGATTAACATGAGCCAGTGCCCATAATGAGGGTAGGTGACCTCTAGTTTTTAAAGGACAAACTCAGATACTCTTTGCTGCGCTTGTAGCTTGTTTAATCCACATAGTAACAGCAAAGTAATAAAAAACATATACAACAAACTGTTTACTCTGCCAGTCTATGGGTGACTTTAAAAAGGGGTTGTAAACCCACAAGGTTTTTCACCTTACTGCATTCTATGCAGTAAGGTGAAAAACCTGCTGTACTGCAGCAGCCCTCCAGAGCCCCCCTTTTACTTACCTGAGCCCGATCATTCCAGTGACGGGGACCAGCCGGTGTCTGGGACCAACATTGCATAGATTGATAGCAGCAGGTGCCATTGGCTCCTGCTGCTATCCATCAAATCCAATGACGTGGGAGCCAGGGGGCAGAACTGAGTCCTGCTGTCTGTGTCAATGGACGCAGCAGCAGGACACGAAAGCGTGCCTGCACGAGTGCCCCGAGGGAAAGCTGCTCTCCAACGGGGCACTCGAAAAGAAGATGATTGACACCACTCTGTGCAAAACCAACTGCACAGAGGAGGTAAGTATGATGTGTTTGTTTTTCTTGTTTAAAAAAAAAAAAATGACCTTTACATATCCTTTAAGGAACACTTCATTCAAAATTGAAAAGTAATTACTGCAGCAAATACATTCTTTCTTCCCAAGGTTTCTATTTTTCAGGGAGTCACTGCTAGGGCACATAGAAAAAAAATCATATGCTGCGTATTATTGCGCTTCACTGGATGGCACTGCATGTTCCTGCACAGCAAGTGCAACACATCGAGTTGCTGTGTGGTAACATGAATGTAATGCCACCTTGTGCATTTTACATAAAGTTTCCAAAAAAACAAAAAGGAGGGGGAACTGGGTGAAGAGAATAAACAGGCATCACACCACTGCCCCCCTGTCGCGCATCACTGCAGCCAAAAAAGGACTGCTGACCACACACCAAAGCACTCTGAATTTAGTGAGCAAGCAAGTGTGAATCGGCCCTTAAAGTACAAGTTTACCCTAAAACTAACTAACTCTAAGGCCTCATACACACGGACGTTTTTTGACGCCGGCGTTTTCTGGCGTTTTTTGCAGCTCTCCATGTTAGTCAATGGCCCCATAAAAACGTCGGCGTTTCTGAGCTGTAGGTGGCGTCGGCGTTAGTGAGCAGAAAGTAGAACCCATGGCCATCGCGTTCTGAGGCTGTAACATTTTGACGTTTTTTGACGCCGACGCCACAATATGCCAAGAAACGCCAACATATGCCACCATATGCCACCTATTATTATACCGGCGTTTTCCGGCGTTTTTTGACGCCGACGTTTTTAAGTTGAAAAATAGCAGAGGGATGATTTTTTTTAAAAAAACGCCTATTGACGCCGACGCTCACTAAAGCTCAAAAACGCCAATGCATAACGCCGAAAGACGCCGACTTTTTTTCCTTGACGTCGGGCCCGACGTTTTGTTTATTTTTTTAGAAACGTCCGTGTGTATGAGGCCTTAATCTACGGGCAGCCACACTCTCAGACTAATCTATCTAACCCTGTAAAGCAAAAATCGCTATACTTACCTTTTCTGCAGCCAATCCGGTCTGGTCCCACGCTGAGCTGTCAGCAGCGGCTTCTCTGTGTAGGTGGGTGCAGGAGAGGCAGCCAACAACGGAAACCCCATAGCAAGTCTATGGGTGAAGTCACTTCCCAGCCGTTGTCGGGTGTCTCTTCCGCACAGCATCTGTCGCTGAGACGCAATTTTTGCTTTACAGGGTGAGATGTATTAGTCTTAGAATGTGACTGCCAGTAGATTTAGAGTTAGTTAGTTTTAAGCTGAACTTCTACTTTAAAAACATATACCCCTACAATCACTTAAAATCATCTTGCTGATATTAAAGTATAAATAATGGAAAAACTTAATTTTTATTTTTTGTATAGAGTTGTAAGGGGTCAGAACCACTCTGCCAAGTTTTTATTTTTGTCTGTCCCTGTTGTCTTGATTGCCATTGTCACCAGGAAGAAAAGTGAAGGGAAATCCAAAATTCTGAGCTACTACCAGGGCAGGAATAGAGGGGGGATCTTCCAATGGGGACAGTGACCAAAAGTACCAAATTATCAGCGCTTAGGATCCATGCACACTGCTGCTGGTAAACAGACGTTTAGAGGCATGTGGGCGTTTTTTTTTTTTTCAGCTGCCTCTGAACTCATCAAATGTGATTTTATCAGTCCATGTACACAGGGTCGTTTAAGGTCGTTTAACCTCGGTTCACATAGGTGTGATGCGGGAACCCTGCAAATCCACTGCGGGTTCCCACATCGCACCCGACTTGCACGGCAGTTCACACTGCCCTATGCAAACTGAAGGGAGGTGTCAATACATTATTAAGGACACCCCCTTTTCAGCTCGCATATCGCAATGCGAACCGCAAACTCGCACAGGAATCGGATCGCATGGGTATGAACACCCATGCGATCCGATTCTGCTGCGGACCAAAAAGAGGGTCCTGTGCGCGTTTGGTCCGAATGCGATGATATATCAGCCATACAATCTGTATGGCTGAAATCTCATCGCACGGGCATTGCATATGATTTGCACTTCAGGGCTTAAGGTTGTTTCCAGGCAGTTGAGTTTTGAGGCTTTTCTTGAAAAGCAAAAAAAATGCATGCAGACGGAAGTTCAGAGTCATTTGAAATGCCAAATGCCTGTAACAACTTGTAAACATGCCTAAAATGCAGTAGCTCGCATCTAGGAGTGATTTGTTTACAGGTGTTTCCATTTCAATAAAAAAATTAAAAAAACGCTCCTACATGCGAACGCGGCATGCAAAATGCGGCAAAACTGTTTTAGACGCCGGTTTCTAGCTGTCAAAAAAAAAACATTAAGGGGAAGTTGAAAAAGTGTCCCATGTATATGAAGCCTTAGGGCGTCAGGATGATAATGCATCCATTAGAGTTACATATTAGGTCAATTATAAGATGCTACAACAACCACTAACAATAATGAACTTTTTTAAGCCACGTTGAGCATAAAAGTATTACAAAACATATCACAAGCAAGCTGATACAATTACCAATTCCACTGGGAGTTGCAGTGTATGAGTGCTTACATACTGGGAAGTGTGTGTACAAGAAAGGACAATGTATGGCTAACAGTCAGATTCCAGAGCTGGTGGAACACCTTGTTTATCATTAAAGGGTAATTGCGACTGAAGTCATATTGTAATTTCTGTAAAGTGCAATGCAATACGGCTACCTGGAAGATTCTGTAGACGGCCTCCGTGCACGCCATTCACCTAATCAAATGACATGTATAGCACTCACTGGGCCACCTGGGATATGTGTGTAACATATCCCAGGAGGCCTTGAGTCTTCCATTCAGCTAGTAGGAGGGGGGTGGGCCTAGCGCTGTGTCAACCCGTGGCCCCGCTGGCTGAACCCAGGAAGAGCCGACGGGCCTCTCCACAATGTCATGAACAAGATGGCAGCGCAAGACCGAGCTGTGTCTGGTCACAGAAGGTTGTCAGTGGGACAATGCTGGATCTGGAGGCTGGGGAAGTATCCATACTGTGCCTACAACACCACCAGGTAAAAAGGCTAAAAACAACAAGTATCAGGTGCATCAACAGGTGCATAGAGTCCCCATCCCTATTGTAAACCATCAAAGTCCAGAATAAAATGCATGATAGTCCAATAATGTAGATAAAAAAAGAAGAAATACGGTATATTACACCCAGAGCTGCTCTCATGTGGGGGAAAGCCAAAAACTTCACCTGTAGACAAGAAACAAAAGGGAAGCGCCTCTAAGTGTAAACCGTAAGAAATTTTTATTAAAAAAACATCAGCCAATTGGCTACTCACAGGACTTAAAAAGGGTATGGCACATTGAACCGGGAGAATGCTCAACCGGTGAAGAGTATGGCATCAGTACCCGAGATCTAGCTGGTCATCCGTGCGGATGGGATCGTCAGTGGGGTGTCCGTTCGTGGAGTCGTCTGTAGATGGTAGGAACGATCGTCTCCTTGCTGGAAGCCGGGGGATTCCAGAACGAGGCTTGGCTGCACTGGTCGCAGCGGGGTGATGTCATCAATCCGCGACGAGTTTCAGAGTGTACAGACCGCGGTGTGAAGGCAGTCGCGGTCTGTACGCACAGAGACAATCGTTCCTACCATCTACAGACGACTCCACGAACGGAAGGTCCCACTGACGATGCCATCCGCACGGATGACCAGCTGCTTACTAGGTCTCAGGTAATGATGCCATACTCTTCACCGGTTGAGCATTCTCCTGGTTCAATGTGCCATACCCTTTTTAAGTCATGTGAGTAGCCAATTGGCTGATTTTTTTAAATAAAAATTTCTTAAGGTTAACAGGGGTATAAAACAAAAAAAAAAAACAAAAAAAAAAAGAAGGGGGGGGGGTAAGTTGAAGTTCCTCTTTAACCTCTGACGTTTCTGAAAAAACAGACCCTAAAACAACCACCCCAATCAATAACCGAAAAAGGAACATTAACTTGTAACTCTCCCAATACTTAACTTGAACCTAACCCAAATCTGTAAAGCCTCTAAACTTGAATCTAAGTCTAAATCCCAACAACCTCCTAACCATTGACTCTAAAAGTAACAAAACATCATAACACTAAAAGAACCACAGCAGCGGCATACTTATCTGGCGTCGAAAGCTGCCATCCTTGTGCTAAGCTTTCGGTGACTGAAAACCGATTTTAAAATACTCTAGTTCTCCTTCAAAAGCATGGTTTCTGTGCATAACAGATAGCTAAAGATTCACTTTTTTGTAAAGTTCCCATCAATCAAGCAGCTCCCAGAAATATCCTCTGCTTGAACAGCCAGAATAGAAAGAGTGAAATACAAAAAAACCCTTTTGACAACAAAGGAACGAAAGCCTAGCACATGAGCATACATAATCTTCAGAAAAGCACTACACTCCTTCTGTCAAATCCAGATATTGAGACCCAACTGCAAAATGAGTAGTTGTTTAATTTGCTCCTCCACAGCACATCTCGAGCATTGGCGGTTAATGAAAAGCCATCAGTTGCTTAATTCTGCTGCCCATCTGACTTACGGTGCAGAAGAATTGCAGTGTTCATTATGCTGAAGTGGCAATGCACATTTTTACGTATAGGTATTGTGGCAGCCAGCCAGAGTCAGAAATAAGTCCCGTGGCTTTAATGACCTACCTCCAGAGCAGCTAGCACTAGGCCTGTTCTTGGTGCTGTTAGAAAAATCACCAGTGGCTGTTCTCTATGGGTTTATTAAAGGTAGTTCGTGCTGAGAAATGCAAAAGGCTGGAGTAGCCCAAAGGTTGTTGGCCACAGAGAATGTCCTCTGTGTGAGTCTTTGTACAAAATATAAAAATTACAAAGAGCTGATCCATTTCAATTGCTCAGCCGGAAGCCAAAGTCTGTAAAGGGGGCCCACAGGGAAGGTAAATTGAAGTTTTTTTCAACAACCAGTTAAGCACATTTGTAATGTTTGCTGCTTTTTACTAACATTTTCAAGGGGTTGCATCATTAGATTAGGGACAAAATAATAGGATACCAAACATTAGGCGTATACAGCAAGCAGAGCTCTGATTTTAAGAGCGCCACATCAAATAGTCTGCTGAAAAGCACAACAAAGATTTTTTTTTAATGTAAATCCCAAGGTTAAAGCAGATCAGGGGAACAATTCCAGTAAAAAATCTCATCATTAGTGTATGAATGGACCTTTAACCTTCACCAGCACATCTTGCAGGCGTCTCAAACTCAGACATTTTTATATTATTTATTACAGGTACTTATATAATGCCGTCAATTTACGCAACACTTTACATATATATTGTACATTCACATCAGTCCCTGCCTTCAAGGAGCTTACAATATAAGGTCCCTAACTCATACATACAAGGGCCAATTCTGACAGGAGCCAATTAACCTAGCATGTCTTTGGAGAGTGGGAGGATACTGAAGTACCCAGAGGAAACCTATTCGTGCACAGAGAGAGCATGCAAACTGCAGACAGGAGGTGCTGTGGTTGGGATTCAAACTGGCGACCCTAGTGCTGCTAGGAGGAATTGCTAACCACTTAACCAACTAAAGCCCGTACTTTGAACTCATATATGCACATGGTTAGAATTTCACTCAAAAATTGTAATTTTTCAAAACATTTGTTTGATTTCCTAATGGCTAATATGTAAAAATCAATCACTTTCAAATGTAGTGGTTAGAAAAACTGAAGTTGAAGAATAGAAATTGTGTAGTTTCTTATCTGAACAAATTAATGTTATCGTGGTCCTCAGTCGAGAAAAGCTTACTTATTATAATATGCATGTACTAGGAAAAGTTTCATCCACAGTTAGAACTTTCTTGGTCAAAAACATTCATTCTTTTAAATGATTATGTATGATATAGGACTGCATGCAAGAACAATACAAATGTTTCTGTATAGTGTATGGGATTTATAAGTAGATTCAAGCATATGCAGTGAATGCACTACATCCGCATTGGCGGCTGAACATACACTTACAGTGCCTTGAAAAAGTATTCATACCCCTTGAAATTTTCCACATTTTGTCATGTTACACCCAAAAATGTAAATGTATTTTATGTAATATACCAACACAAAGTGGCACATAATTGTGAAGTGGAAGGAAATGATAAATGGTTTTCAAAATGTTGTATAAATAAATATCTGAAAAGTGTGGTGTGCATTAGTTTAGTATTCAGCCCCCCCCTCCCCCCCCCCCCCCGAGTCAATACTTTGTAGAACCACCTTTCGCTGCAATTACAATTGCAAGTCTTTTTGGGGATGTCTCTACCAGCTTTGCACATCTGGAGAGTGAAAGTTTTGCCCATTCTTATTTGCAAAATAACCCAAGCTCTGTCAGATTGGATAGAGAGCATCTGTGAGCAGCAGTTTTCAAGCCTTGCCACAGATTCTCACTTGGATTTAGGTCTGTATTTTGATTGGGCCCCTCTAACACATGAATATGCTTTGATCTAAACCATTCCATTGTAGCTTTGGCTGTATGTTTAGGGTCACTGTCCTGCTGGAAGGTGAACCTCCATCCCAGTCTGAAGTCTTTTTCAAACTAACAGATTTTCTTCTATGATTGCCCTGTATTTTGCTCCATCCATCTTCCCTTCAACTCTGACCAGCTTCAGTATCTCTGCTGAAGAAAAGCATCCCCACAACATGATGCTGCCACCTCCATGTTTCATGGTGAGGATGGTATGTACAGGGTGATGTGTAGTGTTAGTTTTCTGACACACATAGTATTTTGATTTTAGGTCAAAAAGTTCAATTTTGGTCTCATCTGACCAGAGCACCTTCTTCCATATGTTTGCTGAGTTCCCCACATGGCTTCTCACAAACTGCAAACTGGACTTCTTATGGCTTTCTTTCAACAATGGCTTTCTTTTTGCCATTCTTACATAAAGGCCAAATTTGTGGAGTGCACTGTTAATAGTTGTCCTGTGGACAGATTCTCCCTCTGTGGAGCTGTAGATCTCTGCAGCACCTCCAGAGTTACCATGGGCCACTTGGCTGCTTCTTTGATTAATGCTCTCCTTGCCCAGCCTGTCTGTTTAGGTGGATGGCCATGTCTTGATAGGTTTGCAGTTGTGGCATACTCTTTCCATTTTCGAATGCTGGATTGAACAGAGCTCTGTGAGGTGTTCAAACCTTGGGATATTTTTTATAACCTAACCCTGCTTTAAACTTCTCTACAACCTTATCTCTGACCTATCTGGTGTTTTCCTTGGCATTCATGATGCTGTTTATTCACAAAGGTTCTCTAACAAACCTCTAAGGGGGTCACAGAACAGCTGTATTTATACTAAGGTTAAATTACACACAGGTGGACTTTATTTACTAATTAGGTGACTTCTGAAGGCAATTGGTTCCTCTAGGTTTTACTGAGAGGTATCAGAGTAAAAGGGGCTGAATACAAATGCACGCCACACTTTTCAGATATTTCTAAAAAAATTAGAAAACCATTTATAATTTTCCTTCCACTTCACAACTATGTGCCACTTTGTGTTGGTCTATCACAAAATCCCAATAATATACATTTAAGTTTTTGGTTGTAACATGATGAAATGTGCAAAAATGGGGTATGAATACTTTGTCAAGGTACTGTATCAAACGTTGCTTTGTAGTATTCTTTTGTTGATTTCATAAGCAATAATATAAACTTGTTAAATAAAACAGGGAATCCATTCAAATAGCAGGTCTGGACGAAATTTTTAAGGACCTTCAAACAAAAATTAGTTGACTTAATGATGGCATCATTAAAAGCTCGAACAATCAATTTTTTCAGAAGTTCATACGAACACTTGAGCAAAGATTTAACCATGTATGGCCAAGTTCAGACTCAATATGCACAAGTACCAGGAGTTTATGTATGGGCTTTCTACAGGCAACAAAGGCTACAGAGTTTTCTACAGAACAAAGGAAATTAAACCGCTTACTAATTGACAAAGAAACTTGACTCTCCCACTGTGTATTTTTTTTTTTTGGTGCGGGATTATAAAATTAAAAATAGAGGTATGAATAAACTACCATGGGCCTTAAGGACCAGTTCACATCACATGCAGTCCAATGTGTTTTCTTTCTGCATCAAAAATGCATGGATAGTAGGTTATATGGTTTTCAATGGCATAGTTCACACCAGTGTGGTCAGTTCCAGTGGGTTCCAGTTCCATAAAAAAAAAGTAGAACATGCTGCATTTTTTATGCATTGGACTGTACTGTAATGCACTAAAACACATCAAAAATGCACTGGAACACACATCCTTATTTAAGGTTAAGAAAAAAAGAGGGGGAAAATGCACTGGACTGCATCAAAAATACATCAAAAACACACATGCAGAAAATCATCTGGAGTGCGTCGGGACTGCGTTTCTATGGCCAGAGCCCCTGTAAATCTTTCCATAAACAGAAAATAAAGCAGAGTAGGCCAAGTGCTATGCGCAAAGGCACCAAGGGCGTAAATCGCTCAGGGGAGTATAGCAAGCTCTAGTCTGTCTTGCCACAGTTAAGGCTCTCACATAAATGAAATATGCCTGGGTTTTGAACATCCCTGGGGCACAAAGAAAAAATTCCTACAACATTAAAAATAGGTGCAGGCAGGGCCGGCTCTACCAGTAGGCGAAGTAGGCAGCCGCCTAGGGCGCACTGCCGCCTAAGGGCGCCTGGCCACTGTTGATCTGTCACTGGCTGCTCTGCATTGATTCATGTAAAAACTGACACTGTCTGACTGAGATAATGAGATTGTATTATCACATGCCATTTGCAAATGTATATAGAAATAGTGACTGATCTGCCAAATACCCCCCTCTGCCCCCACCCCCATGAGGCTGTATTTGATGGGCACAGGTGAAGCTGTATTTGATGGGCACAGGTGAAGCTGTATTTTATGGGCGCTGATCAGGCTGGGCAGGGCAGAAGGGGTGGAGTCAGGGGTGAACTCAAGGGGGGCGGCAAAATGAGGTTTCGCCTAGGGTGCCAAAAATCTCTGCACCAGCCCTGGGTGCAGGCAAGTTGAAGTGTCTTTCATTTTTTTTAAATTTGGGGAACTGAGTCTGGTGTCAGGTTCTTTTTAAAGTGAATTATATAATTGTATATTAGTGCAGTCACCACAGAGTGGCACTGTGGACAGCACAATTAATAATATACTATGCCACCTCCTGCAAAGATAATGTAGAAATAGAAATTGGAAAAAATTGACTTTTCAGGAATATTTTTTCTTTACATAAAACTTATCACTATTTTATTTGTTACAAATCATATATGAAAAAGACATTTAAAAGTGAGTGTGATTAAAACATGTCTCAGTGACCAACCGTAGGGTCCAGAGTTCAATCTGAACCTCAATGAACCAGGTTGCAACAATTCCTATAGCTTGACTAATAAACCCCTAAAAAAGGTAATGCCCATATACACATATATGATCACTAAGTCATATGTCATACAATAATCTCATATAAAGGGGGTTAATGAGGTCAAACCAGAATAGATCACTTGTACTCAAAATACTAGAAGATACGTTCAAAAAATAGCTCGACTAGTTTCGCACTCTGGACGTGCTTCTTCTGGAGCTATATGTATATATGTATAAAAAACATAAGGTGTGAGATACAGTTTGTCACTAAGATGAGGCAGACAGGCAAACCAGGATGTGCACAGAGGGCTATGATGCAACTATGAGGGTATGGTTCATAGCAAAACTCATGAAGCTCTAAATATATATATATATATATATATATATATATATATATATATATATATATATATATATATTAGAGCTGCACGATTAATCGTATTAATATCGCGATCTAGATCTACCCCCCCCTGCGATCTCCATTGGGCATTACCGCAATTTTCAGTGCAGTTAATGGGGTCCGACTTGGGGGGTGAATCAGCGCGACTTGACAGTAATAAAAGTGCCTGAAGTCTTTTGAAGTCGGAGCGACTTGAGTCTCAGGGGAGAGAGCCAAGTCTGGGCAGACAGCCAACTTCTGAGTCATCATTGATAAAAGAGTTACAAAGTAATTTACTTCAAAGGCATTGAACTCTGAGTGAACTCCCCTTGTATAGTTGTTTGGTTTAACCATTTAAAGACTAAATTTTTCCTGACACTTGCTGTTTACAAATAATAATCCACTATTTTGTGCTAGAAAATGACTTAGAACCCCCAAACATTATATTTTTTTTTTTAGCAGAGACCCTAGAGAATAAGATGGCGGTTGTTGCAATATTTTATGTCACACGCTGTTTGCGCAGCAGATTTTTAAACGCAATTTTTTTGGAAAAATTACCTCTTTTAAAAACCTAAACAGTGCTGTTAGCCCAATTTTTTTGTATATTTAATATATTACACCGCGAGAATCGTGAGAGAATCATGATCTTTATTCTAAGCAAAAAAATCGTGATTCTCATTTTGGCCAGAATCGTGCAGCTCTAATATATATGTGTTATTAAGCGTCTAGTATAGGCCCTTCTCTGATAAAAGTTGAAGGAGATGGGTGCTTTCAAGAGTTTGTTTCATAGTCTGGTGTCAGGTTCCTTTTAAACGAAGATTTAAAAAACATTGCTCCCTTCAAAGTTAATAATGAACACTTCCCTCTCTTGCCACCCGTACCTCCAGCTCTGTTGCCTACTCAGAGCTTTGATTTACTGACCCAACATCGCTGTGTGTTGTAAGGATGCAGAGCTGACGGGAGAAACCGCAAAGTGCTACAGGGGTCTCGGAAATTCATCTTCCTAGAAAAAGTGTTGTATTCTGAAGACTCCTTGAGGGTGGTGATTTATCTAAATACTACAGAAATCATCGGGCAGTTGGCAATTAGGCCTCATGCACACAGGATGTTTTTTGACTGTTTTACAGCAGCTGTTTTTAGCTGCAGATTTTTTTCTACAGTCAATAAACCCTCCATCATATTATCTTATGTGTCCATGTACACATAGGCTGTTTATGAACTGTTTTTAGCAGTGACGTTTTTGAGCTGTAAAAAAAACCCAAGACCAGAGGGTTCCAAGAGACGTTTTTCAGCTTTAAAAACATTCAAACACTCAAAAACGTTGATCTCCAACATTTTTGGATGTTTTAGATCAATTGGAAAAAAAAAAGCACAAAAAAAAAAAACGCTGGCCCTTTAAAAACAAGAAAAAATGGCGGTAATTTAACACTGGTAAAAGCTGAAAAAAATCACTGATAAGCTACTGACGTTGTTTGGACATTTTTTTAAAGTTCTGTGTGCATGAAGCCTCAGTGTTAAGTGTAGGGCATACTTTTTTCCCTAAATCTTTATTTAGCAACATAGTTGCTTTAACTACTGCCTACCATACACTACAACTACGACCATCACACAATTACTTTAAAACCTGAATGTAATTTACGACAAAAGGACTAAGTGAAAAATTACCTTCACTAAACAGCTTTTTCTTGTTTGATAAATCACCAGGTGAAGCACTTATCCTTCACACGGTAAATGACATGAAAACTTCACACAGAGCTTTATAAATGCTCTCCTAATTTAGAGGCACGATTAAACAGGAGGCTAATTTCTAGAGAATGTTGGCTTTGCCTAAAATAGTTTGCATTAATGTTTAGTAGAATACAAGCAAATACATTTTAAAGGGAAACTACCATATCATTTTAGTGAATACGTACTAGGGGCAAGAAGCACCTCTGTTGAAAGTGTAGGGGAAACCCCATAAAATCAATGCACTATGCCCAAATTCCACCAAGTCTGGGATCCTTGGATATCTACCAAAGGACTTCACACACCGTCATGTGAGAGCCTATGTACCTGTAGCTCTCAGAATTATATAAAGGTGATACTGCGCTTAATCTGATGGATAATATAAAAGCAGCTGGCACAACAATAACCTTATATTGTCTGCATAAATCAAAGAACAAAAAGTGCAGCTCTAATTAGATGTTTGTCAAATGAATATATCAGCAAATTCTTTCAAACTTGTCCAGATAATTCACACTAAAATCTAGCATGTATATAGTCCTATTGGTCAGGATCCAGAGTTTGATAATGAGACAAACTTCCTCGACCCGTAGTAAATCCAATATTGGGAATAGATAAATACCCTTACCAGATATACAGTACTCTGGGGAAGCGCCTTAAATCATGGAGACATTCCAAGGAAGAGATCTTTCCACCAACTATGGAGCTCCAGTCAAGCGAACCTTCACCTCCAAGGGAATAACCATACGGCCAAGGTGTCCAGGAAAAATATAAACCTTCGAAATGGTAGGTAGCAGTGCCTCATAAGGAAAGAAAGGAATCTCCCATAGCGTAATATTGTTTGACCAAAAAGGTTTATTAAGATAAAATCGCACTTACATGCATAAAGGATAAAAAAAGCTTCACATGGAATTCCAATGTCTAAAAACAAGCGCAATGAGCCGGAGTAGACCCTCTTCACCCGAGGAGTGAGAAGGGTCTACTTTCCCTATGAGGCACTGCTACCTACCATTTCGAAGGTTTATATTTTTCCTGGACACCTTGGCCGTATGGTTATTCCCTTGGAGGTGAAGGTTCGCTTGACTGGAGCTCCATAGTTGGTGGAAAGATCTCTTCCTTGGAATGTCTCCATGATTTAAGGCGCTTCCCCAGAGTATATCTGGTAAGGGTATTTATCTATTCCCAATATTGTATTTACTACGGGTCGAGGAAGTTTCTCAGAATTATAGACCGCAGAACTGACTCTTCCTCCTCTCTCCACCCACCCCCCGGTTCTAGTTTTCTCTTTTCCATTTGTTTACTCAGAGTGGCTTTTGTATTGATAAGCTGGATATTTCATTTTAGTACTGTTGATCCCCATATGGCTCCCGTTAGCGGAACATAATGCTGTAATATGCTCTACATTTATTGTACATTGTAAGTTAATTGGTTTAACACGTTTCATGTATGTCCTTATCAGATATATGTACAATTATTTCTTTGGCAAAGCACTGTATGTAACTTAATTTGCCATCTTTCTGAAATTGAATAAAAATATAGAAAAAGAAAGCATAAAAAAACGGGCAAGTGTAAGAATTTGAGCTACTTTGACAAGGGCCAAATTGTAATGACTAGACAACTGGGTTAGAGCAACTCCAAAACTGCAGCTCTTGTTGGATATTCCAGGTCTGTAGTGACCAGGACCTACCAAAAGTGGTCCAAAGGAAGGAAAACAGCGAACTGTCCCCAGGGTCAGGGGCGGCCAAGGCTCACTGAGGCCTGTGAGGAGTTAACACTGGCTCGTGCAGCCCAATACACTAGCAGAGCTACTGTAGCTCAAATTGCTGGAAAGGTTAATGCTGGTTCTTATTGAAAGGTCTCAGAAAACACACAGTGCATTTCAGTTTTTTGCGTATGGTATTGCGTAGCTGCAGACCGATCAGGGTGCCCATGCTAACCCGTGTCCAGAGCCAAAAACGCCTACAATGAGCATGTGAGCATCAGAACAGGACCACAGAGCAATGGAAGATGGTGGCCTGGTCTGCTGAATTTAAGAATGGTATGAGGCACACAAGTTTGAGGTGTTCATTTGACCACCAAATGTTCCAGATGTCAATATAATCGAGCATCTGTGGTATATGCTGAAAAAACAAGTTCAATCCATGGTGGCCCCACATTACAACTTACAGGACTTAAAGTGATTGTAAAGGTTTTTTTTTGTTTTGTTTTTTTAAATAACCAACATGCCATACTTACCTGCTCTGTGCAAGGGTTTTGCATAGAGCCGCCCGGATCCTCCATTTCTGGGGTCCCCGGCAGTGCTCCTAGCCTCTCCATTGGGGGCCCCCCTCAGAGAGCTGCTCCACTGATGCAGACAGTAGGACTTAGCCCCGACTCCCGTGTCATTGGATATAATTGACAGCAGCGGGAACCAATGGCTCCTGCTGTTATCAATCTATCCAATGAGGACCCGAGACAGCGGCTGGAGCAGCTGGGCTCATCCTCGACGATGGAACCCATCGGCTCAGGTAAGAAAAAGGGGGGCTCTGGGGGGGCAGCTGCAGCACAGAAGGTTCGGCTCGGGTAAGAAAAAGGGAGGCCATGGGGGGACAGCTGCAGCATAGGTTTTTCAACTTCATGCATATGCATGAAGGTGAAAAACCTTGAGACTTTACAACTCCTTTAAAGTATCTGCTACTAACGGCTTGGTGCCAGATACAGCAGTATACCTTCGGAGGCCTATTGAAGTCCATGACTCAGCGGATTATGGTGGGTAGTCATAATATTATAAAGCTGATTGGTGTATACTGTGTGTACTATTACCACATGAACAAGCCAAGTCGCAGTAAACACGTGCAACTCTCTACACTCACCTTTAGCCCTGGTTCACACTGAGTGTGGGAATGAAATGGTGCGAGTTCAGCTGGACTCACACCATTTCATTCCCGCATGTCAGTCCCGATTTCAGCTGCGATTTCATAGACATCCGGGCGGGTTTTTGCACAGATGCCTATGGAAGTCGCACCTGAAATAGCAAAAAGTAGTACAAGAACTACTTTTTGAAATCGGTGCAGCGCCACAAGTGCAGCGTCGCACCGATTAGGGCGGTGCTATTGCCGCTGATTTGGCATGTGATTTACAATCCATGTTATTATAATTATACAGGATTTATATAGTGCCAACAGTTTGCATAGCACTTTACATTGTAAAGGGAGACAGTACAGTTACAATAAAATACAAGAGGGTTAGGAAGGTCCTGCTCATAAGAGCTTACAATCTAATAGGCAGGGCAAGTGGTACAAAAGGTAATAACTGTGAGGGATGAGCTGATGGAAAAATGAAAATTTCAGTTGTTAGTTGGAGACAGGATAGGCTTCCCTAAAGAGATGCATTTTCAGGGATTGCCTAAAGATGTACAGAGTAGAGCATAGCCATACAGGTTGAGGTAGGGCGCTCCAGAGGATGTGAGAAGCTCTGCAGAAGTCCTGGAGGTGAGCATGGAAGGAGACTAGGGAGCTAGAGAGCAAGAGGTCTTGGGAAGAACAGAGAGGACAATTTAGGTAATATTTTGAGACAAAATTGATGATGTAGCTTAGGGCAGAGTTGTGAATTGCTTTGTATTGTTGTTGTTAATATGTTGAATTTAATTTGTTGGGCAGTCAGAAGCCAGTGAAGGTATTTGCAAAAAGGAGTGGCAGACAATGAGTGGTTGGTAAGGTAGATGAGTCTGGCAGCAGTATTCAAGCTAGACTGAAGGGGGATAGCTGGTAGGTCTATGAGTAGGGAGTTGCAAAAGTCAAAGCAAGTGATAAAAATTGAGTAAATGGGTAGCTTGGTGGTTTCATTGGTTAAAATGGGGTGTATGTTAGAGATGTTAAGGAGATGAAGTCTGCAAGCTTTTGACAGCGATTGGATTTGGGGCTGAAAGGACAGGTCAGAGTCTATGATTACACTTGGCACCATTCTAAACGTTTAGAGGTAAATTGCAGCAAGGAGATGGTTCTTAAGTTATTTAGGCTGGTGGGGTCCGGTAAGGGCTTTTTGAGTATCAGGATGACCTGTGCATGCTTTAGAGGAGAGGTAAAGGCGCCATTAGAGAGGCAGAGATTGAAGATGTGAGCGAGAGAGCATAGAATAGAGGAAGAGGGTGACTGCAGGAGTTGTGAAGGAACAGGGTCCAGGAGACAGCTGGTTATGTGGTGATCTGAGAGAAGTTTAGTAGCCTCATCTGCAAAGAGTAAAGTATTGAATGCACTGTTAGACAAAGTATTTTAACTAGGGAAGATATCTGTACAGTGGAGATGTACTCACAAATTGCATCAATCTTGTTTTGGGAGTGATTGGCAATCAGTGTGTGGAGGTTGTGGGAGACAAAGTACAGAGTTAGGCCTCATTTACACTGCTGCTGGTAAACGGATGTTTAGAGGCATTTGAGCATATTTTTTCAGCTGCCCCTGAACTTTCCTCTATGTTATCTTATCAGTACATTTACACAGGGTAGTTTAAGGTCATTTCCAGGCAGTTGAGTTTAACCACTTCAATACAGGACGTCTATACCCCCTTCCTGCCCAGACCAATTTTCAGCTTTCAGCGCTCTCACACTTTGAATGACAATTACTGTCTCATGCTACACTGTACCCAAACAAATTTTTATCATTTTTTTCACACAAATAGAGCTTTCTTTTGGTGGTATTTAAGAACCTCTGTGTTTTTTATTTTTTGCTACATAAGTGAAAAAAGTGCGACAATTTAAAAAAAAACAACTTTTTTTTAGTTTCTGTGATAAAATTTTGCAAATAAGTACATTTTGTTCATAAATTTGGGCCAAAACCTATACTGCTACCTATCTTTGGTAAAAATAACCCAAATAAGTGTATTTTATTTTGCCTGTGTGAAAGTTATAGAGTCTACAAGCTATGGTGCCAATCATTGAAAATTGATCACACCGGATGTACTGATGGCCTATATCATTTCTTGAGGCCCTGAAATGTCAGGAATGTACAAATACCCCCCAAATTACCCCCTTTTGAAAAGTAGACATCCCAAGGTATTTAGTAAGAGTCATGGCGAGTTGTTTTAAGTTGTACTTTTTTCCCCACAATTCTTGGGAAAATTAAGAAATTATTATTTTTTGCACAAAATTGTCATGACAACAAGTTATTTCTCACACACAGCATATGCATACTTCCAATTACGCCCCAAAATACATTCTGCCACTCACCCAGAGTATGGCGATACCACATGTGAGACTTTTTCACAGCCTGGCCACATAGAGAGGTCCAACATGCAGGGAGCACCGTCATGCATTCTAGGAGCAGAATTTTCACATCTAATTTCCTAATGACCTATTACACTTTTGAAGGCCCTGGAGCACCAGGACAATGGAATTACCCACAAAATGACCCCATTTTGGAAAGCAAACACCCCAACGTATAATCTATGAGGCATTATGAGTCTTTTGAATGGTTCATTTTTTCCACAAGTCTTCGAAAAAACGTGGAAAGAAAATGAAAATGCTTTTATTTTTACACAAAGTGGTTAATTTATAAAATATTTCTAACACATAGCATGTACATAGCAAAAATTACCCCCCAAAATATATTCTGCTACTCATCCCGAGTATGACAATACCACATGTGTGAGACTTTTACACAGCCTGGCCACAAACAGAGGTCCAACATGCAGGGAGCACTGTCAGGCATTCTAGGAGCAGAAATTTCACATCTAATTTCCTAACAACCTATCACACTTTTGAAGGCCCTGGAGCACCAGAACAATGGAATTACCCTCAAAATGTCCCCATTTTGGAAAGCAAACACCCAAACGTATATTCTATGAGGCATTAGGGGTCTTTTATTTTTTTTCACAAGTCTGAAAGACTGGAAAGAAAATGAAAAAGCTTTTATTTTTACACAAAGTGGTCAATTTATAAGATATTTCTCAGACATAGCAAACATTAACCCCCAAAATATATTCTGCTACTCGTCCCAGGTATGGCAATACCACATGCGTGAGACTTTTTCACACCCTGGCCACATACAGTGGCCGAACATGCAGGGAGCACCGTCAGGCGTTCTAGGAGCATAAATTACACATAAAATTTAATTCACACCTATCACGCTTTTGAAGGCCCTGGAGCACCAGGACAGTGGAATTACCCTCAAAATTACCCCATTTTGGAAAGCAAACACCCAAGGTATATTCTATGAGGCATGGGCTGCAGATAGGTACTCTGATGGGCTGCAGATAGGTACTCAGGTATTCTGATGGGCTGAAGATAGGTACTCGGGTAATCTGATGGACTGGTAAAAGGTACTTGGGTACTCTGATGGGCTGCAGAAAGGTACTCGGGTAATCTGAAGGGCAGGTGACAGGTACTCAGGAAGGCAGGTGACAGGTACTCGGGTATGCTGATGGGTTAGTGACAGGTACTTGGGTACTCAGATGGGCAGGTGACAGGCACCCTGGTATGCTGATGGTCTGGTGACAGGTACTTGGGTACTCTAATGGGCAGGTGACAGGTACTCGGGTACTTTGCTGGGCTGGTGACAGGCACTCAGGTTCTCTGATGGGCAGGTGACAGGTACTTGGGTACTCTGATGGGCAGGTGACAGGTACTCGGGTACTTTGATGGGATGGTGACAGGTACTCGGGTACTCAGATGGGATGGTGACAGGTACTCGGGTACTCAGATGGGATGGTGACAGGTACTCGGGTACCCAGATGGGATGGTGACAGGTACTCGTGTAGTCAGATGGGATGGTGACAGGTACTCGTGTAGTCAGATGGGATGGTGACAGGTACTCAGGTACTTTGATATACAGGTGACAGGTACTCGGGTACTTTGATGGACAGGTGACAGGTACTCGGGTACTTTGATGGACAGGTGACAGGTACTCTGATGGGCTGTGACAGGTACTTTGATGGGGTGGTGACAGGTCTTCTTTATTAGGGGGGGTGATCAGTGTGCTTGGTGTACACAGTAGGTAGTAACGAGCTGTTACTGCAAGCTCCCTCTCTCACACGATCGGCGTGTGACAGAAAGAACCGCGGTAACAGTTCATTACCGCGGTTTGTTTACATCACATGACCGGCTGTGATTGACACAGCCGGTCACGTGGTAAAGAGCCAATTCTATTGGCTCTTTACGCTGATCGGAGCTGGGCTTTGTCCGAGGGACAAGCCTCAGCTCCAATCGCCGCGCTGTGTGCCCCCGGGGGAGGGCACGAGTGGCATGCACGTGGAGGTCGGTAGTGACCAGCTGTCATTGGACACAGCCGGTCATGTGGTAAAGAGCCAATTTTATTGGCTCTTTACCCCGATCAAGGGGGGGCTGTGTCCCGAGGGAAATGATCAATACGCGATCGCCGCGCTGCGGGCCCCCAGGGGCCTGCAGTAGCGGCGAGAAGGGAAGGACGTCATATGACGTCCTCCCGGATCGACGGAGGTTCCCTGCCAACGTCATTTTACAATGACTCGGTAGGGAACTGGTTAAAGGCTTTTTTTGGAACGCAAAAAAGTGGGTTCAGATGCCAGTTCAGAGGCATTTGAAATGCCAAACAGCTTGTAAAAACCGGTAACTCGCGTCTAGGACCGTTTTGTTCACAGGCATTTCCATTTAATAAAAAATATATATATTTTTAAAACGCTTCTAGACGCGAACGCGGCAAACCGCGGCCGTTTTAGACGCCAGCTTCTAGCTGTCAAAAAAAAAGTTCAGGGGAGGTTGAAATAGCGTCCCGTGTAAATGGAGGTTAAAGGTAAATAAGAGCTGATGAGAACTGGATGGCAGAGTATTAATAAGAGTGACAAGGTAGGTTTGTTTGGCAGCATGGAGACAGGAACTGTGTTTTAGGAGGGAAGATTTGTATAGGGTGAAGTCTTTCAGGGATTTCGTTTTATGCCGCAGCCACTCAAGTGCATGGGTGTGTCTCTTGAGATTTCTGGCATCATTCGTTTGCCAAGGTTGTAACGGTCGGGCCTGATTTTGTATGTATTTAGAGAAGCAAGTGTGTTCAGTGAGGGTGAACACTTGTAGACAGAAATGGCACGGTTAGGGCACAACAGGCATGAGATTTTGTCATAGAGGTGGTCAGTAGCAGAACAGACAAAGGGTTAAAGTGGCTACGGTTTCTATGGTAATTATTTGCTGCTTGGAGGGAGAGGTGGTTGAAGACCAGGACACTTTGAAACTGATGAGGTTGTGATCAGAAAGAGGAAAGGGAGTGTTGGGGAGGTTGCCAGAGTAGAGATGGGAGAATACAAGGTAAAGGGTGTTACCATCGAAGTGAGTGGCAGTGTGTGCCCATTGTGTTAGATCAAAAGATGAGGTTAAGTTGAGAAGCTCAGATGTAGCCAGGCTGTTAACATTAATTGTGAGGTTAAAGTCACCAAGAATTGTAGTGGGTATTTCAAAGGAAAGAAAGTAGGGTAACCAAGCAGAGAACAAAATGTGATACTAGGCCAGCAGTCCCATAAATAACTTAGCAAAATCAGAGAAAACAGATGAATACAGTCAGTCTGAAAACAGGAGAGGAATAAAAAGGGAGGCGTAGGAAGGACTTTTAAAGGTGCTCAGTGGGGATAGAAGGAATCCAATTCTGGCTCCTATCTGTCCAGTGGGTCTGGGTGAGTAAGTCCAGCGGGGGCCACCATGGGAGAGGGCAGCAGAAGAAGCAATCAGATTCTTGAAGCCAGGTTCCAGTAATGGCAAATATTTTTAAGGAATGGGAGATAAAAATGTCATGCACTGAGGTGAGTTTGTTACAGACAGAGAGGGCGTTTCAGATGTCACATGAGAAGTAGGGCTGTTTTTTGGAAGCAGGGGGATAGAGATTAAACTGAGAGGACTGCAGCTGTTACCAGAGGAGAAAGGTGCCCCTTGTGGGGATTGTAGCTAAATATTGGAGGGCCAGGATTAGGGGAAATGTCCCCAGAGAAGAGAAGATAAAGGGTGAGAAAAATGAGATGTGGGCAGGGTGTATATGAGTGCACACACCTCACTGCCATGGTGTTTAGGTCAGCATGTGGGTTCAGTATTTGCAAGAGGTGAAGAGTATAATAGTAGGGAGAGGGTAGGAGTGAGGGTGATGTATTTATAAGCTGTGGGTTGTAGAGGAGGGGCAGAGTAATGAGAATTTGAAGACAGAAGACACTTATGTCAGAAGGAAGGGTAGAGGGAGCATATTATAGGGTAGAGAGAGTAGGAATCAGACCTCATAAGAAAAGATTTACAAAATGTTGGTTTACTTTCCAGAGTGAAGCATTTTTCTTTCTTTTCTTACTGCCCTGTTTAACCGCTTTAATACTTCTGCAAAAAAAATTCCTGTCGGCAACTTTTCCTATTAGCTGATGTAAGTTTATAGGGGAATGGGGCAGGGGAGAATTCATCTCTTGAAAGGGAAATAGTCAGAAAACAGACCAACCACAGGCACATGCATGCCTAAGTCATAAAAGGTAACTGATTCTTTGATCGCAAAAGGAGGTAATTATTAGGCACCAAAATATAGACAAGTTTCCAGAGACCTTAGATCCCTGGAACATAGCACACAGTACATAGCATGGAAATTGTTCTACATGTATTTTCAAGCAGCATTTACCATAATGATTGCATAGTGTCAGTACATAGCATGGAGATTGTTAAACATGGATTTTCAAGAAGCATTTACCATAATGATTGCATAGTGTCAATACATAGCATAGAGATGGTTAAACATGGATTTTAAAGCAGCATTTACCTGTGAAGGGGCAGAAAAAGATATAAGAGGGTGATTGAGGATGGGTTTAGCTGCTTTACTTTTGTAAAAAAAAAAACTCCCCATCTGTGACTACCCCATGTAGTTTAATCAGCCATTTTACCTACATGCTCAATATATTTTTTAAAACAAAACAGCCAATACTTAATTTTTTGCATAGCATGGGGAAGAGTCATATCCTCTGACAAGGTTTTATTCCTGGGTGTCCGCAGTGGGGAATGTCCCCTCACTTCCTGCCCCAGTGATCATCAAGGAATTGCTATGAGCTGAACTTCCAGTTTTCTTCTCTGGAGAGGCTTTCTAGTGAATACTTGGAGAAATAAAGTAGGAATGCCGTCAAATTACAGGAAGAGCCACTGTTAGCAATGCTTAATTTATAATTCCTTATATTTCTCACATGTTCTTGTTGTGTAATATCTCTGTTTGCCCAGCTCCTTAATCACAAAGTCCTGCACCTACAGGAGGTGGTCCTACTCTACATACTGTATTCTCCATAATGGAAAACACATTGTTTTTTTAATGGCTGCATTATGTTGAGTGGACCTGGGAACTTGAAAAGCTCTCATCCTTCAAGTCTTTTAGAAATAGAAGATGTCAAAGTCAAGCTATCACAATCACCCCTGCATCAACAGGCTATGGATTTGTACTGATGACATCAAATTGAGATATGTTTGAGATCATTCAGAATTCAATGGCAGGTACATATGACCTGCAGTTGACTCTTTACTGACTTGCATTTGACCTGCTTATAGCGGGTTTTGCACTCCCCTTGTACGGGAAAGCAACCCTATTTGATGTGAACACAGACCCTTGAAAGGCCTAGCCAAAGCTATTTGGCCATAACTGGTTTTAGTGTAAAAGCTCTGAACATGAAACAGGGAAGGAGCTGTGGAGATTTCACAGCTGACATTTTCCACGGTGCAGCCCCGGAGCCCATGCGCGATGTCCGCCGGCCACCTGAGGCAGAATGGGGATCTGCCAATGTAAACAAAGCAGATCCCCGTTCTGACAGGGGAGTAGAGAGATTGTCTCTTCCTAGTTGTCAGGAACAGTGATCTCTCTCTTCCTCCAGTCAGTTCCCCCCCACAGTTAGAAAGCACCTCCTTAGGGAAAACTTAACCCTGTGATCACCATTAGTGTTTACCCTTCCCTGCCAGTGTCATTTATACAGTAATCAGTGAATTGTTATAGCACTGATCGCTGTATAAATGTCACTGGTCCCAAAAAAGTGTCAAAAGTGTCCGATCTGTCTGCTGCAATGTCGCATTCCAGCTAAAAATCGCTGATCACCGCCATTACTAGTAAAAAAAAAAAAATGCCATAAATCTATCGCCTATTTTGTAGACGCTATATCTTCTGCGCAAACCGATCAATATAGGTTTATTCCAATTTTTTACCAAAAATATGTGGAAGAATTTTCAAAATTGTCCCTCTTTTTTGTTTATAGCGCAAAAAATAAAAACTGCAGAGGTGATCAAATACTACCAAAGGAAAGCTCTATTTGTGGGGAAAAAAGGACATCAATTCTGGTCATTTTCATGCCTGGTCATTAAGGGGGTAAATCCTTCCGGTCCTTAAGGCAGATACGAAAATACACTAGTTAATGTAGTTATGTATTCAGTAAATTATTATAATAAAAATGTATTTTTAAGTGCAGCAAATTTAAGTATCTGAATGTGACAGTATTAGCGTACTGCATTCCCCTGTACTGCAAGTCTCAGACTGGGAAAGGGAGTAGCAATACTAACCAACCAGGTGTGCTGCTGGCACTTGTGCCGATAATGAACAAGCTGAAGCGATAATAAAGAAATTATCTGAATCCGCATTCAACTGCTATTTCACGGGGGGAGGGGGGGGTGGCCATGCTGTAGTGAAGAGAAGTGGGGTCACCAACTTGGTTCTGCTGTCTTACATGGCTGAGTATATCATATGATTTTTTTTGGCTGCTAAAAGAGTTTACATATATGCATTTCAACTGAGATTTGTTAGTAATTCAGCTTTAATGGAACAGAGCAGGCCGACTAGCGAGAATGAGTGCCTTATTCTGCAATACATCCACTTTAATGAGAGATCGTCACATGATGTATCTTTTTGAAATCAGAAAAAAAAAAAAAAAACACACCATACCTGTTCTGAAATCTAATATCATACAGCTAAAAAGAACTGCAACAAATAAACAAGTCTGACAGAGAAATCTAGAACACGCGGAGGCATTTAAAAAGGCGCATTTGTGTGATGAAAGCTCTACGGTAAGGGGGATAACATACTGGCAGAGTTTTACTCTGTGCTGACAGTCAGATCTAAGAGCTTACACTTTCCATTGATACACAAGATTACCCAGGGCTGACAACAAGGGATCTTTTAAAGGATTTTTATTTTATGTAAAAAAACAAAAAGATAAAAAAAAACCAATAATATACCCTGCAGGTGTACAGGCATGTAGCAGGGAAAAGAATCACAATCAGGCCTTTCGTACCATATGCTATAAACTGGTCATAAAAAGAAATTGCAACTCAAAAAATACAAGGCACAATTAAAGGAGAAGCTCTTTTGGCCCTACTTCTCCTGTTGGTCACAGGAGTGCACTTAGTTCTGCACTCCATTCAGCCTGAAGAGCCTCTGAGAGCCTAAGCCAGCAGCTCCCGCCCCCTCAACAGTCTGGCGCCCCAGTAAGCTCTGGAGGACAGTCAGTCACCACTCGGTGCTCAGAATGGACCCTAAAACTGATCAGCAGTCTTTCATCATTCTTGCTTTGGCTATACTTCTTCTTTAAAGGAGAAAGGAAAGCTGTGCATAAATATGATTTCCTGACATGTGCTCAGCCTGTGAAGTCAACACTTATATGTTCACTTGTTCCCGAAAAGTACCAGAGGAATGACTGAAGCCACTTGAGCAGGATGCCGCCAAGCCAACAGCAAAGGACAGCAGTGGAAGACTTAAAAGAGAAGTATGGGTTTCTGGGGGGGGGGGGGTGGTTTATTCATACTTACCTAGGTGGATGCAGCACCAGTCTGATGCTGCATCTGTCCCCCCGGGGCCTCTACACTGAGAACTGAGCAATCAAAGACCGCCGACCCGCTCTGTTCTCACAGCTCCGTGAGCAGAGAGCTGCTGACTGACAGTCACTACTGTCTGCTCTTCCCCCTCCTCGCTCACTGGAGCGCTGGGCTGTGGAGGGGACGGGGCAGCCGGCTCAGGCTCTCAGCAGCTCACTAAGAGGCTGAGCCGGGTGTCAGTCCAGGGATCTGGCAGATCCCAACTCCATGGTCGTGATATGATGTCTGTGACATAAGCAGAGAATGGACTTCAGCCCGCTCTCTTCTGAAAAGGGGTCACAGGAGTGAAAAACTAACTGCACTCCTGTGATCCATAAGAGAAGCACAGACAATTAGCTTTGGATGTACTTCTCCTTTAATAACTTCCCATCCGGGCCGATTCTGGCACCTCTCTCCTACATGTAAAAATCACCATTTTTTGCTAGAAAATTACTCAGAACCCCCAAACAGATATATATTTTTAGTAGAGATCCTAGGGAATAAAATGGCGGTCATTGCAACCTTTTATGTCACGCGGTATTTGCACAGTGATTTTTCAAACGCGTTAAAAAAAAAACAGTATCATGAATTTAACCACTTCCCTACTGCCGTATGCAGAATGATGGCCGGGAAGTGGTTCAGTTATCCTGACTGGGCATCATATGATGTCCAGCAGGATAACAAGCCAGCACGCGCCCCCTGGGCCACTCATCACGGCACTCGGTGATGTGCTGCATCTCCGATCTAGGTAAAGAGCTTCTGCCAGAAGTTCTTTACCATGTGATCAGCCGTGACAAATCAGGGCTGATCACAGTGTAAACCGGAAGAGCCATTTATCGGCTTTTCCTTTACTCTTGTCTGCAGACGCGAGTAGAGAAGAGCCAATCATCGGCTCTCCTGATAGGGGGGGGGGGGGGTCTGCGCTGATTGTTAGTCAGTGCAGCCCCCCTGAGGATTGCCAACCAGGACCACCGGGGAGCCCGCTCAACACCACGAGGGAGCCCACACGAAGATGCCGCCCAGGGACCACCAGGGATGCCACCAAGGGACCACCAGGGATGCCACCCAAGGAACACCAGGTAAGGGGCACACAATGCCCAATAGGGATGGCACTGTGCCTATCTGTGATGCCTACCAGTGCCATCTTTATAGCTGCTGCCCACCAGTGCCACATATCAGTGCCCATCAGTGCCACCTATCCGTGCCCAGTGCCACCTATGATTGCCCATCAGTGCCGCATATCAGTGCCACATATCAGTGTCCGTCCGTGCTGCTTATCAGTGCCCATCAGTGCTGCATATAAGTGCCACCTCATCAGTACTGCCTCATCAGTGTCCGTCAGTGCAGCCTCATCAGCGCCCATCAGTGAAGGAGAAAATTTACTTATTTACAAAGTTTTGTGACAGAAAAACATGAAAACATTTTTTTTTCAAAATGTTCTGTTTTTTTATTTGTAGTGCAAAAAATAAAAACCCCAGAGGTGATCAAATACCACCAAAAGTAAACATCCCTTGTAACAGGAAAAGTGCATGACAGGTCCTCTTTATGGAGAGATACGGGGTCTGAGATAAAAAAAATCTCAGGCTTTCCTGTCATGTCCCTGGCTTTGTTTACTTCCGATGCTATGACATCGTGCCCGGGCCTCCGAGAGCCATAGAGATTGGCAGGGACCATCTGTCCCTTGATTTTTTCTATGGTTTCCTTCCGGCGCATTCCTTCTCCGGCTCACCGATCGCACGGGTGACCCGGGAGAAGCACCGGAGGGCGGTGGGAGACCTGCCGCCGCCTGTAGCAACGATCAAGCGGCTGAACTGCCGCTATGATTGTTCTTACTGAAAAAACAATATCTGAATGATCCCTTCACCACTGAAAGCTGAGGACCTCATTGGACAGTGTCCCAGGGGGAAATGGTTAAAGTGATTCTAAAAGCTCAAGGTTTTTTACCTTCACGCATAGAATAAAAACCTTCTCTGTGCAGCAGCCCCCTAAATAATTAACTAAGCCCCATCGTGTTCCAGCGATGTGCACGAGAGCTGAAGTAGTACAGGAACCTTTTCTGAAGTTGGAGCGACTTCAGTAGTGTACATTAAGACCCATCCCATTCATTACAATGCCATTTCTGATGTCAAGCGACTTGGAGTGTCGGATCGCAAGTCACCTATGTGTGAACCGTCAAGGAACATATCCAAATATGTGCTTAACCACTTCCCGCAAAGTCACGTCATATGACGTCCTGGACTTTGAGTGGTGATATCTGAATGGTGCCTGCAGCTACAGGCACCATTCAAATATCGTTTTTTTTCTGCCGGCAATTCTGTGTGGGATAAAAGTGGTCTCCGCAGCGGATTCGCCACGAGACCACTTTTATCAGCGGCGGGAGAGGTGCTTCCGCAGGTTTCCGGTCATCTCCACTGCTCTTACCGGACCCGCTGGCAGCGGCAGAGATGATCGGTTCCTCTCCCCCCAGTGTCCGTGAGCCGAGTGAGTGGCTGAAGCCGCTCACTCGGCTAAATAACGTGGCAGGGCGAATGCGATGTCACAAGTCACTTCCGCCCAATGCTCTTAAAGGGCCCATTTTTTTTTTGAATTGTCATTTTTTTCAAATGATTATTAATTTTTTTTTTTTTTGCATTTTACTGTAAATATGAGATCTGAGGTCTTTTTGACCCCAGATCTCATATATAAGAGGTCCTGGCATGCGTTATGTTACAAGGAATGTTTACATTTCTTGTAATAGGAATAAAAGTGATCTTTTTTTTTTTTTTCTAAAGGACCGTGTAAAAATAAAAACTAAAATAAATAAGAAAAAAAAAATTTTAAGCACTCTGTCCCGCCAAGCTCGCGTGCAGAAACAACCGCATACGCAAGTCCCACCCGCATATGAAAATGGTGTTAAAACCACACATGTGAGGTATCGCCACGATCGTTAGAATAATAATTCTAGCACTAGACCTCCTCTGTAACTCAAAACTGGTAACTTGTACAAATTTTTAAACGTCGCCTGTGGAGATTTTTAAGTGCCAAAGTTTGTCTCCATTCCAGGAGTGGGCGCAATTTTGAATCATGATATGTTGGGTATCAATTTACTCAGCGTAGCATTATCTTTGACAATAGGGAAAAAAATTGGCCTAACTTTAACTCAAAAAAGCTAACCTTTTCCAAAAAAGCTAAGCTTGCACAAGCGCTGCGCAAATACGGCGCGACAAAAAGTATTGCAACCACCGCCATTTTATTCTCAAGGGTGTTCGGAAAAAAAATAATATATGTTTGGGGGTTTTAAGTAATTTTATAGCAAAAAAAAAATGGTTTTAACTACAGAAAGTGAATTTTGCTACCATCAAAGTCAAACGGCGTAAATCACTGCATTATGACAGAAGCCACTTGTACCAGTTTATGACACAAGTCCAGCATTCACTCGCACACCCACACACCACACGTGTCTGAGTAAGCAGCCAGCAAGTAATTAAATCCCAAATGAATCTACTTGTCAATTCATGATGCTTTGTTTTTACTCTGTGAGGCAAAACTTCAAGATGCAAAAATGCCAAGATGTTCATTAAAGTGCTGAATGGAGACTCCCCTCCCTTCCAGATTGCTTCAATTCTTCTCATATCATCTGTTTTTCATCAGTTTGTTATGGTGTAATCAGTTTAGATTTTTCAAACACATTTAATAGGACTTAATCCGGAAAATAAATGACAATGCTTGCTTTAGTTTATGTAAAAGAAAAGAGATGTACTACAGATCCTTGTAAAACGCCACAACGCTAAAATGACCATTTATCACACTTCAGGAGCAATGAAGGGCTCTCACTGGACAGATGGCAGCAGGCAGGACTTAAGCCTCGTACACGCGGGACGACGATCGTACGTACGATCGTTGCAAATCGTATGTTGCCTAATGTAACTTGCATACTGACTGCACTACACGATCGTACGACCACAGAAAGAACGTTCAGGTGCATGTAATTAGCATCCGGCCGTTCCTGACTTTGGAGCATGCGTGTTTTGCACAATACAACTTGTTGTACCAACTGCTCTGTACACACGATACAACGGTTGTATGAGCGCTTGTTGGTACGACCAATTGTTCTAGTCTGCTCATACAACTCCCTTGTACGACCGTCGTATGTTCGACTGTTCTAATCGCGCATACGAACGATCGATATCGCATACAATGGTCGTTAGTACGACCCGTTGTATATGATCGTCATCCCGTGTGTATGAGGCTTTAGGCTGATTTCACACAAATGTGTTTTTCCTGCACTTCCAAGGCCCGCAAACACGATGCAAAATTCCTAATTCGTTCGACAGCCTTTTGCCCAAAATTCTTAGCGTTTGTATGCTCCTTTCGACAGCTGATTGCTATTACAAGAGAGACAACAGTTGGCTCTAAAAAAACAGTACTGGGGTGATGCCTGCAGCTGCAGTCTGAGACTAATGCCTCGTGCACACGGTGCAACGGTCGTACGTCCGAACGGCCCAAATCGTATGTGGGCTGTTGTATCTCGTGTACTGACATGCACTAAGCGATCGTACGACCAAGCCGAATGTAGTGATGTGTTATGAACTTATAAAGAGAAAGTTCAGGTGCATGTAATTAGCGTCCGGCCATTCCTGACTTCTGAGCATGTGTGTTTTGCACAATACAACTTGTTGGACCAACTTTTCTGTACACACGATACAACGGTCGTAGGACTGCTTGTTGGTACTACCAAGTTTTCTAGTCTGCTCATACAACTTCTGTTGTACGACCGTCGTACATTGGCTGTTCTAATCGCATGTACTAACAGTCGATTTAGCATACAACGGTCGTTCATACGACCTGTTGTATACGATCGTCGACCCATGTGTACGAGGCTTTAGGCAGGCCATACACGGTCAAATTCTCAACAAGTTTTCTTTTCAAAATCAGAAATTTCGTGCGTTTTTTGAACCAATTGTGCTACCATTGATTTTCAAAATTCGGTCAACCAAGCTTTCAATTTCACCTCATTTTGCTATAGAAAAGAATTTTCGTGGCCGGGAATCTTCTTTTCTTTCCGGGAATTTTCTTTTCTCGCACTCATGTGCATTCTTTTTCTATTACATTTCTCGCACGATTGTCCCATCATTGACTGGAAAATCGTTTGTTTTTCTAAAAATTTCCAACATGCCCGATTACTCAAATTCGATTGCTGCATTAAAATCGGCTGTTGCTACAGTCCACTAATGGTGCGAAATTCGAACGAAAATTCTTAGAAACGATTTTCGAAAGAAAATTCTTTCGAAATTCGACCGTGTATGGCCTTCCCGAGGATGACACATCAGATGTTTCTCAGGCCTCATCTGATAGACCAACATCTACTATAGGTAGTGCAAGGACCAACGGGACAGAATAAATATTGGATGTGAATGGATTGTTTAATTCCCCCTTTGACTAACACATTGTTGTAAATGTTTTGCTGATGCAACAGTCAGTCTAATATAGTACGGTATATAAAAGTGCAGCACTCACAAACCCAAAACTAATACAGTATAATGAAAATAAATGATAAAAAATAATCAATTCATCACCAAAATCTTACCCTCAATGCCTATTGTTAGCAACAATACTGTATGCGTAATCAAAAATTGTGATGATATACAAAAACATAAATGAACAAAGGGTTTAAATCCAGGAATCCATATAGAAGTATATACACTGGAAAATACACTAGGACAGAATTTAAAAAGTCCCACCAGCCGTGATGAGAAAATAGAATAAGCTCCTCAAGCTGTCACCATCAAACACTTGAAAGGTCTCCCAGGTGTCTTTGGTCACACATGAGGCTTACCAATTAATGCGACCCTCCATATAAGATCGGTCACATGCACATAATGAAATTCCCACAGGGAAAGGTTGTTCTCTCCAGCCTCCGTCCATCCACAGAGACACCAGGAATTTTGCTGTCAGTTGTCATCATATACATCCACAACGGGCATAGTGTCAGCAGCTGATATATGCATAGATTTTATCTTTCAGCTTAGTCATAGTATAATGGTGGTCATACCTGCTTCAATAAATTAGCAATTTCTTTTCCAATCAAGTTTTCCCAATAGGAACAATCGCTTGATAGTCAACAACAGAATTTATCAATAGGCCACACATGGGTAAGTGGAGTTGTTGGATCAATAGCTGAAACATACAATTGTAAGTTATCCATTGAACCTGTGTTTCCATTGGACAACTTCATAATCCAATCAAATAAAATGTAAATGAATGTATGACTGGATCATCCTAGCGCTGACAACTGATGTGACATGATTGATAAATGTTTCGATTCAGTTTGATCGTAACCAACCTAAACAGAGTCTAAATCACTTGGCAGGGGAATTAGTAGGCTAAAAAAATTGAAGCTTGTGTGGCCACCATAAGGAAAACCCAACTGGTACACAGCCACCCTTAGGTTTACCAAGTGACAATTCGTTTTTTAGGTGTGTTGAAGAAATCTTTCAGGCTAGGTTGACATTATTGTCATATGTCTTGAATGCATGCACAATTGCACATGTTCCCAAAACGTGCCAAAAATGCACTGCTCTTTAGCAGATGCATGGGAGACATATTTCCCCGTGTTTCTATGTGTAGGGCAGCCCATTAAAATGAATGAGCTGTCCTTCTGCCAGAACACGGGTCTCACAGATCTGAACAGAGCCTTAGGAGTAATAGGCACATAACACATTCTGGTCACAGTCTTCAAAAGCCAAAAATTAAATGTATGGACCACCAATTTCCCAGCAGAAGGGGGACAGACAGGGAAACCAGTCTCTGCTTGCCAACAATAAACCTGTCTTATTTTAATGTCGCATGTCACAAGGTCATTCATCGGTTATTGTTAACTTTTACACAAGAGTCCAAGGAAGAAAAGTTTGGTGCATTATGTCTGTGCACATGCGCTACTTTACGCAAAAAGCTGCGTACAGCCACCTTCACCCAATCATGCCTATGGGCGGCTGTATGCAGCTCAAGGCCATCCAGGACAACAAAAATACACAGTGTCAAGTGCATGCAGTCTAAATTGTTCTTAATTAAAGGGGTTGTAAAGTCAGAAGGTTTTTATCTTAATGCATTCTATGCATTAAGATAAAAAGCCTTCTGTGTGCAGCAGCCCTACTCAACCTCCCTAATACTGGAGCCCCATCAATGTCCATGAGTGTCTCGGCTGCCCGTGACTCTCCTTCCTGATTGCCTGAGACACTGCAGTGGTGCCATTGGCTCCCGCTACTGTCAAAGTCAGTTAGCCAATCAGGAGAGAGAGAGAGAGAGACTCTGTGTCTGAAAGGAAACATTTAGCTGAAGCTCGGCTCCGGTGCCCCCATAGCAAGCTGCTTGCTGTGGAGGCACTCAACAGAAAAGGAGGGGCCAGGAGCACCAAAGAGGCACCCGAGAAGAGGAGGATCCAGGCTGCTCTGTGCAAATCCACTGCAACAGAGCAGGTAAGTATAGCATGTTTGTTATTTTAATAGAAAAAAAACCCAAGACTTTACAACCACTTTAAAGAAAAAAAGGAGAAACATACAAAAGGTAACCACAAGGTATTCCACCGTCTGAAAGCAAGCAACAAAATGTAAGTCTGCAAAATGATCAAAAAAATAATCTCAAAAGGCAGTTGAAAGGGAAAAACATCTACTTTCATTGTTAAAAAAAACAATATAACATGTGAAGGAAGAAGTCTATACTGAAAAGACCTTCCTGAACACTTGCAAGATTACAGGGTCTTCCAGAGAAGCTGACACGTGAAAAGAAAAATCGGGTACACACAGTCTAAAGTATATGCATCTCCTTTGTTACCTTGAGAACTTTCTTGTCGGTAAAATTATAGAGCATGCAGCTTTTGAAACCTTCATCTCCATAAGCTTTTAGCTAAAAGGCATGGTGCAGCCAGCAGCACTGAAAGTTTAGCCAGAAACCTCTGTAATTAGAAAACTGAATGACTCAGGCAACCGACAACTCCTAAAGGCAAGCCGAGTCCTATGTGAAACCCTGGAGGAGAAGCAGTACCCACAAATAATGAAAAGTGGAAAGGTTCTCTTCAATATATGGCAATTGGAAAAGCCATCACTAAGCCTTTGATTATCAAACCTGTAATTGTAAAGAAAAAACAAGCTAGCAATTCTCCTAAATGTATATCAAATCCTGCAATTCCAAAAAACACTTGACGGTGTTTGGGGCAGATGACAGCTGTACACCAGTTTGGCACAAAATTCTAATGAAAGGCTACACAATGTTCTTTAGATGCGCATTAAAGAATGCAATGTGACAAGCTCAATACAGAATTGTAACCTTTATTTACAGACATTTACTAGGACATAAATCAATTCATTTTAAAAAAAACGTTTTATTATACTGCAAGCGTACAAAGGATCAACAGAATGTTAATAATCCATTTCAAGGTGTGTTAGGTCCCTTTCACATGGGTGCCGATCATCCAATCAACAGGGATCTGTGAACAAATCTCCAGATGATGGAAGCAGAACAGCAAGGATGTCACTCTTGTGATATCCAAGCATATTCCATCTTGTTCTACTATTACAAACAAAAGCTTCTAAAATCAATCTATGGGCAGGCATTTACATCAAACTACCTCTGGTCCTTCATACTTTGTTTCAGAAAAACGGACCTCAAAAGGACTCAATGGAATGGAAGAAGTTGGATACAAAATAGATGCAGGTCAATTCTCATCTGCCTGCCCATGGACTTACATCAGTGGTTCTCAACTCCTGTCCTTGGGACCCACCAACAGGCCAGATTTTAAGTATTACCTTGGGGAGATGCAGACTAGAATATTGTAATCACTGAGCAGCAAATGATATCACCTGTGATGTATTTCAGTTATCCTGCAAACCTGGCCTGTTAGTGGGTCCCGAGGACAGGAGTTGGGAACCACTGACTTACATGGAACTTCTAATCAGGTCCACCTAAAGAACTGACACGTGGACCTGATGATATTGCTCATGTGAAAGGGGTTTTAATGTTTTAGCAACTTTGTTGACTATGCATGTCAAATGCGCCAAAGTACCTCCAGCACCTTTCTTTTGCAGTGAGTCTGGCGCATTTCATTGTGCGACTACTAACCGTGTTTGGAGTGCTATTAAGAATTAATGGCACCATGAGCATGATGCACATTTTTTCCGGAATGCCAAGGTGTCAGGGTTACCATATGCAGGTATCCAGCAGGGATGGTCAGATCAGTTGGCTGCACTTAAAGGAATCAGGACCAGATGTAAAGTGAAAATATGTATAAATTTATTAACATAAATGAGCAAGTAAAAGATGAAAACACACCATAAACCCAAAATAAACACCTAACTATCTGAAAAACTAAATATAAGTGAAGAAAACACACACATATAAAATAAGCAAATGGGGATAACAGATAAAGGGAACAGGGAGCCAGGTACTGGGAGCAGAAGGAGAGCAAGGGAGCAGGAAGCAGGTTCAGGAATCAGGTCTCTGGGTCTGGATTACAGATCGGGGATCAGGGCAGGTCAGGTTCAGGCATGGACACAGCTTGCAGGGAAAATACTGAAGCATTGGGACAGGGAGCAAGGCAGACTTATATAGACCCAGCAGACCCATCAGGTGCAGCTTAACCACTTCAATACCATGCACTTAGAACACTTCCCTACCACACCAATTTTCAGCTTTCAGTGCTGTTGCGATTCGAATGAGAATTGCGCGGTCGAGCGACGCTGTACCCAAACAAACTTTTTGTCATTTTGTTCCCACAAATAGAGTTTTCTTTTGGTGGTATTTGATCACCCCTGCGGTTTTTATTTTTTGCGCTATAGAAAAAAAAAAGACCGAAAATTTTGAAAAAAAACAAAATTTTTCTTTGTTTCTGTCACAAAACTTTGTATAAAGTACATTTTCTCCTTCACTGACGGGCACTGATGTGGCTACACTGATGGGCACTGATGAGGCAGTACAGATTGGCACTGAGGAGGTGGCACTAATAAGGTTGCACTGATGATGGGGCACATATACAGCACTGATGGGCGGCACTGACAAGCAACACATACGGGCACTGATACGTGGCACTAATATGCGGCACTGATGGACACTCATAGGCGGCACTGATAAGTGGCACTGAGCACTGATGGGCACTGACAGGTGGCACTTTTAGGTGGTACAGGTGGGCACTGATAGGTGACACGGGTGGG
>BLSH010527292.1:1360063-1382861 GCA_018402905.1 Glandirana rugosa
TAAAAGACAATGGGATTACAGAATTTAACTCAAAGTATTTGACATAATGGAATTTTCTCTTCATCCCGAGAAAACCGGTGTGAAGAGGACACCCGGTGTCCTCACGTGAATCAAGACGTGAGGACGCTGGGTCTAAGTCTTATGTCCCTAGTACAGTTATTACAGTCCTAGACGGGTCTACGGACTGACTGTCGACTGAGTCGGAGAATCGTGAAGTGACTCTCGGACTCGGTCGGCTAAGATGGGGGAAGTGTCGAGCGGAGAGATCAGTAGCCGAGAGACGAGTCACTTTCTGAAAAAACAATCATACTCACATAGGTGGATGCAGCATCGGTCGCCGCCTATAAGACTGAGAACCAAGCGATCCAAGACCACTTGATTGGTTCTCAGTCTTTCACTGAGCAGAGAGCCGATGACTAGAGAGGCGAGCTGTGAAGGGGGTAGAATCGGCTGGCTCAGGCTCTCAGTGAAGTGCTAAGAGGCTGAGTCAGCTGTCAGTCAGGCATCTGGGCAGATCCTGACATTATTGACATGATCCCTGTATTCTGAATCTGGGTCGCAGGAGTGCAGAACTAAGTGCACTCCTGTGGCCCACAGGAGAAGTGTGGCCAAAAGAGCCCTACTTCTCTTTTAAGGTAATACAGTTTATGAAACTCAATTTAAGACATTAGGGTAACAGAAAATGCCCTTGTCTCTATTGTTTTGTTTATTGTGATTAGAACTTTAAAAAGTTTTTTTTTTTCCTTTATGTAAAATTGAAGTACTGCATATGCATGTTTTATATTCTCATGGTCAGTCAGCAAGTGGAAATTTAGGGTCCCTTTACGTGTTTCTCCAGTATATTCTTATATACTTTCTTTAAATTAAATAACAACTAATCTTCAAAGCAGTGCTTTGTAATTGCAAGTGCTAAAAGTCTGAGAATTAAGTAAATAAGAACCTGCATGCCCAATAAGGTGGCCCAGATTACAGAAACGATCAGCAGAGCTGCAACATATCATTGTCGTCAGACCCATTTCTTGCATGGCTGAAGCTCCCTTATGGAGTGAGATAGGGCTGGCACTTTGAAAAGCAATGTCCACATGAGAAAATATTTTAATTACCTATTCGCTGCTCCCTTCTCTTCTTTTTAATTAGTTTAGGCAGCAAGCTGTTTACTTATGGGTCAAGAAAAACAACAAAGAAATTGCTGGTCTAATGCTGTTGCTGAATTCCATACAAAATAAAATACAACCCACATAGGCTTTCACCAACTTGTCAGGTCTCTTACTGACCTTCTAAAGGACAAACAGTGACTGTGGACCATTAATCATGATCAATCTAAACGTATTATGGCATCTTCTTCAAATTAAAGCATTTAGGGAAAATACAGTTTATCTCTTTAGAGGAAGGTCATGTGTATTGAGTTACAGTAGAGATGAGCTTGGGCATCCTCCAAACCCATCTCAAACTCCACACTTTTCTTTACTCCAATGAGCTGTGGGCAGGGGTCACTTCCTGTCCAGCAGCTCACGAGTGGCAGGGAATGACCTGGCCCGCAGCTCGTTCAAGCTCACTGGTGGTGCTTGGGTGGACTCATGCATGTGGAGAGAAATGCTACAGGATATATTGGTTGGATAGAGGAGTGTATTACTTTTGACATTGGATAAAAAAATAATTTTGGCTCTGGCTTTGGGTAGATGGAGGGCCGTTTGCTTTTGCCCTAGTGACATGATACACCACGCTACCCAGCTGGAGGATGAATCTAATTAGCCCATAAGGTGGATATTGCAGGGAGATGATTGAAACGCTCTAAGTTATACGGACCCCCGTCCCCCCCGTTGATAGGTGCCATCATTTTTTGTAGTCTCTCTCTCTCCTCCGTGGTTGTCGAGCCTTGCAGCCTTTATTGCCCCTATGTCTGCCCTGGAGGCTCTATCTCTACACTGCCCTGCCATTGTATTCTAATACAACTATTCCGTCCTGAGGAAGCGGTGTTTGTTGTGAAACTTGTTGGCATTTCATATGAAAAGGACACTTTGTCATATACTTCAACATCGATTCATTAATGAATGAAAAGCTTGCGTACAAGCATCTTTATTGGAGGTGTTCTTTCCCCATTTAGGGATGTTGTTGCACACTGATTTTTTTCA
The DNA here is from genome assembly GCA_018402905.1 of Glandirana rugosa. Classification (NCBI taxonomy): domain Eukaryota; kingdom Metazoa; phylum Chordata; class Amphibia; order Anura; family Ranidae; genus Glandirana; species Glandirana rugosa. Next base: position 1,362,196 of record BLSH010527292.1, read on the forward strand.
AAAATAGATTTGTGTGTTTTTAAATAATGCATGTTCTTTATCCCTGTGGATCCCATAGATATTGTTTTAAATAAATTGTATATAAAGTGCAACGGCAGTTTGACTACCTCATGATGTACCGTAAAAGTTTAATTTTGTAGAGTAACAGGTATGTCTCTATTCTAGTGTGATTTAGAGTATTATGGATGGGTGTTTTAGTACTTGAATGAGCTGCATGCAGGGTCATTTCCTACCCAGCAGCTCACTCAAGGGGCAGGGAATGACCTGGCCTGCAGCTCACTGCTGTACAGAGTTTGGGTTAGAGATGAGTACAGAGGACGTCCGAGCTCTTCTTGAATTTACATGTTACTTTGAGTGAGTAAAACAGCTTGTGTTGACAGGCTTTGGGTTTATGTTGAGAGACAAATGCAGCTTTATTTCAGATATATTCATATGCATGTGCCATCAGCTTGAGATGCTTCTGAGATCAAAGTTACTGGACAGGTGACCCTCTGCTGCTGCTTTTGCTTTCCCGTTGACTAGTATGTACGCGAGTGCAAGGGGATCTGGGGCACTGGGTCGTTTTTCAGGCGCTGAGGTGCTAAAAAATAGCCCCTGTACAGTGCCTGAACCCCCCACTCCAGTCACACTGGGGCGGTGTGCTTTCAGGATGAGAAAAAAAGTCCTGCAAGCAGCATTTTTGGGGCGGTGCCCTGAGCGGTGTATATACCACTCCTCCACCTCCCCCTCCATTGTAACCAATGGACAGCACTTCCGGAGCGGCTGTACACTGCCTCGGGAAGCGGCGAGCAACGGCACTTTTAACCCCTTCTTAACCCCCTCCGTGGGGGTTAAAAGCAGCCTGCATCCGCCTGCATAGCGGCACTATAATAGCGGTAAAACGCTGCTAATTGGTGGCTCTTTACCGCTACTGCTCCAGTGTGAAAGTGCCCTAAGCCCACAATCACATGGGGCCATTTTGACATGCAATTAGTTCCTGTACTACTTTTGGCATCTTCGGGGAGGATTTGAATAAACATTTGTGCATGAACCTGCACAAATAATAAAAGTAGCAATGGTATATGCAGCATTTTTGTGATTATATTTTTTTCTCCCACGAAAGTGGAGTTACCCCTTAATCACCAGTATAAAAGCTTTATTAAAGCCATCACTGACTTTTCTGATTGCCTGTATTTTGAAGTAAAGCTGGTAAAGTTGACCATACATTGATTGAATTTCAGCCATTGCTTGACAAACCTCAATTTGATGATTGAAGAAGCCAGGAGAAAAATTATCCAATGGTGACTAAAGCCAATCAGTTGCAGTCACTGTTTGAGTATTCTGACAGCAGCAGCGGCATTCAGTCTGAATGAAAGATATCTATGCATCTACAGCAAGCTTAACTAACCCCCAAAGTTTACAGAGACTCAAAAACTGCATACAAAATTGTGCTGTACGTTTACATTAGAAGGCTGGCAGGCTGCCAAGATTCTGCTCTGCAGATAAAAAACATGGCAGAGAGGCTGCAATTCCAGTGCCTTTTATGATTGTTTAGGATTCATTTCTTCACAATGCCTTAAGGTGCAGAGGTCACTAACCGTGTTGTATACTCTAAACGAGCAGTAAAGTACTTGGATATGCATAATCTAGGCACAGATTATTTTTAATTAGTTAAAAAGTGATATTCTGTCATGCCTACCTGCTCTGTGCAGTGGTTTTGCACAGAACAGCCACGATCCTCCTCTTCTCAGTTCCCCCACTGGCACTCCTGGCCCCTCCCCCTTGACCAGTGGCCTTAATAGCAAGCTGCTTGCCATGGGGGCACTGGTGCAAGCTCTCTCCCGAGGCCCGCTCAATGCGTCCATAAGACACAGAGCCGCGGCTCGGGCCCGACCCCTGTTCTCTCTTCATTGGCTCACTGGCTGCGATTGCTGTTTCTCAGGTAATGATGAGAGAGAGACCCGGAACAGCGAGGCTCCCGTGCACATCACTGGGTCGAGAGGAGGCTCAGTTGAGTATGGGCATGGTAGAGGAAGTAAAAAACCTTCAGGCTGGGTTCACACTAGCAGCAGGGGATCCAGTGTGTCCCTGTTCTCCGTTTCAGGTGCGAATCAGGTCCGAATTTTTGGCTGAATTTGAAATGGACCAGAACATGCACAGGACCCTTTTCCAGTGTGGACCGCACCCCCCCTGGAGCTGTGTAAACCGGCTTCATTGAGAGCCGCGCACTCTCCTGTCATATGAATTGGATGCAGAGAAACTCACATCCAATTTGCATCAGTGTGAACCCAGCCTCAGTCTTCACAACCACTTTAACGGAAATCTATGGTCACAGCATAAGCTTTTATTTTAAAACATCATCAATGTAATAGCAATACAAACAGTGGTTGTTTGACAATCCAATAAAAGCTTACTTGAAAAATCTTTTTTCATGTTTTAAGTGCTGCATGTCGGCTGGCCATCTCTTTACACAACTTTCTGGATTCCCTGCATGCTTTGCAGTTCTCCTTGACTGTTTAATTTCAATTTCCATGGACTACATATCCCATGGTACCTTGCTGCTTGCAAGCAGTGATTGCTGTACTGACTCTGCCTCCTGAAATGCCTCCTCTCATCACCTCTGGAGTTCAGAAGGCAGGCTCTGTGAATTCAGTGACGCAGCAAAAGGCATATTGAATATGTGTCACCGAATTCATGGAAGTAAATGTGTTGGGAGCTCCACCTGGCAGGAAACTGTAAATAAGTAAAATTGATATCTAATGCTGCACATTTAATTGAAAACATGTAAGAAATATAAATATGTACTCTTTTTCACTTCTGAACATAATACCCATAAAAAGAAAACACTAGCAAAAGGGAACCAAAACACATTTTTTAGCACCTGAAGTGCAATGAACCAAAGCTTAGCTGGAGATAACACATGCTATTAAATAAAGGTAATTGAGGTCAAATTACTTCACCCAACTCCAATGTATTCAAGTCTGAACATCTTCTGTAATGATTTGTTTATAGTCTTTTTTTTTTTTTTTGCTGGGTCGACATAAATCCATGATCCATTTTCCATTTCCCTCGTGCCTTTGCTATTATACAGCATCCCTGAAGATTACATTTTAGGGAGGCAGACATTACAGCGCGTGCACCTTCTCAGCAAGGTGATGGATAGTAACATAAAAAGGTGTCTTGCTAACATTTTAATTAGCTCTGCTGGGAGACGGGGATGGCACACATCTGATATTTTATGCAGCAGCAACTTTTTTTTTTTTTTTTTTTTTTTTTAGAAAACAGAAAATTACTTTCCCGGCACTCAGCCCTCATGAATGTGTGTGACATTTCCAATTTAGCTGGTGAGATTAGGTCCCCGGTACCAAATATTTTGGCCAATTTGCATCAATTACACAAATGAGGTCTTAATAAGCAAAAATGAGGATCAAACCTTAGCCGGCACATATCAAAGTTGCCACAGGCTTTTTATAGAAAGGAAAAGGGGATTCGAGAGGCATTTGTTTATCCAACGAAAATGGGACTGGTTACACGATGATGGTGCATACCTCCCAACTTTTAGAAAGAGAAGATGCTGCGAAATTGGGCATTGCACCGAATATTAGGCATGGCTTAAAACAGCATGGTTAAATAGAATTTCGGCCTACTTGCTATATATACACTGCACATATGCTTAAAGGATAAGGTTACCTTTTGTAACATGTTACAACCATATTCAGGGTGTAACATGTAACAAATGCACCGGCTCCTGCTTCTCCTGATCCCCCGTTCTGACAACCCGGCCACGTCATCCATTCACAGTGTTCTGTGAACACAGGGTTCGACAGCCCTTGCAGCTGTCGGCTTGTAATTCTCAATGAACTACCACAGCGCTGTTAGGAGATAAAACAAATCACCCCACATAAGTTGTATCTGTTTATCTACAGCTGTCTTTCCCTTACATCCATTCAAAGTGCCGAATACACACGGGTTCTCTCAACTCTGAAAAGCAGGGGGTGGAGAGCTGAAGTTACACCAGTGAGGAGAGCTCGGAGAGCTGATTGTAGGGAAGGGAAGGGAAGGGATACCACCACCCCCCCTTCACACAGCACACAGGAACAGAGCTGAGACTGTCTCAATTTTTCTCTCTGAGTCAGGAAAACTCATCAGACATGATTGATGCTAATAGAGGATGGAGGCAGGAATGACACTTAGTGCTCTGAAATGAGACAAGTGGACACTATATAGGCATATGCTTTGTTCATATTTCAGGTCAAGGTTTACAACCACTTCAAGACATGTTCTGGACTTGCTGGACACAAGGGTTTTGTCCAAATCCTTGGAAACGTACGACAATTGATGGTGCATAAACAAGTATAATCATTTTACATTTCTGGATGGTGGATCTAAGCCGTCTATTAAAGCATCATGTCCATTCACAGGCATTTCCTTTATATCATTGTGTAAGATTTTACCCGGGAAAACTGTTTGCAGTATGTACAAGCCAAAGCATGTACATACAATGTCCAGAGAGCTAATGTACAGGGTGGGCCATTTATATGGATACAAGCTGTCCTAATTCAGAGGTGTGTTCCAGTGACTTGCTAAGTATTGAGTGTTACAATGAACAAGACTACGCATTAACAGTCAATTTCTTGAAAGAAACATTCCACTGTGCCAGCTTCCATGTTTCTGCCATGATATCACTTTGGCTCATGCAGGGCAAAGCAGCAGGTTAACTTTATTGCCGACTCTAGCAGCAATTTATACTTCTAGTACCCCGCTGCTCTGTTTGTCCTCAAGAATATATTCTCCCAGTTAAGACTTTGGAGCTTACACAGGTCTGTTTTACCACCTCCATTATGACCACGCTGGATCGCTGAGCCTCTACTCATCAAGCAGCAGCACTTTCACGTGGGAGGAAGAGAACGGAGTCGCATGCTTTACTGTACTCAGAAGTACTGGCTATGTCACTATGTTTCCCCAGTAGGGGAGTAAACAGCAGGAGAGAATAAGCAACTGGATGGGCCAGCATCAAAGTGACTCTTCTGCTTTGCCTTGCCTGGGCACAGCATAATATTACATCAAGATCACATATACATGGACATCAAAAGACACACTGATGCATCAGTCACACCCAAGGCACCATCTAGTAACAGCTCCCAAGGCCTTTTTGATTCTCTTTGCTCCTTTTTGAGTGAATATCAATGTGTGATTAGACTTGGCCCGGGGTTATTAGTATTTTTGATCTCACTGGTACCTTTCCTCCTCCAAACAAGATATGTGTGTTCAAAGTACAGGGTGGGCCATTTATATGGATACACCTTAATAAAATGGGAATGGTTGGTGATATTAACTTCCTGTGTGTGGAACATTAGTATGTGAGAGGGGAAACTTTTCAAGATGGGTGGTGACCATGGTGGCCATTTTGAAGTCGGCCATTTTGAATCCAACTTTTGTTTTTTCAATAGGAAGAGGGTCATGTGACACATCAAACTTATTGGGAATTTCACAAGAAAAACAATGGTGTGCTTGGTTTTATTGTAACTTTATTCTTTCATGAGTTATTTACAAGTTTTTGACCACTTATAAAATGTGTTCAATGTGCTGCCCATTGTGTTGGATTGTCAATGCAACCCTCTTCTCCCACTCTTCACACACTGATCGCAACACCGCAGGAGAAATGCTAGCACAGGCTTCCCGTATCCGTAGTTTCAGGTGCTGCACATCTCGGGGGTCCCGGCTCTATGCTCTGCGGCTTATCTTCCAGTCCATCCAGTTTTTGCTGCCAGCCTGCCTCGCACATCATCCTTGCAAACAGAACCTTGGAACTGTAGATGTAAGTGATTCTGCAATAAATTCATGTTACTTTTATCCTATGCTGATCTGGCGCCCTTTCATTCTTTTCACGTCTATGAGGGATTCCCAGAACCTTTTGAGGAGCTGCCGATGACTGCCTTTTCCTGTTCATCTCTAAATTGAATATCCAGCTATTTCATCCCTATTACTTCATTCATCTAACAATGGACTTTATGAACTTATAATTATTTTGTAAATCTGCATATCAGTGAAGCACTGATCTACTTGTTAATCTTAACTTGTTTTTTGCGTCCATTTATAGATGCCTAGTGTGTACAGCCCACTGAGCAGGTGTTTTTTGGACAGGTATGTTGTGTCTTCTGTACAGGAAGTAAGGCCAAATATCTCCTCCAAACCGGGACAATCGCAACAATAGAGACCTTGGAAAGGCTTTACCGTCCTCCAAGCTAGAATAAAAATGTGTCTGGAGTGCCACTTTACCTTGCTGTCTTTCTCTTAGCTACTTAAAGGACAATTCCAACAAAAAACACCTGCCTTGGACACTTTGCATATATCTTGATACTGCCATCCTAAAATACTGCCCATGTATAACCTAATCACTACCCACTGAGAATCTGGGTTCTTCTCAGAGGCAAAAACAGATGGTTCAACTTGTAAATCTTCCTTTCAATGTGTAAATCCCTGCTCTTCTGCCACAGTACAGCTAAACACATTTCTTGTTAAACAATGGAAAGTGACAAAGCACTACTGCCAAGGGATAAGCTGTGCATGTACCAGGGGGTCAAATGTGCAACTTCATACATTCAATTCTCACTTGTTCAAAATACAAAAACACCTTCTCAAACTGATTCCATGAATAGAACATATCCCAGATGACAATATAATCCAGGTATTTTTAACCCATAGATAACCATGTGAATAAAGCACATTTGTAAACCTCATGTACATGAGTGCCTTTCTCCATAATACATTTAGCTGGAGAACAGCAAAACCATTCCAAAAAGAAGATGGAATATTCTTCTGCATAAACATCTAGATGATGTTTAGAATATAAATGTGCCAACAGACTCTGCTATTATATTCCAAGTAATAAGAGATCCAATTTACTAATAACAAAGCATACATACGACGCACATGGCCCGTCCTGGTTGTGAATCCTTGCTCTAAACCAGGGATATGCAATTAGTGGACCTCCAGCTGTTGCAGAACTACAAGTCCCTTGAGGTATAGCAAGACTCTGACAGTCACAAGCATGACACCCAGAAACAGAGGCATGATGGGACTTGTAGTTTTGCAACAGCTGGAGGTCCGCTAGTTGCATATCCCTACTCTAAATGGTAGAAAAACCAAACTATGCATGTCCATGTAGGTGCTGCTTTTTCTTTGTTCCCCATGCTATTCAGATATTTGAAGAAAGTGACTGAATAGTGCAAATTTGGCTTTGCCTGAATATTTTAATGAAAGTAGAACTACTGTTTGAAAAATATATTTAAAATGAAATGTCCAGAATTGCAAATTTGCAATATTCACCGCTTTTCTGCCACTGTCCTCCAGACGCTCTTAGTTCTGCCCGCCTCTAAATGTTATTCTTCCAGGTCGAATGAAATCCAGCATAATTCAACCACTTCTTAGGGAGGCCATACATGACCAGCGGGTTAAAGTAACAAAATTGATCTGATTCTCCCATCCACATATTTGAGGTGGATAGGGGAATCCATCCTGCGGTCCTATTGTAGGCGGGGAGTCTTCCTTCTGGACTAGAGGTGCTGAGTGGAGGAGTTTAAGGAGACAGTGTCACTACAGGAATCACTGCTTGCAGGCAGCAAGGTACCATGGGATATGTAGTCCATATAAATTGAAAGTAAACAATAGAAGAGAAGCTGTAAAGCACGCAGGGAATCCAGGACATTCTAGAAAGAGATGGCCAGCAGGCAGGCAAAGCTCGCAACATGAAAGGAGATTTTTCAAGTAAACTTTTGTTGGATTGTCTATTGAGGTTCTAAAATGAAAGTGTATGTTGTGAACATAAATCTTCTATGAATTGACTGTATTCTTAAATCTGACTTTAGCCTTTTATAATCCATTGTAAAAATATATTTAAAATTAAATGTTCAAGAGTGCACATTTATTTAAGGAGTACAAATTAAGGACTCTAAATGTTGTACATCAGCACTCAGATTTGGAAGAGAAGGGAGGTACTTGGGGCCAAAGAAATTTCCTGCAGACAAAGAATGTGCTGGAGGTATTAAAAAAGTAAACCCTGATGGGTTTTAATTCCTCTTTACCGCCCTGCAAAATAAAAGCATAATGGGCTAGTATGCATCGCATATTTGTCCATTATGTGGCACTTACCTCAGAATGAAGCCCACGCTGTCCCTGCTCCAGGCCGCATCCACGAATGCCCCTCTTCCTCCCTGGGCGTGGGAGCCGCCAATCGCAGCACGATCCTAATGAAGAAACAGCATGTTGGTCCGTTACTTCACTGCGCATGTGCCGATGACGTCGGCACAAGCGTATACAGAGACTACAGAGTAGAGTCTCCTAAACTGTGCAAGATTGGGAGATATTCTCTGTACCTACAGGTAAGATTTATTATAGGCTTACTTGTAGGTTAAAGTGGTTGTAAAGGCTTTAAAATCACTTTAGGGGGAAGAGTTGACCTCATAAGTTTACTGCTACTCTTCCATTGATCAATCACTGACTGGGAGCAGGGTAACCTGGCTGTGATTTTATACTTGTAGTAGAGAACAGGTCACCACTATGGCTGTGCTATCTAGCAAGGCAGTGTATATCTCATCACCGGATGGACAAATAAATTCTTTGGCAGCGAATATAATGCATATATTTTTCAACTGCTTATTTATCTATTTGCCTGGAGTTCAGTTTGAACTGTGTCAAGGATGCTATTGCCCTTAGCCAAGAGATTCTGTTATGATGGGTGACACTGGTTTGCACAATTCAATGGCTTGTATAAAAGAGTCCACATACCAGTAAAGACAGTCACTGCAGTACCATGCGGTTTGGTGGCTGCAAACACAGCATCTGTTAGATTTTTGGGGTGGCAAGAACAATTAATAGCACCCGCATGCGTCTAACATGGTTAGCATGCTTCCATGTGGGACAAGAAACCCGCACGGAAACGCACCTTTCCCTTGTGATGTTCAGGTCCTTAAAGGAAAGGCTAGAGTTCAACCTTAACAACTCTTAGCCACATAGACATGCGCAAAGGGTGTTCCAGGTGTGCCTGGGCACACCCCAATTACCCTGTGTGGCACAGATTTTCCCTGTTTAGATCCCTGATATTTCACCAAATCCACCTAACGGGGTCCTAAAAAAATTGTAAAAAAAAAAAGGAAAAAATATAAATGTAAAAAATGATAAAAAATAAAATACAAATAATACAAAACGACTGAATCTCTTCCCTACTGACACCATCCATTGCTCTAGAAACACTGTCGGTATATATACACATGCACACACTTGCATATGTTTTTGAGCTTTGGGGTGTACACCTATGCTTAGCCACATTGCAATTAAATTTCAGATAATGAATTAAACTACATGATCAGAAAAGAAATATTTTGCCTATAGCATCCAATTCGATGTTTACTTTTCAATGGCCACACTTCATAAAAAATGGAAGCTGTATTTGGTTAGTATGCACATAAAAAAGAAAAAAAATATTTAATTACATAGCTGATGCGAAACAATACAGAAATGGGATTGTGTATAAAACCGTTAATGTTGGTTACAGTACACATTAATGCATAATTTTGCCATTTTCCTTTTATCTATTGGTACGGAACAAAGAGCTTGTACTCCAAGGCGCTGTGTTTTGATTACGTACCTTACACATAATTGAAGAAAACTACATTTGTAGAAAGCAGCGCGAATGTAGGTGACAGGTCTATGTGCGTTGACAAAGAAACATTCACCTTTTCATTTAAAAAGGAAAAAATTACAGCTTGAGTTGAGGAATGATAATAGAGCTGAAAATATTGCAGATTCTAATGACATAAACACAGGCACCGGGGGGATATGGAGCAGGGAGGACGACACGGATTGTGCGTAAGATCTATACAAGTCATAATAGGCTGTCTTTACGCAGACTTAAATGAACATCATTAGATTTCTGAGGTATATATTTAAAGAAAATTTTATGACCACAGAACACACTTTCATTTTATAACATCGGCATTATAATAACAATACAAACAATAGTTATTCTTGACCATTTAATATATTTACTTGAAAAATCTCCTTTCATGTTGTGAGTTCAGCCTGTCTGCTTGCAATCTCTCTCCACAACTTCCTGGATTCCCTACATGCTTTGCAGCTCCTCCTGCTGTTTATTTTCAATTTCAAAGGACTACATATCCCATGGTACCGTGCTGCCTGCAAGCAGTCATTCCTGCACTGACTCCGCCTCCTGAAACTCCTCCTCTCAGCACCTCTGTGGTACCTTGCTGCCTGCAAGCAGTCATTCCTGTACTGACTCCGCCTCCTGAAACTCCTCCTCTCAACACCTCTGTGGAACCTTGCTGCCTGCAAGCAGTCATTCCTGTACTGACTCCGCCTCCTGAAACTCCTCCTCTCAACACCTCTGTAGGTCAGAAGGTAGGTTCTGGGAATTCTGTGACACTACAGTGCCTACTCATGGGGCCTAGTGAATACAGGTCGCACAATTCAAGAAAGTGTGTGGGGATCTCCAGGGAGTGAGTTTATAAATGTCAAGATCATTCAAATTATTAGGAGTAGGCTAGAAATAAATGTAATACAATGTGGAATGACTTTCACAACAGATACTGTAGGCTTTAAAGCCGAACTCCAATACTTCCCTTCCACAGGTAAAATGAAAACAAGCATTTTAGAAAATGCCATTTTAATGGCTCTTTCATACAAGCGGCCAGAGGACAGTGGGGAAAAAAAAAAAAAAAGGAGGTGGCTGAGTTGTGGTTTTCCTTTGCTCTGACCACCCAGTTAAGTGTTACCAATGCAGCCAGACATAGGCTGTACAGTTGATGGGACCAGGATGCTTTACCTCGTGGCTGCAGCAATCCTAAAGAGTAACTGCAGTATAATTGTATAATTTGTAATAAAAACATCTTTGCCATTCTGAAGCTTCCCCCCAACCACTTTTATATTATTTTATATATACTGTGATTCTGTACTATGCTGCAGAAATCTCCCTCCATCAAGTCTGGCTGCAGCCATTTTAACTGTGGGCAGCTGAAGCTGCTGCCTGTTCACTTCCTAGATTTACACAGACACACAGATTCACACCTCCAGCTCTGCAGCTCTCATTGGCCCTCGTATGACTCATCCTCCCTCTCTTCCTGGCAAACTCTCACAAGAGTGAGAGAGAGAGCTGTGCATGATGCCATAAGCCTAGGCTAATTACCAGACAAGAAAGAGGAAGTGGGCTGTGTAAGGTATTTGGAGGAAGAAAAAAAATGTTTTACTATCCAAAGTTAAAACAACAAGGGCAGAAGATTTAACAGATGAAAAGTTGAGAAAATGAAAGAAGGTCTGCTCAGCTTGCAGAGCATGCACTTGCAAATGTGTGTAACCAATCCCCTGCCTTTTAAACGCTACTGTTAGACAGGTGAATTTGATTGGTGGCAGACTGGTCGGTAAGTTGAGCTTGGAATTCTGTGTTTTTTGTTTGTGGATGCCCCTCCATAGCTTCTTGCTGTAGTGGCCAGTTATAGGTGGTGGACAGTGACCTTTGTTTTGTATTGTATCTTTGGGCGCACACCAGGTGCACACCAGCCATTAGGCCAGGGCTGGGTGTCTGGTCCTGTACCTTTTTGGGGGGGATGGGCTCCTCCAGTCACCTGTCCTCCATCTATCCATTAAATTGCATGTGCTTCCATTGTGAAGCCTCTCATATATAGAGTAAGGACTGCAGTATACAGGGAGCCTTGACGAGGCCTGCAGCTTATGCATGCACTTGCAAATGTGTGTAACCAATCCCCTGCCTTTTAAACGCTACTGTTAGACAGGTGAATTTGATTGGTGGCAGACTGGTCGGTAAGTTGAGCTTGAAATTCTGTGTTTTCAGCTTGCAGAGATTCACAGACATGAATGTCCCATCAAAAAAGAAGGGATACTCCTGCCTCCTGAATGCCTGGCAGCCACAGCTCTGATGCCCTAGGAAAAGCACTCCACAACAGACCACTTTTCAGAGGGCAGAAGCCACTGCTGCCTTTGTAAAAGTCTTTAAAATCTGTGACATCATTGCGCTTTGAGTAAATTACAGCTATGCCCGGGCACTTAGAGAGGACTTCACTAATGTGCTGACATCGCATCCATTCTCTAGTCAGCGCTGCATCAACAAACTACACGTTCCATCATGAATTGGGACATATTTCTGGAAGTGGTCGGGAAATGTGTGAACAATCACAGGCGTGTACCTTTCTGCCCAGACAGGCTCCTCTGGCCTGTCAAGGTATACGGTCATAGTCGGTGGGACACACCAAATTCTGAGCAGCCAAAATCCTCTTACTGCAAAAAGCAGCAAGGTTAATCTATGCAGGGGCTGTTATGCGGCTGGTGGCTCAAGGAAACAGCAGGCATAAATGTCAATGTGACCGTGTAAATACAAGGGTCCTACTACTATTTCTCTATGGCCTCTGCAAGGAATGAAAAAAGTGCAAATCTATGAAAAGTTTATTTTTATGAAAGAGAAGGTCCAGCCCTCCACGAAAAAATTAAAGTTAATTCAGCAGCTACAAATACTGTTAATATTCGGATACTTACCTGTCCTGGAATCCAGAGATGTCAGCACCCTGGCCAATGTTTCCATCAGCTCTTGGGGGCTGCCGCCGCCATTGCCTGTAAGGGAAACCAGCAGTGAAGCCTTTCGGATTACAATAGGGTTGAGGGAAAGCTAAATGGAGCAAAGTACAGAGATATCCTCAATGAAAACCTGTTCCACAGCACTCAGGACCTTAGACTGGGCTGAAGGCTCACCTTTCAACATGACAACAATCCTAAGCACACAGCCAAGACATAGGAGTGGCTTAGAGACAACTCTATGAATGTGTTATAGTGACCCAGTCAAAACCCTGACTTGAACCCGATTGAACATATCTGGAGAGACCTGAAAATGGCTGTCCACCGATGGTCCCCATCCAATCTGACTGAGCTTGTGAGGATTTGCAAAGAAGAATGGAAGAAAATCTCCCAATCCAGATGTGCAAAGCTTGTTGCGTCATACCCATAAATACTCAAGGCTGTAATTGCTGCCAAAGGTGCTTCAAGTAAAGGGTCTGAATACTTAAAGCGGAATTCCACTCAAAAGTGGAACTTCCGCTTTAAGACCCCCTCCCCAGCTCCTGATGACGAAACTGAGCTTTTGGGGAGGAGGGGGGGTGTGGATACCTGATTTTTACGGGTCTTGTGTTCCAGTCGCCTTAGGCGATCGGAAGTGGAAGGTCTCCTTCCCCCTCCCGAACTCTTCTGGGACATAGGACAGGTCCTAGAAGACTTCGGGACCAATCACATCGCTGGACCAGGAGGCATGTAAGTGTCTGTTTATTAAAGTGGAGTTCCACACACAAATACATCTTTATATATTTCAAATCCCCTATGCATGATGAATCATTATATTATACTCACCCTAAGTGTCCTGTTGCTATGTGGTCCCTGTAATCTTCCACTTCCTGATCCGTGGCACTCTGCATCACGTCCTGTCTCACCTGGGCTCATGGGAGATGCGAGTCATCATTTCCCAAGAGTCAGTGGGCATCCCTGAGCTGTAAAATCGCGTTATTTCCACAAAAAATTAGACGATTTTGTGTGGGAGAGACATATTATCTATGTTGCCATAACAATGGGGCGAGACCTTCCTCCATCACGGCCCATTGTTATGGCAATGAGACATACACTCGAGATCAAGAGGTGCATGCTGGTTAACCAACATGCACCTTATCCAGGAAGAGACTCGAGGAAGGTGCCAGTGGGCTTCACATGCCCACAGCTAAGATGGGAACTCCCAGTAAAGATAAAATCAGTAATGTAAGTACAAAATAAATAGGAAGCCAACCCAGATTTAAAGCTATCAATTACTTTATTTGTGTAATGAATACTAACTAGGTGGATGGCAGCAAAAAAAAAAAAAATGATGATGGGGCAGAACTCTGCTTTAAAAGTCAGCAGCTACACTTTTTGTAGCTGCTGACTTTTAATAAACTTAAAATACAGTGGAACTCCGCTTTAAGTACATGTGCTATTTCAGTTTTTTCTTTTTAATAAATTCACAGACATGTCTAAAATGTTGTATTCACATTGTCATTATGGGGTACTGAGTGTAGATTAATGAGAAAAAAAATGAATACAAACAACTGTTCTATCCGGCTGCAACATAACAAAATTGAAAAAGTGAAGAAGGTCTGAATACTTTATGAATGCATTGTATATACAGTGCCTTGAAAACGTATTCATAGGATTTTATGTGATAGACCAACACAAAGTGGTACATAATTGTGAAGTGGAAGGAAAATGATAAATGATTTTCAACATTTTTTACAAATAAATATGTGAAAAGTGTGGGGTGCATTTGTATTCAGCCCCCCTGAGTCAATACTTTGTAGAACCATCTTTCGCTGCAATTACAGCTGCAAGTCTTTTTTGGGGATGTCTCTACCAGCTTTGCACATCTAGAGAGTGACATTTTTGCCCATTCTTCTTTGCAAAATATCTTAAGCTCTGTCAAATTGGATGGAGAGTGTCTGTGAACAGCAATTTTCAAGTCTTGCCACAGATTATCAATGGGATTTGGGTCTGGACTTGGACTGGGCCATTCTGACTCATGAATATGCTTTAATCTAAGCCATTCCATTGTAGCTCTGGCTGTATGTTTAGAGTTGTTGTCCTGCTGGAAGGTGAACCTCGGTCCCAGTCTCAAGTCTTTTGCAGATTCTTAATGGATTTTCTTCTAAAATTGCCCTGTATTTAGCTCCATCCATCTTGCCTGTTCCTGCTGAAGAAAAGCATCCCCACAACATGATGCTGCCACCACCATGTTTCAAGGAGGTGATGTTGAGCTCAGAGTGAAGTGCAGTGTTAGTTTTCCACCACACATAGCGTTTTGCTTTTAGGCCAAAAAGTTCAATTTTGTTTGCGGAGTTCCCCACATGGCTTCTCGCAAACTGCAAATGGGACTTCTTTTGGCTTTCTTTCAACAATGGCTTTCATCTTGCCACTCTTACATAAAGTCAGATTTGTGGAGTGCACGCCTAATAGTTGTCTTGTGGACAGATTCTCCCACCTGAGCTGTGGATCTCTGCAGCTCCTCCAGAGTTACCATGGGCCTCTTGGCTGCTTCTCTGATTAATGCTCTCATTGCCCGGCCTGGCAGTTTAGGTTGATGGCCATGTCTTGGTAGGTTTGCAGTTGTGCCATACTCTTTTCATTTTCAGATCATGAATTGAACAGTGCTCCATGAGATGTTCAAAGCTTGGGATATTTTTTATAACCTAACCCTGCTTTAAACTTCTCCCTAACCTATCTGGTGTGTTCCTTGGCTTTCATGATGCTGTTTGTTCACTAAGGTTCTCTAACAAACCTCTGAGGGGTTCACAGAACAGCTGTATTTATACTGAGATGAAATGCGAGTCACACTAGTGTACCGATAAATGAAGAGTCCAACATGTCAAATCCAAGGTAAACTAGTGAAGAGGCCTACACGTTGCTGAGCATGACAGACGAGAGCGATGGGGGAGCTACACTGTCAGAATCAGGCTCAGTATATGAACCAGTAGATAACAGCAGCACCCTGTCAGATAGCTCTGACGACAGAGTTGTGGTCCCTGCTAATGTCAGGCACACCCAATCCCATTCTGCGGTCGCTGAGGTACAAGAACCGCAGGGCTCTCATATGGAACAGAGAGCCAGTGCTAGTGCCGCTCCTCCTTCTGGTGAACTGGCAAGCACCAGCGGCCTAGTACATCCTGGTCATAGACAAATCAGCACTGCAGTAACACTTGGTGACGTGGAGAGTCCCATAATTGCAGTGCAAGCTGGTGTAGCTAGCACAAGTAGTGTCCCGCAGCCACAAAGACAAACACAGGCCCGCAGAGCCCATAGTGCCCTTCCTGATGCTCTTGCAAACACTGATTGGCAACCCACCACTAATGCAGCGCCCATACTTCCCCCATTCACTGACCAACCTGGAACTGGTGGATACAGTTAATTTTACGGCCATTGATTTTTAATTGCTGTTTTTTACCAAAGATCTCTATAGATATATTGTAGACCAAAGCAATTTATATGCTGGTCAATTCATTGCCACTAATCCCCATTTGTAACTTGCCAGAGACTGGAAAAAAATGACGGTTCCAGAATTGAAGTCCTTTCTGGGTCTTTCTCCCCTCATGGGCATAGTTAAAAAATCTGAGTTGCAGTCATATTGGTCCAATGACCCATTTCATCATATGCCTGTGTTCTCTGCTACCATGGCCAAGACACAATACGAGCAGATCCTGCAGTTTATGCACTTCAACAACAATGAACTCTGTCCACGGGATGACCCTGAATATGATCGGCTCCACTAAATTCGGCCCCTCATAAGCCACTTTAACAAACAATTTGCAGCCTTGTTTATTCCTGATCAAGTTGTCTGTGTAGAGGAGTCCCTGATTACATTTTCTGTCCATCTTGCTTTCAAACAGTACCTCCCCAACAAGCGTGCCAGATATGGGGTCAAGATGTATAAGCTCTGTGACAGGGCCACATGCTATACATATAGTTTTATGGTTTACGAGGGAAAGGATAGTCACGTGGAGCCCCATGGATGACCAGACTACATAGGGAGCGCTGGCAAGATTGTTTGGAACTTGGTATCACCCATATCCAGAAAGGGGTACCATTTGTACATGGACAATTACTACACAAGCGTGCCACTTTTTAGTCACCTTTTTGATTCAGAAATTGGCGCATGTTTGCTATACAAAGCGTCAGGACAGACTGGATCCATCCTTAAATTCCAGGAAGAGATCGTCACAGCCCTTCTGTTTCCAGATGGTGCTGCACCCCATCTTCCCAATCCAAATGCAGTGAGCCAGCTGCATGGGCGGCATTTTTCACATGCCATCCCTGGTACCCCTACCAACCGAGCCTCCCAAAAATGTTGTGTTTGCAGACGACACAGATACAGGCATGACACCCGTTTTTATTGTCCCTCCTGTCTTGATCAGCCTGGTCTTTGCATCGGTGACTGTTTCAGCGCTACCATACACTAGTTGAGTAATAGTATAGGGTACAGAACTACACAGGAATAGGGCACACTTTCAGAGGGTCTCCAAAGATGTCACCGCATTTTGAGAGACCCGAGTCTTTAGTGTTCCTGTTAAAAGAAAAATTAAAATTAAAAAACAACAAAAAAAAATAAAAAATGTTATAAAAAACAAAAAATATATAAAATAAAAAAGCCAAAAGTAGTTGTAACTTTCTTTGTTGTTCTTGCTATATTGTTTTCTCTCTATTGTTAATGTTTTTTATGCAGACCTGTAAATGTTTTGTTACCGTTTTTATCATGCAGGTATGTCATTTTTATATATGTTAATGCTTACCTGTAATGTTTTATTGTTGCTGTGTTTTATAATGTTTTCTTTGCAGGTATGTAATTTTTTTATGTTACTGTGTTTTATTATTTGTTTTTGCTTTTCAAGTACACCATTCAGCTGCAGCACTGATTTATTTATGGTGACACCAACAGCGTTTGCTCCCACCATACGTAAAGCAGCGACTCCAGCACCGTTAGAGGTGATTTCACCACCACAGTTAAAAAAGAGCATACAGTATATACCGGAGCATGGGGCAGTGGGTGGAAATTGGGGCGGATTTTGCCCCTACGCTCCAGTATATATTTTTAAAACGGCGCTATGCCCATCATTAGAAGTGGGTGGATGAAGGGTGGTTTTCAAATGGTTGGCATACCCACG
Source organism: Glandirana rugosa (assembly GCA_018402905.1). Lineage (NCBI taxonomy): Eukaryota > Metazoa > Chordata > Amphibia > Anura > Ranidae > Glandirana > Glandirana rugosa. The sequence goes on from BLSH010527292.1 coordinate 1,379,922, forward strand.
AATTGATTTTTTTTTTCATTTAACCCATCCATAAAAAAAAGAACATTACAACATAAGCCCAGCAAGGACCAGGGGTGTACTAGTATGTTGCTGGTCTTTGAGTAGTTTTCTCAGGCTCTCCTATCCCACCAGGGAACGCGAGAATGCAGCCGGTGGTTTCCGCCAGCTGACCATAGTGCTGATTGAAGACTAGAATGGCTCCAATCATCTCTCTGGCCTAAGAAACCGGAGGCAACAAGCATTTCATGACTTCAGTTTCGCCGGATATAAACAGCGCCATTGGGAAATTGGAAAAGCATCTTGTCACACCAATCTTGCTGTGGTCAGATGCTTTAAAGGGCTGAGGAGAGATTTAGAGTCTAATAGACCCCAAATTTTAAAAAAAAATATGCGACACTATTTTTATCATAGGAGATATTTAAATTCCATGTGATAACAATAAAAATGATTTAAAAAAAAATCAAAAAATGAAAGTGACAGTGTAAAAAATGAAAAAAAAAGCAAAATGAATTTAAAAAAAAAATGCACCCCTGTCCTCCCGTGCACACGCACAAAGGTGAACGCAAGCGTCGGTCTCGTGTCGTATGTAAACAGCAATTGCACCATGTATGTGAGGTATCACCGTGAACGTCAGATCGAGTGCAGTATTTCTAGCAGTAGACCTCCTCTGTAAATCTAAAGTAGTAACCTATAAAGGCTTTTAAAAATGTTTATAGGTTGTCGCCATGGCGCGGGTGTGCGTAATTTTTAAAGCATGTCATGTTTAGTGTCTATGTACTTGGCATGAGATCATCTTTTATATTTCACCAAACATTTGGCCAATATCACGTGTTTTTGTGCATTAAAATTCAAAAAAGTGTTCCCCCCCCCCCCCCCAAATATTAAGTATGAAAAATCGCTGCACAAATACATTGTGAAAAAAAATTGCAACACCCACCATTTTAATCCGTAGGGCCTCTGCTTTAAAAAAAATATATACTGTTTGGGGGTTCAAAGTAATTTTCTAGCCAAAAAAAGGATTTTTTTCATGTAAACAAAAAGTGTCAGAAAAGACTTGGTGGTTCAAGTGGTTAGAAGAGTGGGTGATGTTGGGCATAAAATGCCAGGCCAGTTCAACCCCCCCCCCACCCCCCCCAAAAGACCCATTTTGGAAAGTAGATATCCCCAGCTATTTGATGAGAGGCATGTTGAGCCCAAAATACATTCTGTTGCATCTCCTGAGTACAGGGATACCACATGTGTGAGACTTTTTGGCAGTCTAGCTGCGTACAGGACCCCGAAAACCAATCACTGCCTTCAGGATTTCTAAGGGTGTAAACTTATGCTTCCACCCCACACTACCTATCACAGCTTCGGAGGCCATGATTTGCCCAGATAGCAAAAAAAAAAAAAAACAAATGACCCCATTTTGGAAAGTAGACACCCCAAGCTATTTGCAGAGAGGCACGGTGAAGTCTATTATTAAGAAGTGGAAGGTATTTGGTACAACATAGGACCTCCCCCGATCAGGACTTCGCTCCAAACTGGATGAAAGAGCTAGGTGGAAACTGGTCAGAGAGGACACCAAGAGGCCTACAGCATCTCTGAAGCAGTTGCAGGATTTATGACAAAGAATGGTCACTGAGTGCATGTGACAACAATATCACAAATTCTCCACAAATGTGGCTTGTATAGGAGGGTCGCACCTTGAAGATTCTGAGGCCACATGTAAAAAGGTGTTATGGTCAGATGAGACTAAAATGTAATTATTTGGCCTCAACACCAAATGAGATGTCTGGTGGAAATCCAATGCAACTCACCACCCAAATAACATCATTCGTACAGTAAAGCATGGAGGTGGTAATATCCTGTTATGGGGTGTTTCTCTGCATCAGGGATTGGAGCACTTGTCAGGATAGAAGGAAAAGCGGATGGGGCAATATACCGTCAAGTTCTTGAGGTAAATCTGCTGCCCTTTGCCAGAAAGTTGTCAATGGGAAGAAGGTTTACCTTCCAACATGACAATGACCCAAAGCACACAGCAAAAATGACCACACAGTGATAGAAGGAGAAAAAGGTGAATGTCCTGGCATGGCCTAGTCAGAGCCTAGACTTATACTCTATTGAAAAGCTGTGGAATGACTTGAAGACTGCAGTCCACAAATGGTTACCATAACATTTAACTGAACTTGAGCAGTTCTGCATAGAAGCGTGAGCAAATATTGCAAAGTCTAGATGTCCAAAGTTGGTAGAAACATATCCCAACAGACTAAAGGCTGCAAATGGTGGTTCAAAAAATACTGACACAAGGGGGGGGATCCTTTTTCCAACTCAGTGATTCTGTTTTTGATTTTTTTTTTTTTTTTTTAACTTTTTTTCTGTCATGTTGGTGTTATATCTTTCACTTGGATGTTATAGGTTGCACTGAGTAAATACAGCTGGATAAAACAAAAACTGTGCCTTTATTTCAGGTTGTGATATTTTAAAGGGGGTGATTCTTTTCTGTGCCCACTGTATATTATATATACACTGTGTGCAGAATTATTAGGCAAATGAGTATTTTGGCCACATCATCCTCTTTATGCATGTTGTCTTACTCCAAGCTGTATAGGCTCGAAAGCCTACTACCAATTAAGCATATTAGGTGATGTGCATCTCAGTAATGAGAAGGGGTGTGGTTTAATGACATCAACACCCTATATCAGGTGTGCATAATTATTAGGCAACTTCCTTTCCTTTGGCAAAATGGGTCAAAAGAAGGACTTGACAGGCTCCGAAAAGTCAAAAATAGTGAGATATCTTGCAGAGGGATGCAGCACTCTTAAAATTGCCAAGCTTCTGAAGCGTGATCATCGAACAATCAAGCGTTTCATTCAAAATAGCCAACAGGGTCGCAAGAAGCGTGTGGAAAAACCAAGGCGCAAAATAACTGCCCGTGAACTGAGAAAAGTCTGTCTCTTA
>BLSH010527292.1:1393793-1405831 GCA_018402905.1 Glandirana rugosa
TTGTAACCGGACAAAATCAAGACACCCCCCCCCCCCACTCCAGACACAGAGGAGGGCATACCTTCATGCTGAAGGGGCCTTGTCCCTGGGTCCAGAGAATCCCGCTCTCGGCTTGCCAAACCAGGTTCATTCAGAACCTCCCGAGGAGGGTTGGAAGGGATATGAACTCTTGTCAGTGAACACTAATGAATGAAAAAAGGAGAGGAGGACAGTGTCTGTGACAAGCCTCTTTTCCCTTTTGAGACTGTGGAAGAGATGTACCTCCCCCCCATGAGACTCATAATGATGTCACCCAGGGCAGCCCCAAATAGACAATAGCCTTGAAAAAGGTAAACCAGACAAAGCTTTTTTATAAGCCTAGTCCACAAACTAACACGTAAGCTACAATACATGTCTAAGCCCCACTGCAGAAACAGAGAGCTCAGCAATCAGTAGACCAATGGGTCCCCCAATTCAGCAAAGGGAGGGGGATTCTGCTCCCCCTCCAGGTAGCTCTGCCAGATCATTAACAGCCAGGGATTCCTCTACCGGAATTATGGTTGCCTTTTGCAACCTAGAGACTGGGGGATCCACTACCGGTGGAACACTCCACTTCTTAAGGAGGGAATCCTCAAAGGGGTATCTCACAGCAAAGCGAGTTTGGACACTCTCATTCTTCATGGACAAATTTTGGCCAAAGGCTGCCGGTCCTCCACCGCAGCTGCATCTCACATCTTTAAAGTTACCCGCACAGATGCAATAAGTGCCACAACCAGTGCCTTCTCGTGCACCACTGCAATTGTGGAGGAAACATCCTCACTACCTGACAGGACAGGGAGCGTGGCCACCAACAGCAAGGTGGGTCACATCCGTGGCAGCAGAGCCAGATATAGGATCGTTCGAGACAGATAGGCAGGGGGTGGGGAGTCTAAGCACCACTTGTAGAAACACAAAAACTCAGAGCGGGTCACCATCTGAGACCCCTGCCACCCAAGGCCCCACAGAGGGACGGCTCAGAGGCCCTGCACAGGGGACATTGGTTGAGGCCCCTCACAGGGGCGCCACCGAGGTCCCATACAGGGGACACTGACCCAAGGCCCCGCACAGGGGGCACCGGCAGAGGCCCCTCACAGGGGGCGCTGCCTCCCAGTAGGCACCTACTAAGGCCCACACAGGGGGGCGCCAACTGAGGCCCCTCACAGGAGTGTCACTAGGGCCCCGTGCAGGGGATGCAAACCAAGACCCCACGCCGGGGGCACCACTGAGGCCGCACACAGAGGCACACTGAGGCCCCTCACAGGGGGGGACTGGCTGAAGCCCCTCTCAGGGGGCGTCCACGGAGCTCCCTCGCCGAGGGCCCCTCACAGAGGGACCACCTAAAAGGGGGTCACTCTTAGAGCCCCCACAGCACCACCCTTCTGGTATGAGATGGCCTAGCAGGCCACAAAAGTCACGCCTAGTGGGAGGCAAAAGCCGTGGCCAAAATTTTCGGCCGCCCGCCCGCCCCAAGTGATCAAGATGGAGCCACGGAATGGAGGTGCGGGCAACAGAGCTGTAGGCAGTGTGCGCAGGAATCTGAAATTGCACCCGCGATCTGCTGATTGTGGATGCAATACTTTGCAGGCTTCTGCTTTAAAAAATAAAAATGCACATTATCGAACTGCAAAAATATGTGCATTTATTATTTGTTATGTAAGAGTGAACTTTGAATCTGCATCTTTGTATAAATATATACAGTTATATAAAACAGTTGTGTAATTCTCACTTGCAGACAGCCACTTTAGAGCCTTCAAAGAACCTTTGAATTAATATTTATATTGATTTTATGTGCATATTATCAATAATAATTTTCTTACAAGAGAAGTAATGTCAACCAGTGTCAGGCTGTAAGGTCGCTATGAAGGCTGACTGCCAACTTGCCTGAGTTCAGGGCTGATAACTGACTGCAATCTCTAGGCTGCTGGAGGAGGGTAAAACTGTCAATTAACAAAGCCTTTATCTTTCTTTCATTTTATCTTGACAGCACCTTTGTTATAGAACAGTTTTTTTCTTGTACCACCAGTGAAATGATACAGATGATGAAAAGGACTTGCAGCGTGACACTTCTACTCAATTAGGAGAAAATAGAAGTAAATACCAAAAACAAGTTATCTCTTAGTAACAAGGTTTTACTGCTATGAGAATTCAAGTGTGCAGACCCAGTTTATAACAGATTTCCACAATCGATTAGTTCTCTTTAAGGCAATTGTAAATTGCTCATGTTTTCTTTCAATTAAAACAAACATATTACTTACCTACTTTTTGTAATGGTTTTGCACAAAGCAGTCCCGATCCTCCTTTTCTGGGGTCCCCCACTGGCATTCCTGGCTTCTCCCTCGCTGAGTGGCCGAGGGAGCGAGCCGACAGTGCTGCTGCTCTCGTGCACATTGCTGGATCGACAACGGGTTTCAGGGGAATGATCGTCCGTTTTTTTTTTTTTTTGCATGCTAATCTCAGATCGAATCAGAAGAGTTTACATTAGTCACGAAAATTCTCGCACATCAGAATAAAAAAAATCGGAAGTGATGTGATGTAGTGTATTTGTATTGCATTTTCAAACGACAGCTGAACTGATGAAAAGAAAATCGTACGATCGGACACTGTGCGATAAAATTTTTCTTGCATGTCCGGATGGAAAACATGGGATGAACTGCCATGATCATCACTCGAAAGCTCTGTACTAATGATCTGATTATCGTACGACCGCTTCAAAAGCGGCATTTTCCGTACGATTTTATGATCGTGTGTACGGGGCTTAAGGGGGACTGGGAGCTGCATGCAGGTGGTTTTCAGGCATTAAAGAGGAAGTAAGCCCAGATGGGGTTTACTTCCTCTACATTCCCCTGCAAAGTAGATGCATAATGGGCTACTATGCATCGCATAGTAGCCCATTATATGCCACTTACCTGCAAACGAAGCCTGCAATGTCCAGCGCTGTCCCCTGTGCTGACAGTGTCCATCTTCTGCCCCTCTTCCTTCTGGGGCTCCAGCCAGTCACAGTGCCAGAGTAGCCTGATGTCACTCCTGCGCATGCCAGTGGGAGCCGCCAGTCACGCCATGATCACAGTGAAGAAACGGCTCGGAGGCCGTTTCTTCACTGCGCATGTGCCGAAATGACGTTGGCACATTTAGTATACAGCATATCTCCTGAACCGTGCAGGTTTGGGAGATATGCAGGGCACCTACAGGTAAGCCTTATTATAGGCTTACCTGTAGGTTAAAGTGGTTGTCACGAGTTGACAACCACTTTAAGGTACAAAAACCTTCTGCCTTTATAACCACTTTAAAGCTGAAGCAAACTCAGAAAATAAAAGCAATTATACAAGGTAATTTTTTTGGACTTTAGATTATAGATTTATTCTGCCAAAAAAATGCTTTGCCTGTTCTATAGCAATTTTTTTCCCCGTCTTTTACACTACCTGTGGCACATGCGTAGTACTATATGCACTCCTGACCCATTCCTGCCTTTTGTGAGGTGCCAAGAATAGAGTCAGTAGCGGAATGATGTAACTCCAGCATGCAATGGTTGAAAGAAGACAGAAATTGAAAAGAAGACAGAGAGAAGATGACAAGAAGTGGAGGAAGTGAGGAGGGGACAACAGACCATGCATCACTGGAGGAGGGTACACCAAAAGGTTGGTCTACCATAATGTGCAAGTATTCTGTCTGTACTTGAACATTATTGCAAATGTTTTGAGGCCGACTGCGGATTTACTTCTGCTTTAAAGGACACGGCCCTCTGAATAGCAAAGAAATATAACTACATTTAGTATTTGAACTGGCTGGCAATTTAAAGCAATATGCTGCATGTTTCGCATAATATTAAAACAGATGACTTGGTTTACATTGTGAAGGAGAATGTTAAAAGCAAATTATGTCATAGAATGTTTTAACAGAGCTGCCTGCCTTATTGGCATGATTGTAATCATTGACCGCCAAGCTAGGATCTCAAGTCAGCGTCTTTGCCAGGAAAGGAGTTGGCTTTATTAATCAAGCTCCATCAAGCAGAGGTTTTATGACTTAAATGAAGTATAATAAATAAAGGCAGTTTAAACTTCATCGTTCTTGATCAGAACATTCATTGGAGGGTTAGGAATTTCCATTTATGTGCAAACTACAAGGCTTAAGCAAGAAATTTTACGAGGGACATTACTACATCAGTACTGATAGTGCACTGCGAACATACCACAAAAAGATTAGCTTTTCAAAATTCAAGAAACCGGTACAGACAGGGGTTTCTGTTCACTCTGGGTCAGGGGAGGACTAGGAACCTTTGACTTTAAGGGAAAACACAACTGATCAGACCATTTATGGTAGGAACAGATTTCTATCTGCTAAAGAAAATGTACCATGCAAAGTGTGCCATGGAGCTCATGGCAGGACTGAGGGTCAGGCAGTACAAGAGACTGCCAGGAGGAAGGAGGACCTGCAACCTATCTAGCTGAAGTGGTTGGGTGCCATGGGTGCAAAAGGACATTGCTTATTGTAAAACACCTTTTTACATCTTCCAGCAACTTCCTTTGCAGCTCTTGGCATTCAGGCACGATATCCCAGAACTGCAAGACATCCCTCTGCCAGAAATCTGAATGAGGAGCAGGAAGCTATATAATGCCCAGCATGTGTCACTCTGTTCTGCTCTGATCAATTTCTGAACAGTGAAGTATCTTTTCTTAGGGCCCCCAGCCCAACATATGTTCTTAGCACTGGATCAGAGGGGTCCCCCAGCTTAGTCTCTCCCCTGATGAGGGCAAAATTCATCAAGGGCGGTACTTGTAAATCTGTTTAGGTGCATTCTCTAGGCCCATGGACTCTTGACATATTTGTGCGTATAGTCCATATAGTGTCTCACCTGTTGTATCCTAAGTTGTAACATGTATGTTAAATCTTAAATTGTCATGCCGATTCTTCAAAATAAAGAATTTAAAAAATAAATCTGTTTTAGGTAGGTCTTTCAACTATATAAATGTTGGTAAATCTAAAGGTGACCATAACATTTCTGTAAAATAAAACAATGTGCCAAGCTTCTTTTGCACAGTGTAAAATAAATGATCCAAATATTATAAACTCTACAAATAAAGTGATCATTAAATGTTTCCAAATTCCCTCTCTGCGTAATTGCTCACACCAGTGTAACTAAAAACAATGTTGCAACAATGTTACCACTGAACCATATTACTTAACCAGTTCAGCCCCGGAAGGATTTCCCACTTTAGGACCAGAGCACTTTTTGTGATTCGGCACTGCGTTGCTTTAACTGACAATTGCGCGGTAGTGCGGTGTTGTACCCAAACAAAATTTGCGTCCTTTTTTTTCCACAAATAGAGCTTTCTTTTGGTGGTATTTGATCACCTCTGCATCATTTCTGATCACCGCTGCATCATTTCTGATCACCGCTATAAACAAAAGAGCGACAATTTTGCAAAAAAAAAAAAACAAATTTCTTACTTTTTGCTAAAATACAAATCCAAAAAAAATATATAAAAAAAACATATTTTTCCATCGGTTTTGGCCGATTTATATTCTTCCTCAAATTTCTGGTAAAAAAAAAAATCGCAATCGGCTTTTATTGATTGGTTTGCGCAAAAGTTGCCGCGTTTACGGATGATGAAAATTAATTTCTGGGGTTTTTATTTATTTATTTTTTTACCAGTAATGGCGGCGATCTGCGATTTTTAGCGGTACTGCGATATTGCAGCGGACATGTTGGACCATTTTGACACTTTTTTGGGACCATTGGCATTTATACAGCGATCAGTGCTATAAAAATGCACTGATTACTGTGTAAATGCCAGTGGCAGTGAAGGGGTTAACCTGCAGGGGGCACTCTAAGGGTTAACTGTGTTCCCTGGGCGTGTTCTAACTGTGTGTGTGGGCTGCCCTGGCTGGGGAAGGGAGTGATCACGGCTTCCATATACAGGAAGTCAGTGATCACCGCCCTTCCCCCTCTAACAGAACGGAGATCCGTGTTTACTTACATGGACCTCCATTCTTTCACTGCGGGGGGGGGCATCGCGGGTAGCCGGCGGCGATCTAGTCCGCCCTACCCGCTCCCTGCAGCGGCGCGCGTGCCCTCACAGTGAGAGATATCGCAGCCGCCGTCAGATGACGGCGGGTTTGCGATATCGAGCCACTCTGTCGCCGTCAGACTGCAGTCGGCAAGTGGTTAAATACAAACATGAAGATAATGATAACATAAATTCATACAATGCAAGTGCCAAAAAATCATGTAGAAGTAATTATTGCAGTCTCTTAATATGACATCCAGTGAAGACAGTCTATTTCAGCCGTGTTAAAGGGTAACTCCACTTTCGTGGGGAAGAAAAATAGCAAATCAGAAAAAATAATATAGTGCATAGAATTGCAACACTAATCATATTGTGATTGAATGTTATTAAAAAATACCTTTCCTTTTTAATCTGCAGCCAATGTCATTTTCTAAAGATGCATTGCAATATGGCTACCTGGAGTGTGCACTGACCACTCCCTAAAAACATAATTTCCTGCTTGTGTGATTGGCTCACCAATTTTCCCAGAAGTCTGCCTAAGATGCAAGTCATATTTCAGGCATCCCCTAGAACAAAAATGTCATTTTTGGAGAGATAATTCCAATAGGAGCACGAAGGGATGCAGGCCCAGCAGCTTTCACCATTAGTGCCCAGCAGGTGCACACCTGACAGTTAATCAAATCACTCTCATCAGAACCACTCAGAACAGAGGCACAGACAAACACACATGGATTTCTTCATAACAACAAAAGGTAAGAATCTACAACAAAGTTTGTTATAATCCTTGCAATGTACATAGATCACCCAGAGGGGAATGTTTTTTTCTCAACAAAAGTGGAGTTACACTTTAAGTGCTCAAATAAACTGCCCAGTGCACCACCTCATTCATGCTCCCCCTTGCATTCATGCAGGTGAGAGCACACACAAAGGGGGAGCACGAGTGAGGTGATGCACTGGGCAGTTTATTTCAGCACTTAGCCTGGCTGAAAGAGGAGGGAGTAAAAATCAAAAGGGGCCTTAGGTGGATAGCCATATGGCAATATAAACAGACCGTCTTCACTGGATGTCATAAAGCCTGCAATAATTACTTCTACACAATATTTTAGCACCTACATTGTGTGAATTTATGTGATCATTATCTTCATATGTCTGTATTTAAAGCGGAGATCCACCCTGTTAAGGGTAGCTGCTGACTTAACAATCGGCCACTCACCTGTCCCTCGTTCCAGCGATGCGGCAGCCCGAGGGCTCGATCGTCTCCCCCTCCTCTTGGTGGCGCCGGCATTTTGGCTTCAAAGCCGGGCGCTCACTGCGCATGCATGAGTCACGCTACGGCTTGTGAATGGCTCGGTGTATCTTCTGGGACCTCTGACGTGTCCCAGAAGATCGCCGAGAGGGAGGGGGGGAAGGTGGACTTCCTTTCCGGAGTCGTGGCTCCAGGGGAGGAAGTGGACCTGGGACCCTGTGAAAACGGGGTCCCTGGTCACCCCCCAAAAAAAGACATGCCAATTGTAGCATGTTGGGGGGTCACCTTCCCTTAAAGCGGAAGTTCCACTTTTGGGGAAGCCCCGCTTTAAGTAATAATTTGTTGCAACGTTGTTGTTTAGATACACTGGTGTGAGCAATCCCACAGAGAGGGAATTTGGAAACATTTAATGATCACTTTATTTGCAGAGTTTATAATATTTGGTTCATTTACACTGGACAAAAAAAGTGCAACACATTATATGTTTTCTTTAAGTATGATGCACACCAATATGGGGATGTGAGAAATGCTAGCAGCTGCCATTTTAGATCATCACATTGTTTTATGACTTCTGTAAAATGTCATTTAGTTAACAAAACGATATAATGTGAGGGCCTACCTAAGAAATGAATACAACATATATGCAATCAAGCAGGTCCTTGCACTACACAGTTGTCGGAGATCATAAGAACCACTTCTGAGTACTAGAGGAGGGCAATTCACAACAGAAGTCTTTTTTGGCAGCCTCGCTAATGGCCAACAAATTGATAGGACTTCTTAAATAACATCATCATCCAGGCTTTTGATTTGGATATTTAGGGACATCTACCTGAGCAATTCTGGGGACATTTCCTTTTTATACTCCTCGTGGAACTGAATTTTGGATCTACATATAATCAGTTTGTTTTTGACATTCCTTGTGCCATATAGAATGATTTATGGTCCGTAAAATGCTACCCTCTGTCCTATGGAGAAGTTGTTTCACCAGAATGTTATCATACGAGACCATGGCTCAATTTTATTGTTTTTAAAGAATCAATCCATATTGTGGGTAACATATTGTGTTCACCTGCGCACCTGAAGAAGATAGACGTGGACAGATTATGTAATAACAACAAATAAGAACATGGGATATGTAAACCATCTTTTCTTGTAGCATATGAAGACGGTCACTTCTGTGTCCTTTTTAACTTTTGGATAGTAAAATGTAACTTATGATTGTATGATTTCTGGGTTACCATTTTTTTGAGATATGCCCTCAAAAGTTCTCTTGCTGCAAAATCTTTTATTTTTGCTCAAAACAGAAGATGCAAGCTATAAGCAGCCGAGCCTATACTTATATAGTAATGTAAGTTTTTAAAATTTACACCTGTGCTTGCACACATTAGCACATTTTTAACGTTTTCTGTAAGGTTTTTAATAGTGATGGCAAAAAAAATATTTTTACTAGTTAGTAAAAATGCATAATATGCAGTAACATGCATTACCATTAATATTTATAGGTACCTTTACCATAAGTTATTACAGAATAAGAATGCTATAAGGATATTTTTTTCCATAGTTTGAACATTCTACAAATATATCAATTCTTTACTGACTGGCCCCACGTCTTCCTGGCAAAAAATGTGAGTTATATGACAAGTGAACAATGCGAAATGGCTCATATTGGCATGGGACGGGGCCACCCACCGACGTCATCCAGAAGCACTGCCCCCTTATGGTGTCACAGGGCGGGGCTGTGACATCATAAGAGCAGGCTTGCAGATGACGTCGGCGGGTGGCCCCGCTCCATGCCAATATAAGCCATTCTGCAGCACAGACCCTGCATTCGAGTGGGAGAGAGCGACAAGTCAACATGGGAAGAAGAGAAGACAACGGCAAAAGGGCAGAAGATAGATGATCCCTCAGAAGAAAGCAGTCCCCCCCCACCCCCGCAAAAGAGCAGAAGAAAGAAGAGCCGGAGAGTGGAGTGGAGAAGATGCCGGAGCTGATTTAATATTTTTTGACACTTTTTTTTTTTTAGATGAATGGGTAGGGGTATTCACATAGGGTGGGGGGCCGGCATCTGGCTCGTCCCCACCCCCTTTCCTGGCCTGCCAGGCTGCATACTCAGATAAGGGTCTGGTCTGGATTTTGGGGGGGACCCTGCATTTTTTTTGTTTTCATTTTTTGCGGAGTTCCCCTTCAAGAACTTCAACACACAAGTCGCACCGCAAGTTGGATCATCATGATCCGACTTCTGGTGCGACTTTTATTCAAATCAATGGGCTCCCATAGGGAACCATAGATTTTGAATAGAGGCAGAGAAACGCCGCTGAAAGCTGACGCGGAAAAACGTGCATTGACGTCAATGCATAACGTTGATAAAATTGCGTTTTTAACGTGGCTTTTTTCCTGGCGTCAGTACTGACATTACAGCTCGTTTTTTTAACCGTCCGTGTGTATGAGGCCTTAAAGTGTCTCATGTTCTTATGCAAATGAATGCCATTGTCTCATATTGTCAGAATAATAATAATCTAAGGCAATTAAAAGCACTCTTTATTTTCCCCCTACTTAGACAGTTGTTAAATATTTTTGCTGGTGTGCAACAGTTTAATTTCTCTCATCAGACTTTAGACAGTGCCAGGACAGGGGTCTATGGCACTCAAGATGAGGATGACGGAGTGTGCTGGATTGAGCTTGCATGTCTATATGCACAATGGTTGGTGAAGCATCTAGAGAGACTGCCCTCTGACCCTAAGGTTAACACACTTCTTGGTCCATGGAAAAGCAAATAGGAGGGGGGTGTTGGGATATGGCTAAATATGACTAATTTACTTATGATGAACACAGTAAAACAGAGCTAGGATTTCATAATGGTAACCAACATTTGTTCTTCCACCTAGGAGCGCTTCAAAGCGCAAAATCGATGATTTGTCTCTTTTATAAAACGGCACTAAAATTATCTTTCTAGTACCAAGTATTTAATTAACAAATAATTTTAAAAATGTAAGGGTTAAGTTGCACACTATTTGTGAATGAATATCCTCTGTAGGTAATGCAAATATAGTTGCCCCATGTACACAATAGAATTACAAATTATACCTGGGAATAAAATTTAGATTTTTATTTTTTCCAATTGAAAATGAAGGACCAAATTCACCAAAGATTTTATTATAAATGTCGACAGACCCATTTCTTGCACATGATATTTTCAATTTCTATTGTATTATGCAAGTAAAAGTAAAATCACACATATCAGTGTACAGATTTTCACTCCATTAAATACCAATCACCTGTGTTGACATTAAAATGGAGCTAAAGCTAACTTACAGAAAACAGTGTGCAAGTAGCTATTTATTGCAGAAGAGATGTGCATGTCTCTTCTGCAATAAAACAAACGTATCTGCCTGCTCACAGATTTCTACCAAATGTACACAGAACTGTGCACGCTCAGCACAGTGTGAATTCTCAGTGCATTTCAGCTGTGCCCTAATGATTGACTCTTGTGTGCATGCATGGTATGACAAACACCCTGCCAGCCAATAAAGGGGCCAAAACCTGGCATCCAGGGAGAAGATGATAGTGGCCAGCAAGGAGTGCAACCACCACATTGCTGGAAGGGGGAGGTGAGCATAATGAGTTTAATCCTGCTAAAACAAAAAAAAAAAAAAAGAGAGAAATTCCATTAGACGTCTGTTGAGGAGAACACAAAAAAGAGCTATTTCAGGTGGAGAGAAAAATCAGATAAGAAATAAAAACTCATAACATTGTTTCCCCAATTCATTATTTTGGCTTATATTCATTAAAATGTCCCCATAAACGTCCCATAAATAAATATAGAGGTGTGAAATCCATATTTTTAACCATGATATGGTTTAAAATGTGCATAACCCCAATTGTTGTTGTCTTGGATAGAGTAAGGAAGGGAAAGATTTTTACTGTCAGTATCCCCACTAAGAAGATGCGCACCCTCTCTAGTTATCCTGGTGACCACAACCTCTGCCTTCTTCCCCCTTGTGACATATTATATAGCAATAACTAGAGCTGCACGATTAATCGTAGTAAAATCGTGATCTCAATCCACCCCCCTGCGATCTCCATTGGGCATTACGATTTTCAGTGCAGTTAATGGGGTCCGACTTGCGGGGCGACTCAGCACGACTTGACAGTAATAAAAGTCAATGCAAGTGCCTGAAGTCTTTTCAAGAGGGGAGACTTCCAAGTCTGGGCAGAGAGCCAAGTTCTGAGTCACCATTGATAAAAGACACTAAAACAGATACAAAGTAATTTACTTCAAAGAAATGAACTCTGATTGAACTCCTCTTGTATAGTTGTTTGGTTTAACCATTTAACCACTTAAGGACCGGAAGGATTTCCAGCTTTAGGACCGGAGCCCTTTTTGCGATTCGGCGCTGCGTCGCTTTAACTGACAATTGCGCGGTCGTGCGGCGTTGTACCCAAACGAAATTGGCGTCCTTTTTTTCCCACAAATAGAGCTTTCTTTTGGTGGTATTTGATCACCTCTGCGTCATTTCTGATCACCGCTATAAACAAAAGAAGAGCGACAATTTTGCAAAAAAACCCAAATTTCTTACTTTTTGCTAAAATACAAATCCAAAAAAAATATATAAAAAAACATTTTTTTTCACCGTTTTTGGCCGATTTATATTCTTCATCATATTGGCGATAAAAAAAATCGCAATCGGCGTTTATTGATTGGTTTGCGCAAAAGTGGCCGCGTTTACGGATGATGAGAATTCATTTTTGGGGTTTTTATTTTTTTTTTA
>BLSH010527292.1:1405841-1419873 GCA_018402905.1 Glandirana rugosa
AGGGTTTTTTTAACGCAAATTTTCAGACGACGCGTTTGTCACACACTGTATTTTATAACGTTGTTGGCGGTAGAATAAGAGATCCCTTATATATTTTTTTTTAGCAGAGACCCTAGAGAATAAGATGGCGGTTGTTGCAATATTTTATGTCACACACTGTTTGCGCAGCAGACTTTTAAACGCAATTTTTTTGGGAAGAATTACCCTTTCAAAAAACTAAACAGTGCTGTTAGCCCAATTTTTTTGTATATTTAATATATTACGCTGCGAGAATCATGAGAGAACCGTGATCTTTATTCTAAGCAAAAAAAATTGTGATTCTCATTTTGGCCAGAATCGTGCAGCTCTAGCAATAACCATCATGATGTTTGCGACCTGGCCCATTATCAACACATGATTCTGTATATATTATACATGACAATAACCCATGCAAAGTTGCAAATAAAGAAACACCTACTGCAACTGAACACTGGATTTTAGAGGCTGATCTACCCTTGCCTGGAATTCTGTAAAATAAGTCTAGGTTGCTTCACAGTTAAGTGGGTATATTGGGCACTGGGCTATTTATTTTTTAAACTGGAAAAAAGATTTTTGGCAAAACAAACAAGGATGTTATTTATCTGTTCCACACAAGCCCATACACTTGTGCTGCTACATTGCTTCCTGAAATGCCATAGTGCCCTAAAAAGGCTGCTGAATAGCTCATGCCCGCTGTCCATTATCCATAATTTGAAGTTACATAGCAACATGTCCTTCTTCCCAGTCTTCTCACCCCTGTGGAACCACTTATCTCTGCTTTTCCATCAATAACTGACAAAGGGTCTGTCACTGAAAATTTTTATAAAACTTATGGGAAAAAAACGTAACACCAGCCAGTCCTCTAAATCCGTCCTTGCTGGTAAACATGTCACAAAGACTTTTGGGAAATGTGTTGTCTTTGGTAGCTATTTGACCCTGGAATGGGGGTTTTACACAAATGTATTTAGCATAAAATGTGTGCTCTTTTCTTAAAGCGGTAGTAAACTGCGACACTTTAAGAAAAAAAAACAAAACACCTTTAACGCAATTGCATAATGTTCTAGTATGCATTGCATACTAGCATATTATGAACCACTTACCTTAGGACGAAGCCCTCCAGCAACACACTATCACTGCTGAGAGGGCTGATATCTTCCCGGTCTTTTTTCCGGGTTCGCAGGCTCCAGCGGTGTGAGTGGCTGGAGCCACGATGACATCACTCCCGAGCACGTCCTCACTTCCGGCACCAAGCTCTGTCAGTCCGGACCTTCAGAGTGCACGTGCTGGTGATGTCGCTGACTGCATCCAGGATGAATATCTCCTAAATCAGGGCTGGACAAACCTCAGGTGCCAGGTCGCCATGGCGATCAGAAACCGCGTCCTGGCGAATGGCAGCTGATCGTTCTCTCCCCTCACTATATTAAAACAGCATCTCCGATTCAGTGAAGAGCCATTTTCTGCCTAAGCTGACAGCTGTTAGAGCCCTTTCACACTGGGGCGGTTTTCAGGCGCTGCAGCGCTGGAAATAGCCTCTGCTCAGCGCCTGAAAACCACCTCTCAATGAAAGTCAGTGTGCCTTTTCGCACTGGAGCGGCACACTTGCAAGACAGTGAAAAAACTCCAAGTAGCATCTTTGGGGCAGTGAGGGAGCAGTGTATACATGAAATGAATGGCCAATGATTCCGAATCGGCTGAGCACCGCTCTGGAAGCACTGAGCGTGGCCGCCTTTAACCCCTTCTTAACCCTTTCTTGGGGGTTAAAAGAGCCCTGCTGCCCCCCAAATAGCGATGCCAAAGTGCCACTATAACAGCAGTAACGCTCGGACGGCCACATTGTAAAAGGGCTCTTAACCTCCTTGACGGTATTCCCGAGTGTGGCTCGGGGTATGTTTTCACCGCAAATATCGGTAACCCGGGCTCCGCTCCGACTTGGAGGCGACTTCCATTGAATTCTAAGGGTACAAGTCAGATAGAAGTCGCCTTGAAGTAGTACCAGAACCTTTTTTGAAGTCGAAGCGACTTCAGTAGTGTACAATAAGACGGCTCTCATTCATTTCAATGGGATTTCTGATGTCAAGCGACTTGGGACAACACAAGTCTGAGCCTATGTGTGAACTGGCCCTTAGAGAGTCATAGTGTAAAGATGGGAAGAGGTTCACCTATCTGTGAAAAGCTGCGTCTAAAAATTGTCAAACAATTTCAGAATAATATTCCTCAACGTAAAATTGAAAAGACTTTAAATATATCATCATCCACAGTACAGATATTATGTACTATGTGTGAAAAGGACAAGGCCAAAGGATCACTAAAAAATCCATATCTGAAAAAGATCCAAAAACACAGCCATCTTTCCTGGGCCAAAGCTCATTTAAAATGGTCTGTGGCAAAGTGGAAAACTGTTCTGTGGCCAGAAGAATCAAAATTTGATATTCTTTTTGGCAACTATGGGTGCTACATTCTCCAAACTAAAGAGAAGACGGACCTTCAGGCTTGTTATCAGAACTTGGCACAGTTTAAAAGCCTGGATCTCTAATGGTATGGGGGGTGCATTAGTATGTATGGAATGGGCAGCTTGCACATCTGGAAAGGCACCATCAATGCTGAAAGATATTCAGGTTTTAGAGCGGCATATGCTTAAACAAGAATAGGACAATATTCTTTTTGCAAAACTTCAGCAACTGATCTCCACAGTTCCCAGACTTTTACACAATGCTGTTAAAAGAACAGGGAGTGCTACGCCGTGTTAAACATGGCCCTGTCCCAATTTTTTTTAAATTGGGGCTGTACTCTGTCAGCTTTTTGTCGCCCTGTCTCAACTTTTTTGAGACGTGTTGCTGCCATCAATTTTAACATTTTTTAAAAATGGTAAACTGTCTCAGTTTAAACATTTGATATGTTTTCTATTTACTATTGTGAATACAGTTTTATGAGATTTTCCAACGATTGCATTCTGTTTATATGTAGATTTTACACAACGTCCCAATTTTTTTGGAATCGGAGTTGTATGTAAATCAGCTCCAATGAGTTACATAATCATACATTACATAAAAGGTTATACAAGTCTTGTGTTAATTCCCGGGTAAAACAAATGTCCTTACAAAGATGATAATGTTAGCTTAAGAGATGTTGAAGGTTACCCCCTGTCTGAACAATCTGCTGCAGATTTGTCTGCCAGAAGAGGGATTAGAAGAGGACGCCCATGGAGAACAACTGTTTCGATAACAAACAGCAACTCAGGGAAGCTGCCCGTTTGCCATTTGGAAACGTGTGCCATGATCGCGCTGTGCTTTAGTCTCATTCAAGGACAGTGAGTCATGTGGTGAAAAAACACCCTGTAACTTAACTGCACAAAATGTTGAGAACATTGAACATAAAACATAAAACATAAAAACTGGCTGAGCTTTTTGGCCTGTTACCTTTTCTTTAAGTTCCTTTTGATCACGGACAGGAGTAACGCTAAATCCAGGCACCTGCCACATGTGCCCAACTAGTTTCTCTCAAGCTAATCTCCTCTAACCATGTCTGCATAAATCCAACTCCAGCCTCACTCAGCAGAGTTACAGCCCGGTGGAAAGTAACACTGACAGCAATTCTGAGAAAAGCCTATTCCTGCAGACCGCCAATCTAAGAGGCAATTTTCCTGGCTGCCAATGTAAGGGGCATTTTTCCACTTACTGACACCAAGTAGAGCACATCCCTCCAGTTCACTGAAATGAAAAAAGGTGCACATCACAATTTCCCCTCCTCCAATTACAGAGTGTCTTGCATTCATTGAAAAGAATGTATACACTTTACTGAATGGAGGAGATGGAGAGTGAGTGACCCATTGTAATGTTAAATCCCAGCATCGGACTTTCAGCACTGTACAGGGCTCAGTACAAAACGCTGCAGCCTAGACACAAGGGACACACTTCATTAGTGTGGATATATTTTTACAGGGCACATGTCAAAAATAGTTTTTAGTATGAGTTAAAGTGTTAATAAAGTCAGATTTTTTTTTTTAATTAAAATAACAAACATGTTATACTTACCTGCTCTGTGCAGTGGTATTGCACAGAGTGGACCCAATCCTCCTCTACTGGAGTCGTCGGCGGTGATCTTGGCTCCTCCTCTTCTTTTTAGGACAATCATAGCCAGCTACTTACAATGGGGAGAGCGTAGTCCGCGTGCTACCGACCTGTGTGTTTATGGAGCCGCGCTCCATAGACTTACACAGCGGGAATAAGGCCCGCCCCCCACTTCCTATTTACTGCATTTGAGTGACAGCAGCAAGAGCCAATGGCTCCTGCTGCTGCTCAAGTGCTGTGTGAAGGAGGAAGAAAGGGGAGAATACTACACTGCGCTGATCTCTTCTCCCCTCCCTTCTCACAGGGAATGGGGGGGGCGCAAGGAAAATACATTTTTTTTTTACCTTAATGCAAACAATGCATTAAGGTAAAAAAATGTTTTTAGGTTTAGTAACACTTTAAGCTCTAACAAAGTTCTCATTTAAAGTGGAGGTCTGCCTGAGAAAAAAAAAACCCATAAAAGTCAGCAGCTACACATACAGTAGCTGCTGACTTTTAATAATAGGACACTTACCTGTCCTGGAGTCCAGCGATGTTTGCACCCGCCGACGATCTTTGGATCGGGTGCAGCCGCGTCCATTGCGGGTAAGGGAACCCGCATGTGTAGCATTACAGCTTCACGCCGGGCACCTTACTGCGCATGCGCAAGTCTCCGCTGCGCTCTGCTATTGGTCAGGCGGCCAGTAGCAGAGCAAGCAGGGAGGAGGGAGCCGGACTGCTGACGTCAGCGGCTGCGGCGGCCGGGCCAGAGCTCCCAGATGTGTGAAAAAGGACACCTGTCTAAAGACAGGTGTCCCCCCCCCCCCCCGAAAGGTGCCAAATGTGACACCTGAGGGAGGGGGGGAATCCAATCAGCGGAAGTTCCACTTTTGGGTGGAACTTCGCTTTAAGGTAAGCTCAGTATTAAATGTATGACTATAACCTGTGCACATAATTTTAGATTTAGATTTTTTTTTTTTAAATGATCCTTTGCCCTGAGGTTTATGTATGTAAGCAAGACTCTCCCTAGTGGCACAGTAATTAGTGAACCTTCCACCACATAGTTACTAGTACAGAAAGCACACCCTGTAAAAGAAGAGGAAATATACTTATACTTCCAGTGGTCAAATGTGCTAAAACATGGACGTTTTACTTCTCCCTGGCCGCTGGATGACCTCTGGTTGTGTAGAACAGTAATTCTCAACCCTGTCCTCAAGTACCCCCAACAGGCCATGTTTTGGCAGTTTCTCTTAGATAAAATAGCTGTCCAAAATACCAAGCCATTGACTCTGATATAAAGTGGTAGTAAACCCCCAAAGCTTTTTTTACCTACAGGTAAGCCTATAATAGGGCTTACCTGTAGGTAAAATTAATATCTAGATATTCACCCTGCATGCAGCCGCTGATGTCAGCAGTGCATGCGCTCTGATGATCCGGCGGAGGTTGCCGAAAATCAGAGCTGGCTGCCGGATCAAAGAGCTCCCGCAAGTGACGTCGTGCGGCTCTGGCCACTCACAGCGCCGCAGCCACGTAACCGGAAGAAAGAAGAGGACCATTATGTCAGTGTCCTCAGCGCTGACCAACTCGGGCATCGGGGGCCTCATTCTAAGGTAAGTACATCATAATGTGTTAGTATGTGATGCATACTAACACATTATGCTATTGTCTTGCAGGCTACCCCCCTCCCCCTCTTCTCGCAGGTTTACTGCCACTTTAATGCACCTGTGCAAGATAAAGGAAAACCTGCAAACATGGCCTGTTGGGGGTACTTGAGGACAAGGTTGAGAACCACTGGTGTAGAATACCTGCATGTTGTGGTTGTGTTTGCTGGCTCATACAACATACAGGTCATATGAGCCAAAAGGTAGGACCACAGCTGGCAGCAGGAGTAAGCAGGTGTTCAACCCACCAGAAGGGTCAGAAACCTGCAGAAGTTGGGGAGAAGCAAAGAAGTGGCATTTCAGCATATAGGCCACAGACAGCAAAAAATACTGTATTTCTAGCAATAGTTGTGACATATAGAACAAGTACAAGTCTGTAGGTTCCTCTATACAGGAGAAGGGAGGGAGCGAAGTAAAGTGTGACCACGCGGGTTACGGATCACAGAAAGATTATCACTGAGCACTTTATTTCCCCACAAATAAAATCACTGAGCAATTTACTTAACAGTGTAGTAACGCTGCAACAAAAAGGTAGATATATCCATTAGAGTGGATCATTCACATGATGTTTTGCCAGGAATTTATAAATGATTACTTGGGGTACTGCAAACTATAACATGGGATTTATGTGAAAATTCAGCAGTAAAGATCAGCACTCTCAATTACTATAATCCATTATAATTATGTACAGCTTATGGAAGGTGTCAGGCTTCTGTCGCCCAGGATCAATGCTCCAATCAATGGAGGAACAGCAGTCAAACAATGAGAAGGCTCCTTGTCTCACCACTTTGCAAATTTACACCACTCACATCCGTTTCCCCAGAATGGTGAAAATACTGCAAATTATATAACAGTGAAGTAATGTTAAACTGTAAATTCGGTATTCACTGAGCTTCAAACTAACCAAGATAAAGAGGGAAAAGTATCTAATAAATATTTCACATTCTACTATTAGGCTGTGTTCACACAGGGGTGATCCGACTTCGGCGTGACTTTGCTAGGCGACTTACAACGTAACTCCATGCCAGGCGACCTTGCCTGTGGCCAATCAGAGAAGGGAGGGAGGGGGTTGCCTGGGTAATTTGTGGGGAGTACCTGTGTAAATTCTTTTCTTTTTCCTGTAAAGTCTCTTCAATATTGATGGGGGATCCGACTTGGAGGCGACTTCCATTGAATTCTATGGGCACAAGTCGGATAGAAGTCACCTTGAAGTTGTACAGGAACCTTTTCTGAAGTCGGAGCGACTTCAGTAGTGTACATTAAGACGGCTCCCACTTCAATGGGTTTTAAGATGTCAAGCGACTTGGGGTGACAAATTGGAACGCAAGTCGCCAGCTTCCCTTCCAATATTAAAATCAATAATTCCGTAAGTGATGATATAGCTGTCTAGTAATGTATGTCATGTGCCATACTGTAATCTCTAATACAATATGTCTAATTCATTTGGCACAGAAATCCACATATAATTAAAATCACTTAAAATATATAGAATACATATAAAATACAGCATTATATGTAAATTCTTCTCATACAAATGTTTTATATAATCATCATTACACTAGATTAGTTTGCAGTTTTCCAAAATAGGTCATCTTTACTACCAATATCACTGCTAGTGTTTATGATGCAAGTAAAGCACCTGCAAAACCTAATGGAATGCAAATGTCATACATCCATTTAACACATACTGTATTTGGATTCATCCTTAATTTAGATGCAGTCTATGAAAAACTGCTAGTTTTATTGACAGGTTACTTACAATGCTGGATATGGTATATGCACCATGCATACAGAAAGCTTACAATGATAGTTCTATATATAAAAACAACTCTTATGCACCAAGTACACATATAATGCCATGCTGGTAATATATAAAGTGATTTTAAATACCGTATATGTGAAAGGTCTCTGCAAACTAAATGAAGTTGTTTTTTTCACCAGTGACAGGGGTGCTTACAACGGTTCCGATTTTATTTATGTAAAACTTTTATCCCAAAGGGAAAAACTGCTTGCTATATATAACAGCTTATAAAGTGTTAGCTGGAGTTCGGCTTCAATTTGTTGGTTAAGTAAATCTAAATCTGCTAGTCTAAGGCAGGCCATATTTTATGCAATTTTCTTTCCTTCAACAGAAAATTAATTGATTCCCCCCATCAGCACAGTGTTGATGGAGGAATCCCTCCCACTGCGCAATTGTGGTCTGCCAATGAGGAGCCTTCCCCACCAGCAGAATACAATGATCACTGCCGGCAGCTATAGCCGCTGGCAGAGATTGGGTGAAAAAAAAACAAAAAACAAGAGGCTGGTTGTCCTAAAGTCAATTCATGGATTGACTTCACTACAACCAGCCTATCCATAGACAGGTCGAAAGCTGCACATTTATCTTTCAAAAGCAGTTCTTGAGCTCCAAGCTCAAGTAACTGTGCCAAGCGACTGACCTAGATGTGTATCTAAGAAAATATTATCAGTCTACTGCAAGTGGAAGAAGGCATTTAACCCGTCTCCCCCCAGCCCACAGGCACTACAATATTGTAACTTGGAAGCAAAAAGTAAGGAGGACAGGTAGGGACCTGATGTACATGCAGCCAAAAACATACAGACACCATGACAGTGATCACTTTGAAGAAGAATTTCAGAGCAGGAACTAGTGGCTTACCCTATGTGATGCCTAAACAAACGTAGTACTACCATTCAAAGTAATTAGGAAGACAGAGGCATTGTAAATGGGAAAACTTTGATCTCTTATTAGGCAATAAACACCTGTAGGTGTTAGACTTAAGCCTAGTACACATAGTTCAAAGGGGCATGATCAAAAAAGATCTGCCAATCGGCTCCCAATCAAAGGGTTCTGGTGGTCATCCCCCTGTCAGAACACAATAGAACAGCAAAGAAGACCGCTGTACTAACGTTGGATAGTTAGTCAGTGGGATCAGTTAGATTGGTCATGCCCCTGCCAACCCCGCCCCCCACAGTAAGAACACACCCAAGGAACACTTTTAACCCCTTCACTACCCCCTTAGTGTTAACCCCTTCCCTGCCAATGACATTTATACAGTAATCAGTGTCCATTTTTAGATCTGATCTCTATATAAATGTCATTGGTCTCAAAAAAGTGTCAAAAAGGTCTGACGTGTCCGCCGCAATATCACAGTCCCGATAAAAATCACAGATCGCCTCCATTACCAGTAAAAAAAAATTAAATAAATAAAAACGCCGTAAACCAATGTCCATAGTTTGTAGTCGCAACCCAATCAATATACGCCGATTGCGATTTTTTTTACCAAAAATATGTAAAAGAATATATATATCGGCCTAAACTGATGAATACATTTGTTTTATTATTTTTTCTTTTTGGATATCATAGCAAAAAGTAAAAAATATTGTTCTTTTTTTCAAAATCGTCGCTCTTTATTCGTTTATAGTGCAAAAAATAAAAACCGCAGAGGGGATCAAATGCCACCAAAAGAAAGCTCTATTTGTGGGAAAAAAAGGACACCAATTTTGTTTGCCTGTGTTGTGTTTTTGATGCAATTTGAGTCACATAACCTATGAAAAACACACCATAAGCTCAGTAAAATGGGGGGCTTTTTTTGCAGCCATTATCGGTACCACGCTGAAAACCCTATTTTTAGCCGATAATTTTCGTGCATCACTACTTTAGCTAAATTTCAGCTTTCAGCTACAAGTTCATGGGTGCAGCCAAAGTTCTTCTGCATATGTATCATAAAACATTTCGATAAAGCAAAAATAAACACACACTATTTTTATTATCACTGTAAGAAGGTCTGCGTTGCTGAACTACCATAACCATGCAACACAATATTAGTATAAAACATTGTAATGTAATGAAAGTTGTGTTTATAAACGTGCCCTCACAGCCACGGTATTGCCATCAAACCCTTTTAGTTACTAATACTGATTGTACCTCTTAAACTGCGTAACACAATATTTATGATCTGTCTGATCTTGTTTAAGACCCTGCCAATCACAGAACCGTAGGAGACTCACATTTACAGCCTAGAAAAAGATATCAATTCATCTCAGCTTGTCAGAGAACAGTTGGGTTCTCCTTCAAACACAGTAAAACAGAGTCATTTTAAGGCAACTCTCATCCGTGCCAATCTATAATCATGAATCTTAACTTCTGAATTCCCGCCAACAATAAATGAAAGGAAAGCTCTGCTAATTAAAAAGTACATTTAGTTAAATCATTCCAAGTAGAACAATTAGCCACCAAATCATACTTTAGTATTTGGGAGTGTCTGCCACAGTTCAAGGAGGATTCCTAACCTCTGGACGTTTTTCGAAGGGGAGAAAAAACGCTTTTGTGACTGCTAAGTGGTTGGCACTGCGGCTCTGCAGCGTTGTGTCCGGTGATCAACTCCCAACACCATTTACTGTCTAGCTTGCATATTCTTCTCATATTTGTGTAGGTCTCCCAACAGGTTCTCCCATCTCCTTAGGCTAGATTCACACTAGCCAGCACCGTGTGTTCCAGTTGTGGAAATGGCATTGATTCCCGTACCCGCTGAATCACGCTGCTTTTGCGAGACTCGCAGGACTACTGTTCATTCTGAATGGCACCCCCACTCATCTCAGCCCACAACGCGATTGCGGGAACCGTGGCTGCATTTTCTGTGGTTTATGCGGCACAGTAGCCCATTTAAATGAATGAGCTGGTGTGCCCAAGCAAGTGTGAACCGAGCCTCACGCAACCCAAACTCATACTGGCAGTATCAGCTTCAAACCTCTTTGCTGAGCTTTGTGCTTGTAAAGACAGAAGGTTTTTTTAGCTTAATGAATTAAGCTAAAAAAAACTTCTGTGTGCAGCAGCCTCCCTAATACTTACCTGAGCCACATCTCAGCCATCCAGGATTGCGCCATTGGCTCCAGCCGCTGTCAGTCAAAGTCAGTTAGCCAAAGAGGAGCAATGGGGGCAGAGTCGAACCGCAACTCCGTGTTTGAATGGACACACAGCTGCAACTCGGGTGCCCCATAGAAAGCTGCTTGCTGTGGGGACATTTGACAGGAGCGAGGGGCCAGGAGAGCAGGCGAGGGATCCGAGAAGAGGAGGATCGGGGCTGCTCTGTGCAAAGTCAACTGCACAGAGGAGGCAAGTATAACCCGTTTGTTATTAAAAAAAAAAAACAAAAAGGACTTTAGTATTGTAATGTGTGAGTACATTGAAAGTCACAGGAACCAATAGCCTTACGGAGGCCGTTTCTTCACTGCGCATGTGCCTGATGACATCAGCACATGCGAGTAGACCGTGCAGGTTTAGGAGATATGCAGGGAACCTACAGGTAAGCCTTATTTTATAGGGCTTACCTGTAGGTTAAAGTGGTTGTCAAGAGTTGACAACCACTTTAAAAATGTTGAACATTGTGTTTTTATATCGAAGCCGAAGTGTTACTTTATCCATTTGAGCTGCTTATACCAAGTATACCCTTTGTAATTTGGTATAAAATTATAAATAAAGAATTGACATAAAAAATCCAAAATTGTGGCTTGTCACTAACACAGGAATATGGGGGGGATCTTTCAAAAGGGGACGCAGATTCTGGCCTCCCTGATGACAAGCAGGGATTCCCTGACTTTGGAGGGATTTCCTCTCGCTTCCTGTTTTGCCTAGCAGACAAGTGAAGGGAAGCCTGTTGAAGCGAAGATTAAGGTAAGCCAGTGTTTCTCAACCTTTTTTCAGTCAAGGAACCCTTTTAAAATGATGTACAATCTCAAGGCACCCCATATTAAAATGTAAAAACTAAACTACATAACACAGCAACATCCACACACATAGGGTACCCAACGGTAGAAGTGATTTATTCTTCCAAAGCAAATACACCTTTGCACATTGGTACTGACTAGCATTCCAATGTTTCTCTCCTCCCACAATTTCTCTACCTCTAATGTGACCCCAGTGCTGAGAGGGGCAGGAGATGGGCAAACAAGGATGCTGCACAGGTGCCCAATGATGTAATTAGTTGTTAGGATGCCGGTGGCAGGAAAGTTCTAAGGGTGCACAATTAAACCTGTGGATTTGTGTAACTCAGCCTTTCTCAACCTTTTCAACACCGAGGAACCCTTGAAATAATTCTCCGGTCTCGGGAAACCCTTGCTAAAAATTAAAAATCTACAGCTCATGATACATTAGTGTGATGGTCAATGGGAAGAATGCTTCTTACACTTGTGGTCATTGGGAAGAATTACCCCCTTACAGATAGCTAAAAAGATCAATGGTATCATTGGGAATTTATCTGAGAGGTAGAAATTGACCATAGCTTAAGGAACCGATTTTTACATCTGGAGGAACCCTTGGGTTCCACGGAACCCTGGTTGAGAAACCCTGGTGTAACTAAAAGACGGGCTTCATCCACCCACTGCTTGTATGCAACGTTTGCAACATTTTTAGGCATTTTCCCAAGGCACCCCTGAAGAAACCTGAAGGCACCCTAGTTGAAAAAGGCTGAGATACATTTTACATCATATTCATCTACCCTCAGACCTAACAAGCACTATTTAGTTTTGTATAAATCCCATATTTAAGCTTTAAAGATGTTTTAGAGACTGACAGTATAATAAACTGATATCTCATGGAGGTACCCTTTAAGTTACAAAGCACAGGGGGATAGGAGCGTTTGGAAAGATAATTTTCATGCCTATCATAGAATATGTAAAATCAGCTTTTCATATTCCTGATATGTGTCTGCTGTACCATGCACATGAATGAGAAAGTATCCTGTTCTCTTTGTATTGCTTCCATTGTGTAATATCCCTGGTGTTCCCGCTAGTCCCCTTGCTTTCCTATTAGAAATCAACCACACTAAGCGGGAGAGAACACCGTAGTCAGTTTTCTTGCTGTGTTAAAAACGCAGCCTGCTCTTCAATGATCAGACTTGTCCTGACATGCACCCCCACCTGCACAGCTCATTCACTGGGAAGATCAGTGTCCTGCAGTTTCTCCTCCCCTAGCTCTCTGAGTTCCTTATAAGGCTGAGAACAGAGAGAATGTGGTCACTTTTAAAAAGGGGGGGGGGGTATTTGTGTTTTTTAAACATGTATACATGCATTTTTTTTCATTTGCTTTCATTTCTGTTTTAAACTGAATTGGTTCACATATACTTTAAAGCAGCCTTTCTCAACCTTTTCAACACCGAGGAACCCATGAAATAATTCTCCGGTCTCGGGAAACCCCTGCTAAAAATTAAAAATCTACAACTCATGATACATTAGTGTGATGGTCAATGGGAAGAATGCTCCTTACACTTGTGGTCATTGGGAAGAATTACCCCCTTACAGATAGCTAAAAAGATCAATGGTATCATTGGGAATTTATCTGAGAGGTAGAAATTGACCATAGCTTAAGGAACCCCTAGCAACCTCTGGAGGAACCCTTGGGTTCCACGGAACCCTGGTTGAGAAACCCTGGTGTAACTAAAAGACGGGCTTCATCCACCCACTGCTTGTATGCAACGTTTGCAACATTTTTAGGTATTTTCCCAAGGCACCCCTGAAGAAACCTGAAGGCACCCTAGTTGAAAAAGGCTGAGATACATTTTACATCATATTCATCTACCCTCAGACCTAACAAGCACTATTTAGTTTTGTATAAATCCCATATTTAAGCTTTAAAGATGTTTTAGAGACTGACAGTATAATAAACTGATATCTCATGGAGGTACCCTTTAAGTTACAAAGCACAGGGGGATAGGAGCGTTTGGAAAGATAATTTTCATGCCTATCATAGAATATGTAAAATCAGCTTTTCATATTCCTGATATGTGTCTGCTGTACCATGCACATGAATGAGAAAGTATCCTGTTCTCTTTGTATTGCTTCCATTGTGTAATATCCCTGGTGTTCCCGCTAGTCCCCTTGCTTTCCTATTAGAAATCAACCACACTAAGCGGGAGAGAACACCGTAGTCAGTTTTCTTGCTGTGTTAAAAACGCAGCCTGCTCTTCAATGATCAGACTTGTCCTGACATGCACCCCCACCTGCACAGCTCATTCACTGGGAAGATCAGTGTCCTGCAGTTTCTCCTCCCCTAGCTCTCTGAGTTCCTTATAAGGCTGAGAACAGAGAGAATGTGGTCACTTTTAAAAAAGGGGGGGGGGGGGTATTTGTGTTTTTTAAACATGTATACATGCATTTTTTTTCATTTGCTTTCATTTCTGTTTTAAACTGAATTGGTTCACATATACTTTAAAGCAGCCTTTCTCAACCTTTTCAACACCGAGGAACCCATGAAATAATTCTCCGGTCTCGGGAAACCCCTGCTAAAAATTAAAAATCTACAACTCATGATAC
>BLSH010527292.1:1419883-1449834 GCA_018402905.1 Glandirana rugosa
AATAAAAAAAATTTCCACTTGAATAGGAAATTTCGTCCCACAGAGTTGGTCCCAAGGCACCTTGGGATCTCAAGGAGGTCTCCAACGATCCCCAAGGAACTCGTTACCAGTCAAAGATGGAGAGTCTATTTAATGGTTACCATGGTAACTAGAAAAATCGATAGACATTCCCCATTAAGAAGGGTTACTGGTGTTCACATTCCTCGTAAGAAGGGTAACTGGTAGTGTGATTACATAGTACTCAACATCTAAAAATTAAAAATCGTCCCCAAAGGGCTCTGGCCTCTTAATAAAGTACCCAAGGAGCCACAACTTTTCCAACTCTTTCCGACGAAATTAAATCTACAACTCATGATACATTAGTGTGATGGTCAATGGGAAGAATGCTCCTTACACTTGTGGTCATTGGGAAGAATTACCCCTTACAGATAGCTAAAAAGATCAATGGTACCATTGGTAATTTATCTGAGAGGTAGAAACTGACCATTGCTCAAGGAACCCCTAGCAACCTCTGGAGGAACTCTAGGGTTCCACGGAACCCTGGTTGAGACACCCTGCTTTAAAGGATAAGTTCACCTTTAAAAAAAATAAAATAAATGCACATCTTTTTGCAGGTAAAAAAAAAAGTGCATTTATTACTCTAATTTACTTGCATCTTGGAAAGCATTGCACCCGCTCAGTGGATCTCAGGTGCCATGCAGGACTTCTGCAGACTTCTCCTTGGGTGGAAAGATACACACTGACTGGAAAAGACATTGAACTACCACAGCACTCAAATAGTGCACTGGTAGTTCATTGAAACTACAAGCTGAGAATTGCAAAGGCTGTTGGGACTTGTCGTTTCCCATTCACAGAGGACTGTGAATAAATCAATGACATGACGGGGCGGGCAGAGCTCTGCACTGCCACGCTATTTTCAAACAATGATCGTGAGCGCCCAGAGAATATGCCCACCTGCTGTCACTGGGGAGAAGGGAAAGGCTGCAGCTGCCGAAACATGCTACAGGTTCCTCCCTAAATAGTAGTGTAACATGTAATATGTTCCAAAAGGTCAACGTATTCTTTAAAGTATTACTAAACCTAAAAACTTTTTTTACCTTAATGCATTGCTTGCATTAAGGTAAAAAACGTTTTCAGTGTCCCTGTGCTCCCACTTCCCTGAGTGAAGGAGGAAGAGAGGGAGAAGAGATCAGCACTGTGCAGGGCTGCATCTTTTCTCCCCTTACTTCCTCTTTACACTGCATTCGAGCAGAAGCAGGAGCCATTGGCTCTTGCTGCTGTCAATCAGAGGAATGGGAGGGGGCGGGTCTCAGTCCTGCTGTGAAAGTCCATGGAGCGCAGCTCCGTAGACACACAGCTTGGGAGCCCGGAGACCACCTCTCCCCATAGCCAGCGGCTGGCTATGGTAGTCAAGCCTAAGAAGAGGAGGACCTGAGAAAGCTGCTGGAGACCCCAGAAAAGGATGATCGGGCCGAGCAGGTAAGTATAACATGTTTGTTACTTTAATAAAAACAAAAAATACTTTAGAGTTTAGTAACACCTTAAGGATTCATTCACAGAGGGATAACATCATTCTGAAATGATCAGACCATCAACACCAAAATGTACATCCACTATCTAGGCTATGACAGGGAATCTCCCATACTACTTGTTTGGTACCAGGTTGTCTGTTTACCTCCATAATCAGTAGAGATAAGTGGCAAACGTTACAAAACTATCCATCCCACAGATAACCAGTTTTCAACACTCTTCTTTCTGCCCCTCTTTTAAGTCTAGGCTACATCGAACACCTGCCTATTCTATCTTTTAGGGTCTATTGTGGGATACAATTTGGCTTTTTTGTAATGACCAGGGGCAGCCCGTGTGGGTGCACGGGCGCCACCCCCCTATCCATGTTCCCGGCCCCTTTCAGGACGCCGAGCGCATGAATTCCTATGGTGGGGATGGGCAGGGGAGTGTTTTTTGAAGCACTGATTAGAGCCAGAGGCTCTAATAGGCTTAAAAATAGAGTGGGCTCGGGGCGCATAGCATTGTGTTCGGAGCCCATCCAGGTGTGTTGCAACAGTGAATGAATATTCCCTGTTGCAACACTGATCTTCCTCCCGGCCAATCAGGAAGCAGGTCTGATACCCGTCATCAGTTTGGCTGAAAGGACAGGCGATCCTATTGGACGCTGGGGAGGAGACCCATGGCGGAAGCGAGGATCAGAGCCACTCCTAATCCCCACCACTGGTAATGACTGCACGATTTGTTCAGAACTGAAAAAAAATCTGGATTCCTCAAGACGTAACAGAGGTCAGTATTATTCAACGCGCCTAGAAGCACAGAGAACTGAAATATCAGTCCACAATAAAGGAGTGGATGTAGGTCTAATAAAGTTCGTTGATCCTTACTATTGAGTGCACAAGGTTATTGCATTTTACCACAATAACAGGAAAGTCTATGAAATAACCATTTCCTGTGTGCAATTGTTACACCAAGAATTTCTGACCAGCAAGCATCTCCTTAGTGAACTAATGAATATTTTTAGAGATAATTCAAGCCACACTGCTGACCATACAGTCCCGGTCTAGGGAGGACAAATTCTTGTGATATAATGATGATCTTGTTTACTGCCCAGTGCTTCCCATTAGATTTGCCATAAACCATTCCAACAGCAGCACTGAAATGAGTCTAGCAATATGGGATTTATAACCAATCAGTCCAGGGCAGCTTTTCAAATACGCATGATTAATGAGCGCTATCTGGCATATGCCTTTGACAGTAAATTTAACGGAGGTCTCTGGCACTTGGTTCTCTTATGCAATGGCAGAGATAATAAAGAGCACTCTGGTCTTTTCCTGTCAACTGGGCACCTACATCGTGTTGTCCTACACTAAACGGAACGGTTTAAAGTAAAACTACATTAAAATAATAATTTCACAATCCAAGCCCACTCTGCGCCATTAAAGTCTTATAACAGCGTAAATTGCCTTTGATGTAAAATCAGCCATTAGGAGTCTCTGAAACCGGCAGCTCAGGTGACCAAACGCCTATGCCTTTAATCACATGATCTCCAGGTAGGAGGATCAAACTGACCGATCCTCTCCATTTTTACAGAGATTACGCAACCAAAAGTCTTGGAATTTGTTACCGTGAACAGACAACACGGGGTCTGACAGTTGAAGTTACTGCGCTTTTTTAAAGTCTTTTAGGCCTCATGCACACAGGATGTTTTTTGACTGTTTTTCAGTAGCTGTTTTTAGCTGCAGAGGTTTTTTTCTACAGTCAATAAACTCTCCATGATGGAGAATAAACTCTCCATCATGTTATCCTATGTGTTCATGCACACACAGGCTGTTATCAACTGGTTTTAGCAGTGACGTTTTTGAGCTGTAAAAAAAACCCAAGACCAGTGAATTCTGAGAGACGTTTTTCAGCTGTAAAAAAGTTCAAACGCTCAATAACGTCGATCCCCAGCGTTTTTTGGACGTTTTCGATTAATTGGGAAAATTGCAAAAAAACTTGAAAAAAATGGCGGTAATATAACGCTGGTAAAAACTGAAAAAAAATCACTGATAAGCTACTGATGTTTTTTGGACGTTTTTTGTGCATGAATGCTTTCAACCATCTTTTATTCGTTTAGAAGAACAGGATGAGCAAAGTGGCAACTAAAGTTCTATTGTGAGGATAGAAATATGGGAGGAATCACTGCTAATGCGTTCTTAAAAGGTGCAGACGTTGGGGCCCCTCATCCTCATTCTGGATTCACAACCTAGTGAATCACCAACCTGAAACAAACATGGAATCTCAGACTTTCCATACTTAATCAGGCTCCATGCTCTTTCCAGGGTAGTGACTCACTAAGCAGTAGAGCTGCACGATTCTGGCCAAAATGAGAATCACAATTTCTTTGCTTAGAATAAAGATCACGATTCTCTCAGTGTAACATGATCTTTCATATAATACAAAAAAATTGGGCTGGCTTCACGGTTTCGTTTTTAATTTTTTTGAAAGTGTCATTTTTCCCCAAAAATTTGCACTTGAAAGACCGCTGTGCAAATACTGTGTGAAATAAAATATTGCAACGATCACCATTTTATTCTCTAGGGCCTATGCTAAAAAAAATATATGTAATGTTTGGAGGCACTAAGTATTTTTCTAGCAAAAAAATAATGATTTTAACTTGAAATCAACAAGTGCCAGAAAAAGGTTTGGTCTTTAAGTGGTTAAACTGACCTAATTTTACAGACTTCCTTTGATCTAGAACAGAACATTGCAATGCTAATAAACATTTAAGAATGTTTTGAAACTGGCAGTCTGCCCCGAATATTTTGAAACCGGCAGACTGCCCCGAATGTTTTGAAACTGGCAGACTGCCCGGAATGTTTTGAACCTGGCAGACTGCCCGGAATGTTTTGAACCTGGCAGACTGCCCTGAATGTTTTGAAACTGGCACACTGCCCCGAATGTTTTGAAACTGGCAGACTGCCCCAAATGTTTTGAAACTGTGCAGCTCTACAAAGCGGTAATGCCAGGATAAGAATTGCAGCCCTAGAGCTGGATATAGCTCAGTTGTGCTAGGTTGTTATGGGCATGCGGCAGACAAGGCGACATTTACAGCAAGACAACCCTTATCCCATGTCTACTATAAAAGCAAAATAGGAGACAGCTCCAAAAAAATAAAATTAAATCTGCGCATCCTTTTTTGCCTGGTCTTGCTACGTCATTATACTTGTCATTAAATCCAGCATCAGATCTGGGTGATAGACTAGTGGTTCTGCTCAAAAAATAGATTAAACATGGCTTCCAACAGTGCAATCTGACAGAATGCCAGACAAATATTTTTTTTCAAATCTCTAAATAGAGTACAGAAGATTTGGACCCTGTATTTAATGTGTTTAATTGTCTGTGTTCCCACCTCAGAGATTGATCCCTTCTCATAACGGTGACCATCTGGGCACTGCTATGTGGTGAACTTCCTATTTTTCTCAATACATTTTATATTTCCCTGGAGAATCACAGGCTCCCTAGTTGATTATATATAATGAAGTATGAAAAACACACTCTATAGAGAGCAAATATCGAGAGAATTCAATGGAAGAAGAGAAGAAAAATTTAAGGTAGCCTCAAAAAATGTGTTTGTGGCCACAGGAAGTGAAGGAAAGTCTCCCCAAAGGGAGAAGGAAGGCAACGTCTAACCATTCCTCCACTTCACCACTCTCTATGTCATTAGCATCATAAATCACATTTGGCCTATGTTCACACTCTGACCCGCATGTAAAACTCAACACATTCCTCTGTAAATGACATGCCATTTTGTGTGGTGCGATTTAAGTTCATTCATTTTGGATGGCTCAAATCGCACTGCATCCACATCAAAAAGGTGCAGTCAGCTTTTTTTTTTTTTATTTGCACTGGAAACTGCAATATGGTTCAGGCAAATGCACTGCGTTTGCAACCTGCTTTTGGGGTGTTGTTAACTTTCCATTGACACTCGCAGCAGATTGCAGTACACAGTGCCATGGCTAAGTGGTGCAGGAAATGCACCGGAATCAATGCATTTTCCGCACAACATCAATGTGAACCAGGGCTTAAACTTCCAAGATAAGTTTGAATCTGACTAGAATCTGAGATAAACTTCTCAGGCATTTGTTTGTCATAATCACACTTTATGTGCGATACAGCAAAAAAATCTGCAGTGCGTGTTTCAGAAAAACAAGCAAGTGTGTTCCAGGATCACCAGACTGCTCCTAAGGGAGCAGGGTGCACTTTAAAGATGCAAATGCCAAAGCTATCATCCTTATCCTTACTTTTTAGTGACTCACAGAATAAACTTGATACTTAACCACTTCAGCCCCGGAAGGATTTCCAGCTTTAGGACCGGAGCACTTTTTGCGATTCGGCGCTGCGTCGCTTTAACTGACAATTGCGCGGTCGTGCGACGTTGCACCCAAACAAAATTTGTGTCCTTTTTTTCCCACAAACAGAGCTTTCTTTTGGTGGTATTTGATCACCTCTGAGTCATTTCTGATCGCCGCTATAAACAAAAGAAGAGCGACAATTTTGCAAAAAAACCCAAATTTCTTACTTTTTGCTAAAATCCAAATCCAAAAAAAAAATATAAAAAAACATTTTTTTCACCGTTTTTGGCCGATTTATATTCTTCCTCATATTTGCGATAAAAAAAAAAGCAATCGGCGTTTATTGATTGGTTTGCGCAAAAGTGGTCGCATTTACGGATGATGAGAATTCATTTTTGGGGTTTTTATTTTTTTTTTATTTTTTACTAAAAATGGCGGCGATCTGCGATTTTTAGCGGTACTGCGATATTGGGGCGGACATGTCGGAATGTTTTGACACTTTTTTGGGACCATTGGCATTTATACAGCGATCAGTGCTATAAAAATGCACTGATTACTGTGTAAATGCCATTGGCAGTGAAGGGGTTAACCTGCAGGGGGCGCTCTGAGGGTTAACTGTGTTCCCTGGGCGTGTTCTTACTGTAGGGGGACTTGCCTAGCTGGGGAAAGGAAGTGGTCACAGCCTTCACTTACAGGAAGGCTGTGATCACTTCCCTTCCCCCTCACACAGAGCGGAGGTCCGTGTTTACATACACGGACCTCCGCTCATTCGCTCCGGGGGGGGCATAGCGGGTGGCCGGCGGCAATCGAAGCCGCCGGACCCGCTCCCTGGACCCCCCCGGACACAGTGAGCGCGCGCGCCTCCGGCGGCGCACGCGCGCTCACAGTGGCTCTGTATCGCGGCCGCCGTCGTATGACGGCGATTCGCGTTACAGAGCCACATTGTCGCCGTCAATTGCCGATCAGCCGTCGGCAAGCGGTTAAAAACACTTAAAATAAATTGAAAAGTTAGCAATGACAGCTTCACTTTTCTATTCTGACATCACTCTAAAGGAGTTGTAAAGTCTCAGGGTTTTTCACCTTAATGCATTAAGGCAAAAAAAATCCTTTTATGCTGCAGCAGCCTCCGAGCCCCTCTTTTTCTTACCTGAACCCGATCGTTTCAGGGATGGGGACGAGCACAGCAGCTCCAGCTGCTGTCTCAGATCCTAATTGGATAGATTGATAGTGGCAGGGGCCATTGGCTCCCGCTGCTGTCAATCAAATCCAGTGACATGGGAGCGGGGGGGGGGTGGTCTCTGTCAATGGACGCAGCAGCAGGACTTGGGAGCGCGGCTGCATGGATGCCCCCATGGAACGGTCTCCCTGGCGGCACCCGATGAAGAGGAGGAACCAGGAGTAGCGCCAGGACACCCTTAAAGAGGAGGATCGTGGCTGCTCTGTGCAAAACCTGGGAAGCATAAGATGTTTGTTATATATATAAAAAAAAAAACAAAAAAAAAACCTTTACAATCACTAAGGTTATCCATGCTTAGACAGAACATACTGCAAGAGACATTTTTCCACTACAGGTGTCCCTAAATATATTTACACTTTCCTGGTACTTGAAAATCCTTACTTCTTAGAAGACACACACGAATATGTATGTCACGGCATCTGAGGTCAGGTGACAAATGTGCACCACAGGAGTGTGAATCACACCACTGAAGTGCGACACGCACACTAAGGATGCTAAGTGCACTGTGGACCTATGGCTGACTGCTGCTAATGAGTCCCGGCTGATATGGGAAGAGGGCCCCCTGGAGCACGGACACTGAAGCACAGGGAGCTAGTGCATCAGTATCCCCAGGGTGCAGAATCTAAGAGCCAGTGGGTATTCACCAGAGCCTCTGGTGGTGAGGATGGATTTGGCTGCAACTGGATCAAGGTTGTGGCCCCCGGGGTCCCCTAGCTCACGCTCGGCTGGCTACAGGAGGAAGAGAGGAAGCAGCAGAGCAGGAACTGCACAAATGGTCAGAGGTATTAGCAAAAGGGTCAGGACCACAAGCAGACAGGAGAACAGAGAGCTAGCTGAAGATCGGGGTATCAGGCAGACAGGGATAGTCAGACAAGCCAAAGATCGGTACATGGAGACTCAGAGCAAAAGATAGGAACAACCACACACAAAGCCAACACAGACAAACGTTAATCAGCAATGCAGCCTAGCACTGCCAGGTGTTATATCCTGTTTCCAATTAAGGCCTGCGGTGGAGACCAGCTGAGGAGGGCCTACTAAAGCACACAGGTGAGGGAGGTCGGTTTCATGACAGAATATTTACTGTGGTTTCAGGACAATGTCGTTTAGATGTTTCCACTGCTTATATTCAAAGCAGCTAAAAAAATAAACAAAAAAAAAAGCAGTAAAGGTTAGCCTTTTGTAAGCAGCCCATATACAGATCTTAATTTTCTGGGTTTAGGGGCATATCATATAAAGTGGTGCCAATATTTACGATGCAATGACATAGTTCTTGTGGCTCTAGGGTGTTCAGATTGTCAAGCACCTTCACTTTTTTATCATGGTTTGTGGATTCCTTGATTTGTAGAGACAACGGTGTTGCTTCTCAAGAGTTCTCAACAATTCATCTAGAGAATCCTCTATTGGGGTACAAGTGGGATAATTATCAGTCCAGTAAAATAGATTTATTCTATAGCATGTGAAAGTGGTCCTCAAGTGCAACATGTGCAGGGTAATTGACAGAACTCAGAAACCATATTGTCGGAGTCTCACTTCTCCAGAGAGAGGAATGAAAAAGAGAAGAATTGCTCAAAGCAGCCAGCGTTGTCCAATTCAGTTTTAAACCTGCATTGAAAAAACTTACGGCTGGAATTTGGTTAGTATGGGGAAAGGCATGCATAATAGCATGAAGAGTGAAGATATGAGATGCAGAGAACAAATAGAAGAATCTGAAAGATGATGGTTCACGAGGTTTGTTCATACAGTATATTGTCAGATTAGAACAAAGAAGACATCTACTGAAAAGAACAGACTGCAGGTTGTAACGAACATCCTTAGGTAGAATAAAGGAAGAGTTTAAAATCATCACATTCATGAGTGTCATTGATGACCAAGCAAAAAATGAAAGCAGACTTCACTGTCTCGGTCAACATGTACTATTTTTTAATCATTATGCTGCTAGCATTAGTAAATAGATAGGAAAGTATATTATATATTTACTTGTTTTAATCACTTAAGGACCGGAAGAATTTCCCCCTTAATGACTTTTTGCGATACAACACTGTGTCGCTTTAACTGGCAATTGCACGGTCGTGCGACGCTTTACCTAAACAAAATATGTCCTTTTTCCCCACAAATAGAGCTTTCTTTTGGTGGTATTTGATCACCTCTGCGGTTTTTAATTTTTGCACTATAAACAAAAAAAGCGACAATTTTGAAAAAAAAAACATTTTTTTACTTTTTGCTATAATAAATATCCCAAAAAAAAACAAAAACAAGTGTTAATTGATTGGTTTGCGCAAACTTATATGCTAGTGCTATTCTGAATGATTGGAAAGTTACTATCAGCTCCGTGAATGTGTTTCTTTATATGGCTCATATGTGAGTAAACTTTCAAATAACTCCGTAAGCTTACAATAAGCAGTGAGCACTTAGTTTTGTCCTCTTTACTCCTGTTTCCTCGGTGGAA
Source organism: Glandirana rugosa (assembly GCA_018402905.1). Classification (NCBI taxonomy): domain Eukaryota; kingdom Metazoa; phylum Chordata; class Amphibia; order Anura; family Ranidae; genus Glandirana; species Glandirana rugosa. The sequence goes on from BLSH010527292.1 coordinate 1,429,410, forward strand.
CTCCTCTGGAGCCTTGGAAGGAGAGTGCCGTGGTGCTTCTTACCCTATATAGGACACACGCTGTAGACCACCTGTTAGGTCAGGGGTCCACATTGAGAGGTGAGTGGTTTGGAGGTCTGTCTGTCACTATGTGTGTTACATCTGAGGATTCAAGCACATGGACTTCTCTCTCTCTGTATGGTCGATTTCTGGGACTTGTGGTTAACCCTGGATTGGATTTGAATTTTATGCTGACTCGGCACTATATATTTGTATTAGACTTTTTGCGCTGCACTCTTTTTAATTATCAAACGTTAATTAGCAAAAGTTAAAGAGTCTACAAAACAGGGAATAGATTTATGGCATTTTTATTATTTATTTCACTAGTAATGGCGGCGATCTGCTATTTTTAGCGGGACTGCGACATCGCAGCGGAAATATCGGACATTTTTGACACTTATTTGGGACCAGTGACATTTATACAGCGATCAGTGATAAAAATAGCCACTGATTACTGTATAACTGTCACTGGCAAGGAAGGTGTTAACACTAGGGGGGCAATCAAAGGGTTACGTGATCCCTAGGGAGATGTTTCTTAGGCCTCATGCACACTGCTGCCTCTAAATGGACGTTTAGAGGCATTTGGGTGGTTTTTCCAGCTGCCCTGAACTCATCTAATGTTATCTTATCAGTACATGTACACAGGGTCCGGAGAACGTGTGAGGGAAAGACCGCTCAGGCTGAACACAGGTGTGGGTAATCCTAGATCCCTTGACGGTGCTGGCTAAGTATGCTAATACTGAAGTAGCAGTAAAGAGGAATCCGGTGAGCCGCACTCGAGTTCCAATGCTTTATTCCAAGGTCCAAGCAAACACAAACAGAGCAAACAGCTAATGCGTTTCACATCCTAGTCACGGATGCTTAGTTATAGCTACTGACTCACCGGATTCTTCTTTACTGCTACTTCATGTACACATGATCGTTTCCAGGCAGTTGAGTTTAGAGGCTTTTTTTGGAAAGCAATAAAATGCGTTCAGATGGAAGTTCAGAGGCATTTAAAACCCCAAATGCCTGTAATAGCTTGTAAATGTGCCTAAACGCCTAAAAACGCTTCTAGTCGCGGACACGGCAAAACGCGACTAAACTGCCATTTTCAGCATCTGTTTTTAGCTGTCCAAAAAATCGTTCAGGGGAGGTTGAAAAAGTGTCCCCTGTACATGAAGCCTGAATGTGGGAGGAGTGTACTGACTGTCACTTATTGTGACCACAATGTCCGATTTTCGTACAATTAGTATGGTTTTCGTCCGAAAAAGATCGTACGATCAAGACTTCGCATGCTCAGAAACGAAAAAATACATACAAAGCTATGCTTACGTCAGTTCTGACGTTGAATTCGGTTGTATCAGAAATTTTGTATGGTTAGTAACCTCTCAACTTCCGACATGAGACAAGCATCTAAAAAAAAAACGGACATTCGGTCGTCCGAAAATCTAAGCCTGTGTACGGGGCTTAACACTCATCAAGACAGCAAGTAAGTGAAAATCTCACCAACAGGGTCACACACAGCAATAAATACTAAACAGAGTCTCCAATCTTCCCCAACTTTACCCAAAAAAAGAGAAAAGTTGTGGCTATAATTGGGTTTTAAGTGATCCAGCTTGCGTTGTTCTTGTGTTTGCAATTAAGCTTGCATTTTTACATGGCTCATCCAGAGAATACTGATGAATGAATTGTTGCCGGACAACAAAAACTTATTTTGTCATTTCAGCAATGTAAAGAACCCAGCTAAATTTAAATGTCAACTTCATACACTTAGCCATTCAGAACAACGTGGATAAAACACTTGACAATCTCTTTCAACCATCCTAATTGAGAAAGCTGCAAGTGAGTATTATCTCATTCCAAGTCCACTCATTAATTTCTTCTAAGTATCCTTGTATGTATAAGACATTCTGACCTTTAATGAATTGGTGTATGAATGAAGTCTGCTTTTACTGCACGCCTCTGTGGCTTAAACAGATGAACTGGTGAAGGAGGGAAGTGTTCTCAGGATGTGTACATTCTGTTCCAATTTTGTAGATTGATTAAACAAGGCTACAGACAGCACAGGTGACTAAATGATACAAATATCAATACGGGCTGGAATAAAATATAACAATCTAGAAGTTTTATACCAAAATATGAAATTCAGTGGGTTAACCAAACAGTTGTCAGCATACACAGTGGTGTAGTGGCTAGCACTTTCGCCTGGCAGCAAAAGGGTCGCTGGTTCGAATCCCAACCACAACACTACCTGCCTGGAGTTTGCATGTTCTCCCTGTGCCTGCGTGGGTTTCCTCCGGCACTCCAAAGACATACTGGTAGGTAAATTAGATCCTGTCTATATTGGCCCTAGTATGTGTGAATGTGAGTTAGGGACCTTGTAAGCTCCTTGAGGGTAGGGACTGATGTGAATGCAAAATATATATATGTAAAGCGTTGCATAAATTGACGACGCTATACAAGTCCCTGAAATAAATAATAAGTACTAAAAAATCTCAAATCATTTCCATTATGCTGGACTGAGGGAGTAACATCCACCATGACCAGGCTCAATACGATTTTGAAAATGGTCCAGAAGTAGAATAGAGAAGAATTATGTAACCCACAAGTGAACTGTAGAAAACATTAGGGTTTGGCCATCTAGTTTATATAGAACCACTTTTCACTGTAACGAGTGGCATACCATGATGGAGACCAGAAACTCTAGTTAGGACTTCATTGGGTGCTTTCCTGTACATGGGGTCATTTGAGCAATGTGATCAGTTATTGGACTTTCCAAAGAAAGTAGGAATCCTCTTCATGGTGGCACTTATCAAAGCTAATCAGACTTATTCAGACAGCTTTAGACCAATTCTAAGTTGCTGGCATGAGTACTGCCATTTTCCAACACGGTGTATAAGCATAAGAAAACCATTATCTCTAGTTACTTTTACAGAACTGCTTTTGTCCAAAGGAAAAAAAAAATAAAGGTTATAGACTAAGGATGACCATAAACAGACATGAGATGACAGTTGTTTATCTTAGCATTTTTGGTCTCCTGTCTGTTGGTGGTCCTCACTTGATCTTTTAGGAAAGGGAAACTAGCGATTGGACAGTGTAGAAAACTTATCCCAATTATTAATTTTCCTCATAGTCAGGACTGTCTTGATGCTTCCTGGCAGCGTCGCTCTTCCTTCCGACAGTCGCTACCTATATGTTATTATATAAAGGGTTTCTCTCTATAAAACACCACAGCCTCACTACCTGGTCACCAGTGACTCCAAAAACTCTTGCAACCAGCAATAAGCCTTTCTTTGACTTATTGGGATAAAATCTGGAAAGTTAGCTTAAAATACAATTTTTTTTTACCTACAGCTTAACCACTTCAATACCATGCACTTTCCCAATTTTGAATTACAATTGTGCGGTCATGCTACACTGTACCCAAATTAAATTTTTATCATTTTTCCCCACAAAAAGATTTCTTTTGGTGGGATTTGATCACCTCTATGGTTTTTATTTTTTGTGCTACAAATAAAAAAAAAAGTTTTTCTTTCTTTCTCTGACACATCACACCACCAATTCCACGGGCGCGCGAAAGCAGGTTATCCAGGCGGACGTCAGTAGTTAAAGGAGACGTACAGCGAAAGATTGTTTAGCTGAGCCCCTGAGAGTCTGAGCAAGCAGCTCCTGCCCCTCCACAGCCCAGCACTCCAGTGAGATCCCATTACATGCAGTGTAATGGATGCACGGGCATCTTAATGGCACCCCACACATCCAAAAATGCAGTGAGTTTTCAGGAAACGGGAAATTGCATGGTGCAAAAGCACCATGCAATTTCCCTGCAGCTGCAATTTGAAAAAGGAAACAAATGTGTCTGTCAACTGCACATCACAAAGCAGACCAATGTGAAAGAATGAGTGGCAGCCCCTGCCTGGGGTCTGGCCAGGCTATGCCCCCAACGTGTTATGCCTCGCCCCTGGAGTTTAATCATGGAGCCCATCCACAGGATTATGCTCTGGGGGTGGAGCGAAATGCGTTGGAGGCATGGCCTGGCCAGCACTTACCGCGGTTGGCTGTGAACTGCACCTCTAACCTAAGCAGCACCTATATCTTTTACGTTTGCAATTTGAAAAAGGTGCAAGGACCTTTTACTTGCATTTCCGGCAGGTACAGCAGCCAAATCAAATGAATGGGCTGCTGTGTCTGTGCAAACGCATCAACCAAATATATGTGAACCTAGACTTACAAAACACTGCTGTTGAGTCCATAAAGGGACAATATGACTGAATAATTCCATACAAAGTTTACCATAAACAGTATAACAACGCAGACTCTAATAATAACTGTAGAGAGTAGCCAAGGATATTGAACAGTAACAGGCAGCCTGCCTTACAGTTATCAAATCTCTGCTGGGACAGCTAAGGTTATAGGCTATCGCACCCATTGCTTTGACTGAGATTTATTTATTTCAAGCGCATAACTCTAGTGGAAAAAAAGACAAGATATGGAAATCAGCAGAGTTCACATAAGCATAGCAGAAGATTTTCAGGGCAGTCAAGAATAAATGTACATTTAATTAGGTTCTGGTGTCAGACAAAAACATGAAGATTATAGAAACTTGCTCATCTTACCACAAACCAACAGCAATGGGATGATTTATGCAGGAAGGGAGGTACATTTTTGTGTGAATAATCAAAAAATACATTTTAAAGATATACAATTCATACAAAATGATTGCTTAAAGTGTAATTAAAGGCAAAACTTTTTTTCCTTTTTAGTTTTGGATAGAGTGGAGAGGGATTAGAGCACCTGTCAAGTTTTAATTGCGGTCTGTGCCTACGTTGGGAAGATTCAGCCTATTTGCCCTGCTACCGTTCTCACCAAGAGTGAAAATGAAAACAAAATCCCCAATTTTGAGTTGTCATCAGAATGGGATTAGAGAAAAATCTTCCAAATGGGGACACTAGCTTTGGAGACCCTGTTGACAGTCAGGCATTTCCTTGCTTTGAAGAGATTTCCTCTCACTCCCTATGGGACAAAGATGGCATAAAAGGAGGTCATAGACCTTCCTTGGGCAGGCCATACACGGTCGAATTCCGAATGAATTTTCTTTTCAAAATCAGAAATTTTGTGCGTTTTGTGATACGATGGTGCTACCATTGATTTTCACAATTCAACCAACCAAGCCTTCAATTTCACCTCATGCTGCTACAGAAAAGAATTTTCATGGCCAGGAATCTTCTTTTCTTTCTGGGAACTTTATTTGCTTGCACTCATGTGCATTCCATTTCTATTACATTTCTTGCACGATTCTCCCATCATTGATTAGAAAATCGTTTGTTTCTCAAAAATTTCCAACATGCCAGATTACTCAAATTCGATTGCCGCACGAAAATCAGCTATTGCTGCAAGTCCACTAGTGGTGCGAAATTTGAACGAAAATTCATAGATAAGATTTTTGAAAGAAAATTCTTTCCAAATTTGGCTCGTGTATGGCCGGCCTTCCTCTATTCAAAATAAAGAAAAGGTTTTGCCTTTTTACATGGATTTATCCTCAAACTTTTGAAATGGAAAAATAATTAAATTAAAAAGGTGTCATGTTAAGCCCTGCATACAATCAATTGATAATGCAACCTTTATAGTTACACTCCAGTCCAAGCTGAAAATTAGACCTCACATTGCATACAGGGAATACATATTCATTATTCTGTACTTCAGTTTTTCATATAAGCATTGCTGTGGTGCACCAATTATCTCCAGTCTTTCTCTTGTGCAAGTGGATTAACCCTGCTTTTGCCAGGCTAGTAAGAAAGAAGTAACCACTCCGATTAAGGAGTTAAAGCTGAATTTCAGGTATATTTTTGCATAGTTACATAGTGACTACAGGGGGTTGCTTTCTTAGAATGGCCACCATTCATAGAAGGCCTTGCATTTTCCTCAAGGAATGCAAAGTGTAACATGATAAATGTACGTGCTATCACTTTGAAATTGAAAATCCAACAACATCGACTTAAGAGTCCTTGTGCATATCATAATAAAGGAGAAGTCCAGAAAAGAAATGTGTGATTAGTGCCAGTGAAAGGAATAAATTAAATGTCCAAATAAGTGTGAAAGTCCACCAAAAGAGTATGTAGAAAATCCTCCTAACATACGCCACCCGTGTGTTCCAGTCACTAAAAGACCACACTGCTGCTTACCAGATGAACAGACCTCAAACACAGAGAGGTCTAAAAGCACTAATGAGAAAACTTAAGAGTATGGATGATGGATGGTCCAGCTACCGCAACACAACACACCTTCAATTTAATCATGCACAGGATCACCCATCATAATATCAGCCATTAGAACATAGGGGAGAGTAGGGAGAGACTTGATAATGTAGTACTGTATAAAATATCCATCCCTGGAATTCTTATGTTTTCGTGCACAGCCTGGGCACATTGCAGACCTTGTTCAGGGGGTGAGATCTTCGCACCTTCGTAACAAACACTCCGTTTTCCAGGGAGACTTTATCAAAATAGAGCATGTCCTCTTAAGGTGCAAATTATGCCCTTGCTAAATAGATATGAAAGCTGTATCATGCAGGGCTCTGCAGCTGAACATCTTACTAGCTGATAAGGAAAATACATACATTCAGGAAAATAATTTTTTGATCCCCTGCAGATTTTGTAAGTTTGCCCACTTACAAAGAAATGATGGACTATAATGGTTATCATAGGTGTATTTTAAATGATAGAAACAGAATATCAACCAAAAATTCAGAAAAACACCATACACATGTTATAAATTGAGTTGCAGTTCAGTGAGTAAAATAAGTATGTGATCCTCTACCAACCAACAATAATTCTGGCTCTCATAGACTGACTACAGTATGTGCTCATGTGGTACACAGATTAGTCCTGCCAATTTAGGAAGGTGCTCCTAACAACAACTTGTTATGTGTGTAAAAGACCCCTGTCCACAGAATCTCTTTCTTCCATTCAAACCCACCATCATGGGCAAAGAGCTGTCAAAGGACATCAGGGACAAGATTGTAGATCTGCACAAAGCTAGAATGGGCTACAAGACCATCAGCAAGAAGTTTGATGAGAAGGGGAAAACCATTGGAGTGATTATTTGCAAAATGGAAGAAATACAAAATAACCATCTATTGCCCTCAATCTTGAGCTCCATGCAAGATTTCGCCTCATGGGGTAAAGAAGATCATGAGAAAAGTGAGGGATCAGCCCAAAACTACATGGGAGGAGCTAGTGAATGACATCAAGGCAGTTGGGACCACAGTCACCAAACAAACCACTGGTAACACAATACACTGCCATGGATTGAAATTCTGCAGCGCTCGCAAGGTCCCTCTCCTGAGGGAGGCACATGTACAGGCCCATCTGAAGTTTTTTCATTGGCAATGAACATCTAAATGATTCAGAGAAGGATTGGGAGAAAGTGCTATGATCATATGAAACCAAAATTGAGCTCTTCAGCAGTAACTCAATTCGCCGTTGCAGGAAGAAAAATGCTGACTATGACCCTAAGAACACAATCCCTACAGTCAAGCATAGAGATGGAAACATTATGCTTTGGGGTTGTTTCTCTGCTAAAGGTACAGGCTGACTTTGCTGCATTGAGGGGCCAATGGACAGGGCCATGTACTGTAAAATCTTAGATGAGAACCTTCTTCCCTCTGCCAGAACACTGAACATGGGTCATGGATGCATCTTCCAGCATGACAATGACCCAAAACATACCGCCAAGGCAAGAAAGGAGTGGCTCAAGAAGAAGCACATTAAGGTCATGGAGTGGCCTAGCCGGTCTCCAGACCTTAATCCTATAGAAAATTTATGGAGGGAGCTGAAACTTCGAGTTGCCAAGTGACAGCCAAGAAACCTTAAAGTGTAAGTTCTCCTTTACAGAAAATCTGTAAGGTGAACTTACACTGGACCCCCTTCTCATTGCACTGGGTCCCGCTACCTGAAGCCGGCGATCACACGCACTAACCGATCGTATCGCCGCTGTACCGGTCCAGGGATTTGAAATCCCCCGTGGCTTTCTCTCCTCTTCACCCGCGGTGACAGGACGGGCTACGCGACAGCGCCGACCAATTAGAGTGCTCCTAAATGTACCCTCTTATGAGGTAAGTTTTGGAGATTAAACTAACTAAGCCCTGAACCGTGAAGCGGTGATCCAATGTCTGCTAGAGGGTGATCGCCACGCTCCAGGTCAGTAGGACCGGTGGGGATGAGGAGGGGGTCCTGTTTAAGTTTGCCTTACAGATTTTTCTGTAAAGGTGAACTTACCCTTTAAGGATTAAGAGAAGATCTGTAAAGAGTGGACCAAAATCTTTCCTGAGATGTGTGCAAACCTGGTAACCAACTACAAGAAATGTCTTACCTCTGTACTTGCCAACAAGGGTTTCTCCACCAAGTACGAAGTCATGTTTTGCTTGGGGGTCAAATACTTTACCCACTGAACTGTAAATCAATGTATAACATTTGTATCATGTATTTTTTCTGGATTTTTGGTTGATATTCTGTCTCTCTCATTTAACATACACCAATGATAACAATTATAGACCCTTCATTCTTTGTAACTAGGCAAACTTACAAAATCTGCAGGAGATCAAATAATTATTTCCACACTGTAGGAAGTTCACATACACCCCCCCCCCCCCACGCCACCACAAAAAAGCAATCGCATACCCAGCGACTCCTGCAGTATTCTGTATGGACGTGTTCCACTGCTCTTCCTCGGTCCTGTATTGTCATCTTTTCTGAAGTCATTGGGAGCCGACGGTGTCTTCCAGGTTCTTGCAACTGAACCCCTGACATGCATGCACCAAGCCTTGTCGTTAAGGGGACCAGCTTCAAAAACCAGGAAAAGACAGCCAGCCCCTGACAACACTCTACGATGCATGCACTGCGCAGCACGCCGAGAACTCTTGTGATATGTGATGTAAGCATCCCCCCAGGAGGCTGCAGGCAGCTGAATATATTATTCTCACCTAGGGGAACTGCGGGGATGTGTTCCCCAAAAAAGTTTATTTAAAAAAAAAAAAAAATACATTTCTAATTGGGAGAAGGTGGGTAGGAATGGAATGACAGAAAGTGGGCGGATGGGTGAAGGTCTGCTTTAACCATACTTGTCTAGGATTATGTGAACAAAACAAAGTATATTATTTTTCACAACTGTTTATGCATACATTGAAAATCAGAACATACAAGCTTTATTTTTTATTTCATTTCCAACCACTTAGAAATCAAACAACCTTGTCAACAGCCACTAATCCCTTGTTGTAAAGTAGATCTGCTTAACATACCACATGAAAAGGAGGATGATTGCATTTAGTTCCTTTATTTATTATCTGGCCCAAAATAAAACAATAATTGTCAGGTCTTGACAGCTCTAATTAGAGTTTTTGATTTGCTGAACCAGTACGCCAGTATCATCATGCTTTTCTTTTCAAAAAACGGTCTGTCAAAATGTTCCCCGTCAGCAAGATGGGCATTTCAGTGCAGCTCAGACAAATGGCACTAAAAAGCATTTGTTTTCAGGACCACGTTTGGTTTTCTAGATAAGCGCTGGCACCAAATGACGGACAGAGTTTTATCCAATGTAATGAATAATAATGTGGATACTTACTGCCTTAAAGGCCCCTTTATAGCAAAGAATGTAACATTCTCTGAATTGTATGCGTTTAATAGCTGTAATGATAGTATTCAGTGTATGGATTACTTTTTATGTCATATGCCTTTATTCATATTTTTCTCCATATTTACATGCAGACTAAAAATTACAGATACAGGGGCTAGGGTGAAGTATTATTCAGCCAGGGCTGCTCTCAATAGTCAGATTTTATTCATGCGATTCAAAACTTTATTCCAAAAGGAAAATAAAAACACTTTTGCTGTAATCAGTGTTAGCTGAAGTTTGGCTTAATTTTTTTAAATTTGTCAATCATTGAAAATCTAAAATGACCTTGTACACAGGGTGACAACATTGCAGAGATTTCACCAAAGAACAAACCGAGCTGGTAAAGGAAGTTGAAAGTCGGCAGGTCTACTGGCAGACAAGCAGGCAATAAAATAAGACGGACTCCCAAAACTAAACATCCCAGAGTTAAAGGGTAACTCCACTTTCGTGGGGAAAAAAAAGCAAATAAAGAAAAAATAATATAGTGTATACAACTGCGATACAAGTCATATTGTAATTGAATGTTATTAAAAATTACCTTTCCTTTTCCATCTGCAGCCACCGTAATTTTCTATAAATGCCATGCAATATGGCTACCTGGAGTTGTTCTGTACACAGAACGTGTACTGACCACTCCCCAGAAACATAATTTCCTACTTGTGTGATTGGCTCACCAATTTTCCCAGAAGTCTGCCTAAGACAGAAGTCAGATTTCAGGCATCCCCTGCAACAAAAATGTCATTTTTGGTGAGATACTTTCAATAGGAACATGTCTAAAGGGATTCAGGCCAGCAGATTTTCTCATTAGTGCTCGGCAGCTGCACACCGGATTGATAATTATGAAACCACTCCCATTAGACCCACTTTGTAGAGAGGCACAGAGGAACAAACAGGGATTTCTTCAGAATAACAAAAGGTAGGAATCTGCAACAAAGGTTGTTATAATCCTTGCAATGTACATAGATCACCCAGAGGGGAATGTTATTTTCTCAACAAAAGTGGAGTTACACTTTAATGATACTGACAGGCTGCAGCATACTTTTCAGTTTTGGTTTTTGCTTACAGTAGTTCTACTTTATGTAAGATGTCATATTCCAAAAGACTCCTCTAACTAAAATATCAGTTCTGCATGAATGGATGCTCTAAGAATCTAAAATCCAGAAAATCCTCACTATCCCCAAAAGAAGAAAAAAATGGCAAGCGGAGGGCAAAGCATTAGTCGCCAGCTAAAATCTTCCCATTACTGACTTCCAATGTCTTGTTCTGCACTGTAGCCTTGTCTGGAGGCGGCCATGCTGGTAAATAGAGGGCTCTACAGCTTTATGTCATAGCCTTAAGCAAAGAGAACAGTGAGCAGCATAGAAGTGACATCAATAAATCTACTCCGAATCCTTTGAGACTAGCGGTCATAGGCAGCAATGCCTTAGCCCCTATAAACACCTGAGCGTTTTGTAGCTTGGAGTTCAAGTCAAGTCAAATTTAATGCTTTTAAATTGTCACTGTTCACATTTAGGCATGTAGCTCAGTGCCTGAAGCTTAAAAAGGCACATGAAAGTACTTAAAGAAAAGTGGAACATTTTTTTGCCCCAGTGATGTCAATGGGAAAGCATTCAAAAACACTTGTTATGCATGTTTTTCATGGGCTCCCATTTTAAAGTCTACAGGCCAAAAACATGTTACCCTTCCTGAAAGAGGCTCCCGTATGGCACTTCACTACTAAAAATACAGGGGAAAAACCTGCAAAAAATGCAGAAAAAGAGAACACATCAAAACTGCCTACCTGCACTATGCTCAATTGTGAATTGGGGTTTAGATCTCACAATGCAGAGGTGTAGGTACAGAAGTGTCCAAGTACACTCATATGCCAGCAATACACTTATAATTTAAAGACAAGGACATTTTGAAATCAAAGAATTCAAGAGAAAGGGTACATTTTTATTATAGGGTACTGCTTAGGCACAATTAATATTTTTGAATGTTTCTATCTAGCATATGTTCACTTTTTGGGTTCAGATCTGCAAACAGCCAAGTACACAGCTGAAGTACATATTTAAGAGTTATATGTGCCAGGTAATTGTTAAAGCTGCCATTTCAGACAGTCTAGTAAGCCAGACAGCTTTACCAGTGATCGCAGCCAGGTCTGTCATAATTTGACTGGGGATCGATCCTGGGACCTGTATCCTGGTGGTCAGATCCTTATGGCCTTAGCCACGGAGTATCTACTATCTTTGTGGAAGTCCTGGGTATCTACAGCTTTCTGACTGTGACTCTGGCTCCACACTGTGGCCAGCTGTAGGCAGTCACCTCAATTAGCACTCTATAAAATCTCACCTCCCCTTCCTGTCCTTGCCTGATTATAGGTCTTATGTTACTGCTAGCCATTTTACCAGATTGTTGCCTGGTGCTAACTTTGCTTGTTCCTGACTACGCCTTTGGATCACCCTCTTGTACCACGTTGCTCGATTGTTGCCGAATCTTGCCTGCCCCTGACATTGTCTCTGGTATTCCCCTTGGATCTCTGCCTGGATTTGCTACTAACCGTGAGTCTTTTATTTATTTGTTGTTCCTTGATTGGGATTGTTTTCACCTACCATAGAGGTCCAAGAATTCTGGCTGCAGGACCGCAAACGTCCTCCACCTGATACCGGGATAACAAGACTACTGGTCAGGAAACCGGAGTGATGATTGGGGTTCCTCCTGGCAGACCTAACAAGGTCTGTATCTACTCATTCTACACTGTGATTGAACAAAACAGGAGCAGCAGCAAACCAGCAAGATCATCTCTGTGGGTTCCCCTCCCATAATCATGTTTCCAGTGATTGAGAGAACTAGCAACAGAGCCTTCATAACTGGCTTGGGATTGGAGGGGGGAAGGGGCACTCCCCCTGCCAATTAAGTGTAGCTGTGCAGGGGATCAGAGTAGGCAGATTGAAAATACAGATTTTAGGTATTGCTTGCTATTAGAGGTTTTACATCATCATATTATTTTTCATGCCTGCCTAGAGTTTAGCTTTATGGTAAAGGTTCAATTTATAGCATGTTAAAGGAGTTCTATAGCCACAGCACTCCATAACATCAGCACTGTAATAATAATAGAAACAATAATTATATTTGACAATCCAATATAAGCGTACTTGAAAAGCTTCCTGTCAGCTGGTCATCTCTTTCCACACCTTCCTGGATTCCCCTGCATGCTTTGCAGCTTCTTCTCTGCTATTTAACCACTTAAGGACCGATCCTCTTTTTGAGAGTCGGTGTTTATAAGTTAAAATCAGGTTTTTTGCTATAAAATTACTTAGAACCCCCAAACATTACATTTTTTTTTCTAACATCCTAGAGAATAAAATGGCGGTTGTTGCAATACTTTATGTCACACCGTATTTGCACAGTGGTCTTACAAGCGTGATTTCTTTTGGAAAAAAATTCACCTTGAGGTAAAAATGAAGACGAAGTTACACCGAGTAAAATGATACCCAACATGTCATGCTTCAAAAAACTCGTCGAAGGGCGACAAACTTTGGCACTTAAAAATCTCCATCGGCGACGTTTAAAAATTCCTACAGGTTACCAGTTTTGAGTTGCAGAGAAGGTCTAGAGCTAAAAGTATTGCTCTTGCTGTAACAATCATGGCGATACCTCACATGTACATGTGTGATTTGAACACAGTTTTCCTATGTGGGTGGGACTTATGTATACGTTCGCTTCTGCGTGCGAGCTCGGCAGGATGGGGCGCTTTAAATTTGTTTTTCTTATTTATTTTACTTTTTATTTTTACACCATCCTTTTAAATGTAAGCATTCCTTGTAATGGAAAAAAAGCATGCCAGGACCTCTTAAATATGAAATCTGGGGTCAAAAAGACCTCAAATCTCATATTTACACTTAGGCTCCATTCACACTGTGGCGTTTTACAGACGCTATTTAGCTAAGAATAGCGTCTGTAAAGCGCCTCAAAAATCCCCCCCAATCCACCCCAATGTGAAAGCCCTGAGTGCTTTCACACTGGGGCGGTGCGCTTGCGGGACGTTACAAAAAGTCCTGCAAGCAGCATCTTTGGGGCGGTGAGGGGAGCGGTAATATACCGCTCCTCTACCGCCCCTGCCATTGAAATGAATAGCAAGCGCTTCCGAAGCGGATGCACGCCGCCACAGTAGCGCTGAGCGCCGGCACTTTTAACCCCGTTTTAACCCCTTGTGGGGGGTTAAAAGCACGGCACTCCCGCCCCGCATAGCTGAGCCATATCGCTGGTAAAACTCCGCTAAAACTAGCGGGGTTTTACTGCGACCGCGGCTGCCGCCTCAGTGTGAAAGTAGCCTTAAATGCAATTAAAAAAAAAAAAAAAAAGATACAAAAATAAAAAATTCTCTTTTAAGAGCTATGGGCAGAAGTGACGTTTGACATCGCTTCCACCCTGCAATGCTATGGAGCCAAGTGGGTGGCATCTTCTGCTCACAGGCAGTGGGGAGAACAGACCCAATTGTCTCCGCTGCTACCGGCGGGTCCGGTAAGTACTGGAGACGACGGAAAAGTGGTGGGAGGGTTGCGAGTACCTTTCCCGCCCCCGATAAAAGTGATCTCGTGGCGACTCCACCAGAGACCACTTTTATCTGAAAGAGGACCACCCACCGTTTTTAAAAATACCAGTGTTATGGTAGCTATCTGCTACCATAGCAACGGTATTCCATGGCAAAGTAACGCCATATAATGATGGCGGGCGGTCCAGAAGTGGTTCATTTCAGCTTGGAAGGATGCATATGCCATGGTACCTTGCTGCCTGCAAGCAGTGATTTATGTACTGACTCAGCTTCATTAAACTCCACCTCTCACCACCCCTGTGGTTCAGAAGGCAGACACAGCAGTGCTTACTCATAGGGCATTGTGAATATATGTTATAGAATTCCATCTACTAAATATGTGGGGGATCTTCACAAAGCAAGTGTACATATTAAAAGGAGGAGGCTAGAAATAACTGAAAGATGTGGAAATGAATATATGGTTTTGGAATTTTGACCATAGATGCACTATAACCACTTACAGACCGCCCGCTGTCCTTATATGTCGGCTGTTTGACGTTAAATACCGGAATTATGGCAGCAGATAGGAGAAGCAGGGTGACAGACAATGCACACCCCCCAGCCCCCCAAAGCTGCCAGATGGAACATCAATCTGCTGTCTCCATAGCTCTCCTGTTTAGTATACAATGGGCACAAACCTGTAGTTCCCTATTAGGGGCACAAAAAGTGGAAATTGTGAGCTTGTATTGTACATGATTACGACTGGAGAAGAAGGCTTTCATTCACAAAAGACACAAGCTGACAAAAACACACATTGGCTACTACACTTGTCCCAGAGAGAGACTAGTGTAGTAGCCAGTGTGTAACCTGTTTGCAGCTTGTATTTTGCAAATGAAAGCGCTTCTCTCCAGTCACAATCATTCACAACATAAGCTGACATTTTCCACTCTCTCTGTGCCCTGAATAGCAGGCAGCAGGTCCAGACTCTAATTGCACTAAACAGGAGAGGATGAGGAGATACAGCGCTGTGGAATTGAGAGACAGCAAGGCTCATCACTGTCTGTAAACCCTCCTTCCCCCATAACAACACCCATATTTTTAGACTTCGGGGGAGTGGAGCTACAGCCCACAATGAAAGAAAATATTTAACATCCACTGCTTGGATTTAACGGTGGCAAATTCTATGTGCACAGGGATCCCTGGGGGGTTACCAGGCAATTTTTTCTTATGTTGATACTGCTTTTTAATCCAATCCCAGAACCACCAAACACCTTTTAGGAGCCAAGGAACACTTGCTTTCATTGGCTAACATATAAACTACACAAACTGTAGCGCTCTTTTAAATATGTTAGCAACTTGGCCCCTGGGATTTGTCCAGCACCTTAGTAAATAAGTAATGATGCATCTGTAGCACAGAATAAAGAATATTACACAATTAGAGCTATTCTTACACTAGCAGAGACTAAAACAGTGCACTAAAGGGTGCTCCCACGGAATTCTACTCAGATATACTTTAACCACTTCAGCCCCGGAAAGTTTACCCCTTTAATGACCATACCATTTTTTGTGATATGGCACACTGACAATTGTGCGGTCGTGCGACGTTGTACCCCCAAAAAATGTCCCTTTCCCCCCCACAAATAGAGCTTTCTTTTGGTGGTATTTGATCACCTCTGCGGTTTTTATTTTTTGCGCTATAAACCAAAAAAGACCGGCAATTTTGAGGGGGAAAAAAACAATATTTTTTACATTCTGCTATTAAAACACATCCAACAGAAAAAATGAAAAACCTAATTTCTTCATCAATTTAGGCCAATATGTTTTCAGCTACATATTTTTGGTAAAAAAAATCCCAATAAGTGTATTATTTATTATTGGTTTGCACAAAATGTATAGTCTAAAAAATATGGGATATTTTTATGAAATTTTTATTTAATTATTTTTTTTTTACTAGTAATGGTGGCGATCAGTGATTTTTAGCGGGACTGCGACATATCGGACACCTGACACTTTTTTGGGGACCAGTGACACTGTTACTGTACTAATGACACTGGCAGGGAAGGAGTTAACGTCAGGGGTAATCAAAGAGTTAAATGTGTCCCTAGGAGGTGCTTGCTAACTGGGGGGCTGCTCCGACTGGGTGAAGACAGAGATTGGGGAGAGGAACACAAGATCTCCATTTTCTCCCCTGTCAGAACGGCGATTTGCCTTGCTTACATGGGCAGATCGCCGTTCTGCCTCTAATGAGAACTATCGCTGGACCCGCTGATTGACATCCCCGGTGTCCAGTTAGTGCGCGATCGCGCCTCCGGCAGTACGCACACCCCCCAGTAGCTATTGCACACAATCATATACAGGTATGTGATTTCACACAATAGAGCTGACCTGCCGTGGTAAATATGGCAAGTGGTTAACCAAGATCCATTTTGTAGAAAATAAACTGTTAGCTGTTTGTGACCAGACCGGTTCACACCAGGAATCGCAAAGGAATGCGCCGCATGTTCCTGTATGATTCACGCAGTGCAGTGCAGTGCGATTTGAGCCCGTTCCTTTTGAATGTCTATGTGATCCCAAAGCCATTAATGAAACTGCAAATTTCACATGCTATTCTACTATCGTCAAGCTTCAGTGGCCTCCATCTAACAACAAGGTTGAGGCCTACTGACACCAGTCTGAAAGATCAGCTATGGTGCATTGCCACCAATCTTATGGTTGGATTAACTCAATTACTCCTCGCACATGCAGCCTCGTCCTTATGCCCAAATATTACCTAGTATACTTTGTAACGCACTGAGGCTCCATCGTGCCAGAACATAGGCAGCAGGGGCCAGACATGTCTTACCAGCTGTAAAGCTGCTAAATACATTTTTCTTAGCAGCCCTCTTATGGCTGAAATAATAACACATGGTTTGGAACGAACAGTCCCTGTTCCTGATTTTTTTCTTCTAAAGACAGTCAAATTGTAAGAAATATTCAAGTAATACAGTGGTTGTACAGCAGGTATTTTAAAGCGGAGTTCCACCCAAAAGTGGAACTTTTGCTTTAAGAACTCCTAACCCCCTGTGACATGCTGCATTTGGCATGTCTTTTTTTTTTTTGGGTGGTACCTAGTTTTGACAGGTACCCAGCTCCCATTTCTGCTCGGCCGCCTAGGCAACTCTTCCTCTCTTCCTCCCTCCCGGAAATCTTCTGGGACATGTCACAGGTCCCAATAGATTGCTCGGCCACTCAGGACAGCACAGCGTGACCCATACATGCTGAAGCCATAAGCTGTCACAGCCGGGTGCACACACTTGCCATGCTGGCGCTGCAGAGAGGAGAGGGACAGAAGCAAGGCTTCGGGTCGGCCGCATTGCTGGACCGTGGGACAGACGAGTGTGTATGTTTATTAAAAGTCAGCAGCTGCTGACTTTTAATAAATTGAAAAACGAGTGGAACCCACTTGCCCACTCCTATTTCAATGCAATGGATTCAGCAACAGATAGGGAATCTTGTACAAACACACCGCTCCAGTGCAATTACCAATCCACTCCGCTCAGCTGTCTTGGCAGACTGCAGTGATGCAGGGGTGCTGGCTCTATTTGCAAAGTACCATGAGACAAAAAGGAAGGCTGGGTGGCCACACTCCGAATGCACTCTCCTTTTATTCCAAAGTAAAACCATATACAGCGATGTGGCGAACTACAAGTCCCAGCTGACACATTTCATGGCTGGAATTGGCGCTTAATCAAAGCCAGCCTGGCTCTGATTAAGCGCCGATTCCAGCCATGAAATGCGTCAGCTGGGACTTGTAGTTCGCCACATCGCTGTATATGGTTTTACTTTGGAATAAAAGGAGAGTGCATTCAGAGTGCGGCCATTCAGCTTTCCTTTTTGTCTCAAGATTGGGAATCTGCAGAAGAAGAAGAGAGCACAGCCTGCCACCCTCTTGCTCAGAAATCCAAACAAAACTTCAGACGGAAAGATAACTTTTCCACCCTTAAACCCTCTCCCTTCACAACATAAAAATCCACCCCCTTTTTTTTTTTTCTCATTTGTAGCCTGCGGCATCAACAAAAGTTGATCTTCCAATCAACTTTTGTGAAAAGGAGCCAGGTTTGAAATCGTTGGTTGATCAGTGCCGGCATCTAATCAGATGCCGACGCTGTTTGAGTATTCTGACAGCTGTGGCCACCAACTGTCAGAATGCAAGAGCCTGCAGTGGGAGATATGTCCATTTGCGCTGTTAGGGTGGATGGAGGAATCTTTTCAAGCCCACAAGCTGAACAAAAGAAATCTATACATGTATGAGGCTGCCATTCTTGAAGGCTGTGAAGTCATCTACACTGAAACATAATGGGTTCTCAGCTTTACAACCCTGGGACTAGTATGCGGCCCATTTGTCAGAGAACTGCATTTCCTGAGGTTTCTAAAACGGGGATCTGCTTTGTGATAAATTCCCTGGAATATAAATGGCAATGACTCGCCGCCCCCTACCTGGTTATTTTGAAGTAGGGCTGCTACCTTTTATGTTTCCTTTACTTACATTGTTGACTATAATGAGCCAATTAACTCTGATGGCTTCCATTTAGTGTACATGGCCAGACCTAAAATACAGCTATGCTCACCTAGAGGCAACCAGACTGGCATTACCCACGTCTGTTAGACAAAATGGTCTTTCTACATTTCTGTTCATAACAGAATTACAGCATTAAGCATCCCGCTGCCTCTGCTGTACATCTCTCTCCCATCATGTGGTGTCAGGTCAGGTCAATCATTCTGTAATGATTCTGTGTCATGGGGAGAAGAAAATAACTGCATAGAGAGACACAGAGAGGTGAAGAAAAATACGACAAGAGAGAATTTCAATGAACTTCCTATTTCTTTCCATTACTGAGATGAGATTGTTACAAACACAAACAGGCATGGCACCCTGAGATGATGTATTCATCAGAAAATGTTATTTATTGCTACAAATTATGGGACACATGTCTCTTCCAAGTTCAAAAGCAACACAGACTGTTGACAGTGTGAAAAAAAAGCAGTATTAAACCCACAACCTATAAATATATTGCAGCTTGCCAATCCTTAGATGAGGAGGCTGCATTTGTTTTCTTTTTTAGACCCAGACAGTAAGGCTACGTTTCCACTATTGTGACCCCAAAGTCGTGCGATTTAGAATGCAGCTTTGATCCAACTTTACACTCTCTGGATCAAAGTCACATCAAGGTAGTGCAGGTACCTTTTCAAAGTCATTTCAAAGTCACATAGATGGGAAAGGGTGCCATTGAAATGGGCCATGACTTGTCATACGACTTTGTGTCCAAAGTCGCATGACAAGCTGCACTAGTGGAAACGGAGCATAAAGCCTCATACACATGAGCCGATGGTTGGTCAACCTAACGTCCAACTATTTCCCAAATTGGGCAACGGCGGTTTGGTTTAGCATACTAACGTGGAGCAAGTAATTGGCCAACAAAGCCAAACGTAGTGACGTGTTCCAAGCGTATAAAGAGGAAGTTCAGGTGAATGGGATTTGTGAATTAGGAACACAGGTTACACGACCGAACACTTCCTGTATTCCGAGCATGCGTGTTTGCACTTCCAACTTTTGGTTGGTCAACTTCTGTACACACGAGCCAACAATTGGCCAATGCCTTGTTGGCCAACAGTTTTCTAGTCTCGTCGTCCAACTTCTGTTGGACGACAACTGGAAATCGGCTGGAGAATCGTGCGTACACACGATCGGATTATCGGCCAACAGGCTATTGGACCACCGTTGTTGATCAACCATCGGACCGTGTGTATGGGCCTTTAGTCTGTTGTATTTTAACTTTACCTTTACCAGCCCAAACTATAACAGGGGGTTTAGACAAACCATTTAACACTCCGCGGGGTCCTTGCAATGGTCAGCTTTTATTCAATTATGTAAAACTTTTATCCAAAAAGGAAAAAAAATGTTGGCTTAACAGCTTATAAAACATTAGGTGTATTTCAACTAAAGAATATATAAACCCAACATTTCATATTCCTGATATGTGCCTGCTGTACGATGTACTTGTACGAGAAAGTATCCTGTTCTTTGTATTGCTTTCTTTGTGTGAAATCCCTGGTGTTCCTGCCAGTCCCTCTGCTTTACTATTAAAAACTGACCACACTAAGCAGGGGAACACACCATGGTCAGTTCTCTAGCTGTCCTAGGAACTCAGCCTGCTCTCCTCCAATGAAAAGAATTGTCCTGACACA
>BLSH010527292.1:1490773-1523830 GCA_018402905.1 Glandirana rugosa
CTATTCACAGACCATACAAAAAAAAAAACCCCCCCCCCCCCCCCCCAAAAAAAAAAACATACCAGACACTTATCCGAGTATGCAGCCCACCGGGTCAGTAAAGGGAGGGGACTAGTGAGCGGGGGTACTTTGGGGCTATTTTGAAATGAAGAATGGGCAAAAATGTCACTCTCCAGATGTGCAAAGCTGGTAAGAGACATCCCCAAAAAGACTCACAGCTGTAATTGCAGTGAAAGGAGGTTCTACAAAGTATTGACATAGGGGGGCTAAATACAAATGCACACCACACTTTCAGATATTTATTTGTAAAAAAATTAGGTAGGTTTGCAATTGTTCCATCTTTCCATTTTCAGATGATGGATTGAACAGTACTTCGAGAGATGTTCAAAGCTTGGTATATTTTTGTATAATCTAACCCTGCTTTAAACTTCTCCACAACGTTATCCCTGTGTTCCTTGGCCTTCATGATGCTGTTTGTTCATTAAGGTTCTCTAACAAACCTCTGAGGGCTTCACAGAACAGCTGTATTTATACTGAGATTAAATTACACACAGGTGAACTCTATTTACTAATTAGGTGACTTTTGAAGGCAATTGCTTCCATTAGATTTTAGCTAGGGGTATCAGAGTAACTGAATACAAATGCACAGCACACTTTTCAGTTTTTCACTTATCATTTTCCTCACACTTCACAATTATGTGCCACGTTATGTTGGTCTATCACATAAAATTCCAATAAAATACATTTATGTATTTGGAAAATGTGGAAAATTGGAAAATTTGGAAAATTTCAAGGGGTATGAATACCTTTTCAAGGCACTGTAGATCCATTGTCAATCACGCCACCCGCCGCACCTGAAAAAAAAAAAAAAAAAGCTCTGCAACGGAGGAGCAGGCAGTCGGCAGTTAGCCTTCGTCAAGTGCGGAGCTTTGGGTTTTTTTTTCCGGGTCCAGCGGTGCAGTGATTGACAATGGATCTACAGCGGGGGAAATTTTGGGCCTCCTTGTTAAAAGGGGCTTGCTTTCAGATTCTGATAAGCCTCCCACCCGCAGACCCCCACAACCATCCACCAGAGTTGTGGGGAAGAGGCCCTTGTCCCCATCAACACGAAGACAAGGTGCTTTGGGGGGGGGGGGGGAGCAGAGCAATTTTTTTACATTTTGATGTTTTTCCATGATTTTTCTTTGCTGGCAATTCTATTTTTTACATTCAGCTGTCAGCGGGGAACCCCGCTGACAGCTGATGACTCATCGGTTGTTAAAAATGCGGTGATCGGCTTCCCGGCCCGATCCACCAGCTATACACAGTATGTTTAAAGAAAAGAATGCAAAACGCATCAAAAACACTTGAGTTCAGGCTGGTGGAGGGACAAGACCTGTAAATATTACTTAACTGCAATAGAGAAAAATCAGGTTCACTAACTTACTAGACTGGGCTATGCTGTGTAGCACAACTGGGTAAATTTCAGGAATGGATTGACAGAACTGAAAGTCCATCGGCAGGTAAAGCAGCTCCTCTTTATTTTACCTGTGTGTTTAAGCCATTTACCTGGAGTTCTGCTTTAATTGGCCACATAACACTATAAAACATTCTAGATATACTATGACCAGGGGTGGCCCGTCCATTGTGGGCTCACAGGCCCTGCTCCCCCTATCCCTGCGCCCAAGCCCCTTTCAGGGTGCCGGGCGCAAGAATTCCTATGGCGTGGATGTGTTTTTTGAATCACTGATTAGAGCCTTTGGCTCTAATAGGCTTCAAAATAGGGTGGGCTCAGGGCGCAGAGCATTGCGCCCGGAGCCCATCCAGGTGTGTTGCAACACTGATCCTCCTCCCGGTCAAACGGAAAGCGGGTCTGATACCCGTCACCTGATTGGCTGAAAGGACAGGTGATCCTATTGGAAGCCAAGAAGAAGGGAGGAACGGCACAGAAGACACAGAAAAGAAAACACAAAGGGAGAGCAGCGCCATCTAAGTGCAGCAATAGAAATGCCTTTTTATTAAAAAATTACAATTGGCAACTTACAGGATAACAGTGTAATCTGCCCTTGTAGTCATGATAATGTGGTTCAGCCACTCCTGGGGAGGACACCAGATGCCCGCTGGTTCAGACTGTGCTGGTGGCTTCCAGCACTTTCAGGGTTTCAGAGGGGCTCGGGCGCCACCGCTGATGTCACTTCTGGGTGAAGGGTGGAGTGGGAGGTGCGTGCGCTCGGAGCATTCGTGCTCCCTCATCAGGTAGTCTGCATGAGGATGAACCACATTATCATGACTACATGCACAGATTACACTGTTATCCTGTAAGTTGCCAATCGTCAGTTTTTAATAAAAAGGCATTTCTATTGCTGCACTTAGATGGCACTGCTTTCCCTTTGTGTTGCTTTCCTACAGAGTCTCTTCTAGCTCGTTCCAGAACTGGCAGCCATCTGATACCAGCATCCCATCCCATGAGACTTTTCATCACTCCTGAACTTTTTAACATACTGTCTATTTATGCACTGTCTTTGACAGAAAGCTCCATTGACCCCACTCTCTCTCCACACGGCGTACAGTGCACACAGGATTTTGTATGTGTGCTTTCTCTTACAGGAGAGCCCGCCCGCTATCCATAGAAGCCCGCTGCCGCCAGAGCCTGCAACCCGCCGCTGCCTGCCGAAGCCCGCCACCCACCTGTTGGGGCCTGCAGGGGTAAGCGTGGGGGGGGGGGGGGTGCTGAGATACCACCAACCAATGGGGGAGGGGTTGTTTGCCACCCCCCCAAAAAAAAACAAAATCACCGGCCACCACTGACTATGACCCATCCTATAGAGATAAACATTTCTTTTATGGTGTCACGATACCTTTTTTTTTTTTTTTAAAGGGTACGTCACAAAACCTTTAGCCAATACGACCAAATAGGAATTTTAGAAATGTTTACGTGGTCTTAAATCTTTTATATTTTTATCAACATACAAAATATATATGCTGTGGGAATAAAATGTAACATTGCACAGTTTTCTGATGGTAATAACGAATGTACCAGTATAAGGGCACGCATCAAGCGTTTCCTGTGGGTATCATTCTTATTAATCACATCCAAATCCCGGTGTCTGGCATGGGAGCTCATAAGCAGTGTTTCTATGATTTATTTATTGGAAATTGTACTGTGGTTATGCTATGTGACCAATCTAGAGTGAAATAGTGCTTACTGGCATTCTTATTTAAAGGGAGCTTGTTCACTAGCTTCCAACATTAATAACTGAAGTCACAGGGCATATGCAGACAAGAAAATGTGCCTAAAGCTACATTAGTTATTACTCATATCTACTTCCCAAACCTGGTGTGCCCTAATGAAAGGCCTTCGGCTAATAGTGTTGTCACTGGCTGGTGAGACCTTGGGCATAGCAGAACACTGAGAACAGTTCAGTTACGCAGACCCATCTGCAAAAACAATGTTTGGGCTTCCTTGCCATTGATACGGGGACGTTTTTTAAAAAAAATGCTAGCTGCATGCAGCCTTTCCTCTTTCTCAGCACAGCCAAGTAGGCCTAAGATAAAAAAGTGCAGATCTCATAATGAAATGGGATTGGCTATAGTTAGTTTGGCAGACTTATTATTTTTTTTATTTTTTATTCCTGGCTCCTTTGATTTCTCAATCACAGTTGATTTCTGTGTATGGCCAGCTCTATCTGTATTAGAATGGTTCCCCTTACTTCTTGTTCTAGAGACAACTCTTAACATTATGGATTTCCCATTTCTTTCCCAGTGACAGTGATCATCAGTACAAATGGTGGGTAATAAAAACTTGACAGAGGGTATAAAGCTGGGTGTACACTGACCGAATTCCAATGTGTGTGTGGACTCCCCTTCTAAACAGAAGTTGATTTTTTAATCTACTTCAGTCAAAGGCTGGCCACACATTATACATATTTCTTTTAGATTTACCAAAGCCATATAAATATAAATATGAGGTCAAACCTAAAAACACTTTCAATCTGTATGCAATCAGGCAGGCCCTTGCACTACACGGTTGAAGGTACATCTAAGGGAAATTGAACAAGAAAAATGTATATCCTTTAAAGAAGCCAATCAGGACGCAACGTGTGAGGTAGGCAGTGACGTCATCACGCTGGGCAGAATAGAGAACGGCTTTGCCGGTTTCAATACATGCCTGACTTTCATGGATTCTATGTAAGTGCAAAACCTAATAAACCAATAAAAATATATGAAACGGTCTGCACTATTGGATGTCTGTGCCTCCCTTTTTTGGTTTACATGCATCTGCTCCTGAGGGATTGCTATCAGACGTTCAGCACACGTGGAGGAGGAACAACTAAGCTATTGTTTACAAAGCACATGAGACCCCATTTACTTTATTGGGGTCCACAATACCAGGTGAGAGGATACCCACAAGGAGTGGTGAAGAGGATTGCTGTGTTTTTTCCATGTGAAGAAATTACATGGATTTGAGGAAGTTTCTCGGATATCATGCATTGATTACACAGTGATGGTATGGTGTATGGGACTACTATTTGGACTACACATATATATTTTTGCATTTTTTGGGTTTTTTTGGTTTATGGGACCAATCACAGGGCGCAACGCAACTCGTGCATGCGCAGTAGGAAACAGGCTTCACTTCCTGTTTCCATTACTAGAGATGTCGGTGCCTGCACCCAAAGCTGATTGAAGAATCGGCTCGGGTGAGGACATTGTTAAGTGTCCTTGTATTAAAGGTTTTGAAATTTTTGACATTATTTCATTTTAAATTAAATTTTTTCAGAAGGAGCCTGGAGCTCCTCTTTAAGCAGCATTAGAAAAAAAAAATCACGAAATAGCATTTAGCAAGCCAGGCTTGGTAGAGCAGCAGCTGAAGTGCTATCTGATGTGCTGAAACTCGCTGCCTTTTCTGCACAAAATGTAGCGCAGTGATAAGAGGTCTTTGGTGGATGCCTATAGCTGCACACTATAGAAATAACACCAGAAGTTGGAAGTCAATGCATAACACAAAGGTCTGAACTGTATTACTGTCTTATACAGCATACAAAAGAGCTCCTGGTTTACATGCAGTGTGATAACATAAACTACAATGGCCATGGCCCAACGTGCCCTAAAAGCCTCTTCAGACTAGCTTTTATAAAACGCAGATAAAACTGTGTACAACTAGCTTAAGTGCCGATTCACACTGGTGTGGTTTCTGATGCGACTTACAGAATCGCATGACAAAGGAAATCAAATTATTTTCAATGGCTGAAAAAAGGTTCCTGTGCTACTTTGATGAAATCTCTGTGCGATTTGGCTCTATAAAATATACTTACTACACCCAAAATTGCATCATTCACAGTCGCACTACATAAATCGCTCTGAAAATCACATTGCAGTACTGTGAACCAAGCCTAAAGATGGTGGTTTTCAATTTCTAGAATTGTCAAGTCTGACTGGTCTGGAACACTGTAAATATGGTACGTGTCACAATGTATATACAGTGTGAAAGCATACAGTATATACGTCTTAGTAACTGTGTAATGTGTGAGAGAAGACATGTCCTTCTGTATTTATCTCAACAATATGGGAACACAAAATTCATGGCAGCAAAACACAGCTAATTAGACCCAAACGTCTGCCTGCTTTCCAATCGAATTAACTACTCGGCTCTTATCTCATTTGCTTTAAATCAGTCTTTTACTAACAGTTATTTTTGTAACCTGAAAAGACCCTAAACAATAATAAATAGAGTAATCTAAGAAAAGCAATTAATTGAAAAACAATACCAGACACGCAGAAGAGAGGGTTTATGAAGTTTAAATGGAAGGAGAAGCAATGGTGTTGGCATTCAGGCTTAGTTCACACCTATGCGTGTGCGGGAATCGCATCTGTTCCTGCAACCACCTGCAGCCAAATCGCACTGCTCTTAGGAGACATGTGGAACTGCCACTCATTCTGAAGGGCACCCCCACACATCTCAGCACGCAGCGCGTTTGCGGGTACGGGAACTGCAGGGAAATCGCATGATCAAAAAGACAGTACTTCGGCTGCATTCACATTACAGCGTTTTGAATCGCGGGGCAGATTTGCCGCGAATCTGCCTGCAATTTGGCAGTGCTGAAATGTGAATGTCAAAACGCGGGACTCGCATTTGAGATGCCATTCATTTGAATGACACCTCAAAACGCAATGCGGGTCTGCCGCGATTGTCGGACGATAAAGCATACTGCAATCGTGGCAAAAATAGTTCAGGAGCTACTTTGGGGCAATCCGGGTTGCCGTAATTGCTGCACACTTCAATCGTGACAGACCTGCACCGCGTTTTGTGGTGTCATTCAAATGAATGGCATCTCAAATACGAGTCCCGCGTTTTGCCATTCACATATCGGCGCTGTCAAATCGCGGGCAGATTCGCAACAAATTTGCCTGCAATTCAAAACGCTGTAATGTGAATGCAGTCTGAAAGATCTAACCGAGTAGGTCATTTTCAGAATGAGTATTTTAAAATAAAAATGGTTATATTTGAAAGAAACGTGACATATTGTGCTTAGGAAGCAAATAGAAGTTGGTGCAGAGCAGGGTTTCCCAGGCGGCGGAGCATGTACATGCCTAGAGCCTTATGGCCGTCAGCCGCTGCGGCTGTTCACTTAAAATGCAAATACAGTGTTGGTGAATGGAGCCTGTGTTTCAGATCAGGGCTGCTCTCTACAGCTGAAATCTGTGGTGGAGATCACTAGGAAAAAGCTTTCAACAAAACAGATGTTTTGCCCTTCAATAGAACTGCAGTTCATCAAAGTAGGGCACAGAACAGTGCACTACTGGGATAGAAGGTCCACTTAGTCAGCCAGGAACGGCAGAGAAACCAAATGAAATACTGACAAGCTCAAAGATTTCAATTAAAGTAGAACTGAACATAGGCCATCAGGTTTATCAGAGAGCGAAGAGCGCAATGATGATGACAATTTATCAATCCTTTTACTCATCTACCACAAGTATTGAAAAACAGTACATCGGGGTGAAATAGGAAGAACGTGGGTTAAAGAGCTACTCAAGGCAATAAGTCAGTCAATCAGTTAAACACTTCAGCTATTCAGGAAACATTGTGGTTCTACTATAGCAGGGATATGCAATTAGCAGACCTCCAGCTGTTGCTAAACTACAAGTCCCATCATGCCTCTGCCTCTGGGTGTCATGCTTGTGGCTGTCAGAGTCTTGCTATGCCTCATGGGACTTGTAGTTCTGCAACAGCTGGAGGTCCGCTAATTGCATATCCCTATACTATAGCCAAGACATCCACTCAGTTTACCAAAAAGCCGAATGTTCTACATTTTGCAGCCAAATTCAGAAAGCGTTACCGTGTTATTTGACAGCTCTGCAGCCTCAGCAGATATTTCTGGCCTGTGCAACCTTCCTTCTCCCGGCTATGAATTGAGTGGGATTAGAGGAAGAGTGCTAATTGAACACATTGGGCTTTATCATTTCAGTCTATTGCAGGTCATATATAGATCAAAATTCGGCTGGTTCAGCAGGGAATGGCAACATTTCAATCCATGTATATAGGCACTGTGATTGGACAGAAGTTCGTCTACCGAAAGATCTGCACTCCTGTGATCTACAGACGTACAGCCAAACAAGCTTTGGCTATACTTCTTCTTTAAGCTTCAGGTATTTTTGTTTTAGCCAATGGAAGGTACTAGGCAGAAGATAAGTTCTTACAGGCTGAAAAACACACAAAGGCGCTTAAAGCGGGGGTCTGCCAGGAAAAAAAATTAAATAAAATTTAGCAGCTACACATACAGTAACTGTTGACTTTTAATAATCGGACACTTACCTGTCCTGGAGTCCAGCGATGTCTGCACACGCCGCCGATCTTCGGATAGGGTGCAGCCGCGCCCATTGCGGGTAAGGGAATCCAGACGTGTAGCATTACAGCTTCATGCCGGCCACCTTACTGCGCATGTGCGAGGCTCCGCTGCGCTCTGCTATTGGTCAGGCGGCCAGTAGCAGAGCGAGCAGGAAGGAGGGACCCGGACTGGTGACGTTAGCGGCCGTGGCAGCCGGCCAGAGCTCCCGGATGTGTGGAAAAGGACACCTGTCTTTAGGCCTCTTCCCCACCCCCCGAAAGGTGCCAAATGTGACACCTGAGGGGGGGGGGGGGGGATCCAACCAGCGGAAGTTCCACTTTTGGGTGGAACTCCACTTTAAGTGCTTTCAGGCATTCCCATTCAATCTATAGGGCCAAAAAGGGCCTACTGACAGCTTAGAAACCCCTACTATATGTTTACATTAGAAAGCTGGCAAGCTGCCATGATTCTGGTGCAAAAGAAATAATATGAATTAAAATAAGAAAAGAATTCACTGAATAAGTTGTGAAATTTTAAGATGAATTTCTCAGCAATGCCTAAAGCTACAGAGGTGAATACTGTCTTGTTTTAAAGAGCTTTTAATGATTCTTTGTATTACGTAAATACTTTATACGCATTATCTGGGCACATGTTCACTTTACATACAAAAAAGTATATTTGTATTGGTTTCATTTACCAGGTGGAGCTTCTGTTTCCTTTTTATATTCAGCATTGTTTATTAGCTAACACAATTATAAAAGAGGCCTGTTATTTACAGCAATCAATGGTTCATTACAACAGTGACTCATCCCTTATCAGACAGCCCAGTTGTATAGGGTCCTGCATATGGCCAGGGTGATATTCCTCACAACACCTTATTTTAGCAGTTTCTGGATTTCCAAACACTACTCTGTAGGGTTTAGCGCAAGGTTTAGATGTCATCAATATACAATTTTTAATAAATAAAAAAAGAAAAAAAAGAAAAGCGCAGGTCATAAGAGGCCAGGGCAGCTTCTGGGGGTTTTGAGGAGACAGGCTTTTTATGCAAATGTAGAAATGTAGTCTTCAGCAAGACACTCGCATCTAGTAAAAAAAAAAAAAACAAAAAAAAAAAAAAAACCTCCCTCTATAAGATGAGACCCCGAAAATTCTGTTCTGTGTTCACATGGTAGCTGGTCATGGGAACATATATAGTTCATTATGTGATCTTCGATAATGGGGTTCATCACAGTGCATGCAAAGCTTGCGATGGATTGACTGCCCCAAATATTAGTTCCTTCAGTTGATTATCTAGTGACCAAATGCCTAAACAAATGTTCACTTGATCAGCTGCCATGAGAGCACAGGGCAAACTTTTCTCCAGGTTATGTATTAAAGGAGAAGTATGGCTAAAGCCTTTTTGGCCCTACTTCTCCTATGGATCACAGGAATGCAGTTTGTCACTCAGTCGGTCCAGGCTGTGAAAAGATCCAGACCATATGGTTGGGATCCGCTGAGTAGCATGACTGGCAGCTGGCTCAGCCTCTCAGCAATCCACTGAGAGTCTGAGCCAGCCGAGCCTGTCCCCTCCACAGCCCAGAACTTCAGTGAGCGCAGGAGGAGCAGAGCAGAGAGCTGGTGACTGACAGTCACCGGCTCTCAGCTCACTGAAGACAGACCTGAGCGGTTAGCGGTCTTTGATTGCTCAGTTCTCAGTCTTAGAAGCAGCTTAGGACAGATGCAGCATCTAGGGGAGTATGATTTTTTTTTTTCAGAAACTCATACTGGGATCTGGTAGCAAAGATTGTTTGTGATACTGGTTATATTTTTATGATAGATCCACTTTAAAGTGGAACTCCCTCCAAACAAGAAAATCCTATCCTGCATGCGGTTCTAAAAAAACATCTTAAAGCGGAGTTTCACCCAAAAGTGGAACTTCTGCTTTAAGGGAAGGTGACCCCCCCCCCGACATGCCACAATTGGCATTGCATTTTTTTGGGGTCCCAGATCCACTTCCTCTCCTGGTGCTGCAGAACTGGAAGGAAGTTTACCTTCCCCTCCCTCCTTCTCGGCGATCTTCTGGGATATATCACAGGTCCCAGAAGATGCGCCGGCCATTTACAGCACGCAGCGCGTCTCGACTTGAAGCCAAAGCCGGGTGCCCCCACTTGTGATGCCGGCGCCACTGAAGGGAGGGGGAGAAGAGAGACGATGAGGACGGCCGCATCGCTGGGGCCTGGGACAGGTGAGTGTCCGATTATTAAAAGTCAGCAGCTACACTTTTTGTAGCTGCTGACTCTTAATAGGGTGGAACTCCGCGTTAAAGTGGAGTTCCACTCTTCCACACTGTTTTGTAAGTTTATTAAAAGTCAGCAGCTACAAAAAGTGTAGCTGCTGACTTTTAATAAACAGACACTCACCTATCCCACGGTCCAGCTATGCAATCGCCCGCCGCCATTCCTCTCCCCCTCCTCTCCGCGGCGCAATCATTGTGACTGTGGGCACCTATCTGAGATAGCTTGCAGCTTCACAGCCGGGTGCACACTGTGCATGCGTGTGTCACGCTGGGCTCTCTCACGTGTCCCAGAAGATTGCAGAGGGAGGGGCCGCCTAGCAGGAGAGGAGGGGTCACATAGATGGCCCAGCGACGGAAGGAGGAAGTGGGACAGGAAGTAC
Source organism: Glandirana rugosa (assembly GCA_018402905.1). NCBI lineage: Eukaryota > Metazoa > Chordata > Amphibia > Anura > Ranidae > Glandirana > Glandirana rugosa. The sequence continues at coordinate 1,501,234 of BLSH010527292.1, forward strand.
CGGTCTAAACCAGGTACCCTCTCCTTCCCAAAAAAATTACATGCCAAATGGCATGTGAGGGGGCAAGGAGTGCTTAAAGTGTAAGTTCCACTTTTGGATGGAACTCCGCTTTAAAGACCTGTGTTGAATCAAAGCTTTTTTAGGAACTGGTGACATGACCCTGGCCTCACACATGCATTATGGGAAAGCTACATCACCAGTGCCTTCCAGGAAGAGCCATCTTGTCTGTAAAACAGTGAGATCTCATGGAACTCACACGATCTTAAGAAAAATGTTTTTTTCCCCTCAGATCATGTGACTTGTCATATGTTTAAGGATGTAGATACAGATGTATGCATAAAATTGCAAGATGCAATCAGATTTAGGAATTTCATTCATAGAACGGTTTCTGTAACCCAATCAGATTACACATGCGTGAGACCTGGAGTAAATATCATCAGTGGGCAGACACAACAAAGAAGAAGAAGCTGTCCACCGATGATGTGGTTTTTAAAGATGGTGGAGGGGGAGCGGGGTGGAAACAGAAGAGATTAATTGATAATGTGGAATATTAGAACAACAAATGGGCAGTTAACAGATTTTAATTTAATTTCTAATGAAATACTTTTTCATAATTCTAGCAGTTTAGGAGAAGGGGGTCTGCTTTAAGAGATTATATTAGCAGATAAAAACTTGAATACATTGGCCTGTAGCTTTTGGCCCTTATAAAAGCAAGCTACTCCATGGTGACGGTTAATAACTTTAGGTTTTTCAACTGGGACAAACAACTTTCTAAAGCAAAATCCATAGCAGATTACCAAAATCATTACCCATCACATTTTATGCCTTTGCATCTATGTATGTCATTATTACATAAATGCCACTCAAACAGAGTTTAATTAGCTGCAGAGTCCAGCAGTTACTACCTGAGTTCCATCTCAACTGTGTTCTCTGGAAGACTCATTATTCGTGCATAATTACTCCCTGAAATGGAACAGTGCGCAGTGGGAATTGTCTTCCTTGTCTTCCAACTGTGCTGTCTCCAAGCACTAATGCAAAGTGACATGGTCACCACTGACTTGTAATCCCTATTGGAGAATGCTGCCTAATGTACCAAGGTAGGAAGTGGCTTCCTGCCTCTACCTGGGTCACTTACTGTTTCTTGATGGACTGGGAGTACTACAGTATGGAAGAATGCAATGCAGAAAAGTAATAGCAAGCAAGAAATGGCTTCTAATACATTATGGTCCCCCTGGTCATTCATTTATTACTGTCATTTTCTCAGCCTGGCTCCACTCTGCATCAATAAAGCTGTGTTATTTTTATGATGTACTAGCTGACACACCCTGGAAATTAATCAACAATTACAACCCTATTACTCACAAATTACTTTCTATGTCTCTCTGAATGAAGAAATGATTGCATGGTAAAAATTAATGAATTTTTTCTGTTAACGCTCAGAACATTCTAATATGTTGCAGTGGGACTGAATTTTTAAGCAAATATATTTACAATTCAAGGGACTGGAATACAGAGCATAGACATTTGCATTAGCATGTAGTTTCACACTAGCATTATTCACACATGTATTTACTTACCTTTAAAGTGTATGGACAGCCAAAAGTATTTTAAAGAAGAATTGCAGGTGTGGATATTTTATACATCGTCCACATAGTTCTACACTGGTCCAGCTTGGATGAATGCAAAATGTTCGGTGATTGGAAGAGCCTGAGGAGCGGGGAAGTCACTTCCCACTCTTCACCTCATCCAAACAGAGAAGATTTTGCATTGATTCAGAAAATGCAAAACATGCTAAGAATGGCACCCATGCCGAGTGACCAACCTCCTGTGTTCAGAATGCAGCAGGGCAGCCGCTCAGCACAAGACCTGAAAGAAAGTGGAAATCCCTGGTGTCTACTTTGGCGATTTCCTATTTGCAGGGGCATCGACAAGGTATGGTATTTACAGAATTACACTGCTCCAAGGTGGACCAATGTACAGTGCCTTGAAAAAGTATTCATACCCCTTGACATTTTCCACATTTTTGTCATGTTACAACCAAAAATGTAAATGTATTTTATTGGGATTTTATGTGATCGACCAACACAAAGTGGCACATAATTGTGAAGTGGAAGGAAAATGATAAATAGTTTTCAACATTTTTTACAAATAAATATGTTAAAAGTGTTCAGCCATTCTGAGTCAATACTTTATAGAACCTCCTTTCCTTGCGATTACAGTTGCAAGTCTTTTTGGGGATTTCTCTACCAGCTTGGCACATCTAGAGAGTGAAATGTTTACCCATTCTTCTTTGCAAAATAGCTCAAGCTCTGTCAGACTGGATGGAGAGCGTCTGTGAACAGCAATTTTCAAGTCTTGCCATCGATTAATTGGATTTAGGTCTGGACTTTGACTGGGCCATTCTAACACATGAATATGCTTTGATCTAAACCATTCCACTGTAGCTCTGGCTGTATGTTTAGGGTCGTTGTCCTGCTGGAAAGTGAACCTTCGCCCCATTCTCAAGTCTTTTGCAGACTCTAACAGGCTTTCTTCTAAGATTGCCCTGTATTTGGCTCCATCCATCTTCCCATCAACTCTGACCAGCTTCTCTGTCCCTGCTGAAGAAAAGCATCCCCACAACATGATGCTGCCACCTCCATGTTTCACGGTGGTGATGGTGTGTTCAGGGTGATGTGCAGTGTTAGTTTTCTGCCACACATAGTATTTTGCTTTTAGACCAAAAAGTTCAATTTTGGTCTCATCTGACCAGAGCACCTTCTTCCACATTTGCGGTGTCCCCCACATTGCTTCTCGCAAACCGCAAACAGGAATTCTTGCAGCTTTCTTTCAACAATGGCTTTCTTCTTGCCTCTCTTCCATAAAGGCCAGATTTGCGGTGTGCACAACTAATAGTTGTCCTGTGGACAGATTCTCCCACCTGAGCTGTGGATCTCTGCAGCTCCTCCACAGTTACCATGGGCCTCTTGGCTGCTTCTCTGATTAATGCTCTCCTTGACGGCCTGTCAGCTTAGATGGGCGCCCGTGTCTTGGTAGGTTTGCAGTTGTGCCATACTCTTTCTATTTTCAGACGATGGATTGAACAGTGATCTGTGAGATGTTCAAAGCTTGGGATATTTTTTTTATAACCTAACCCTGTTTTAAACTTCTTCACAACTTTATCCATAACCTGTCTGGTGTGTTCCTTGGCCTTCATGATGCTGTTTGTTCACTAAGGTGCTCTAACAAACCTCTAAGGGCTAAACAAAACAGCTGTATTTATACTGAGATTAAATTGCACACAGGTGGACTCTATTTACGAATTAGGTGACTTCTGAAGGCAATTGGTTCCACTAGATTGTAGTTAAGGGTATCAGAGTAAAGGGGTAAAGACATCTGAATACAAATGCACTCCACACTTTTCAGGTATTTGTAAAAAAAATGTGAAAACCATTTATCATTTTCCCTCCACTTCACAATTATGTGCCACTTTGTGCTGGTCTATCACATAAAATCCCAATAAAATAAATTTACGTTTTTGGTTGTAACATGATGAAATGTGGAAAATTTCAAGGGGTATGAATACTTTTTCAAGGCACTGTAACTATGTATAATACATCCATACCTGAAATTTTTCTTAGGGTTACAGATAAAATAGGAAAAACGGAGAAGTAAAATGTCCCCAGGAGGGGCACAGACAGCATTGAAAACCAGGCCGGGCTTAGGCCACTTTCACACTGCAGCGCCGCTGTTGAGGCGGGAGTGGGGCGCTTTTCACCCCCCCGAGGGGTTGTAAAAGGGGTTAAAAGCGCCAGTGTATCGCCACTGCCGAAGCACATTGCAGGTGCTTCAACAGCAGTTCCCATTCTTTCCAATGGGCAGGGCGGTTTAGGAGTGGTGTATACATAGCTCCAGCACCACCCCAAAGATGCTGCTTGTAAGAGTTCTGTGAACGTCCCGCAAGCGCACCACCCCAGTGTGAAGAGTCACACTGAGAAGAATGGGCAGGAGATTTTTCAGGCGGCTTTCAGGCGTCGTTTAGAGGCTATTTCTAGCGTTAAACGCCTGAAAACTGCCTCATTGTGAAAGTGGCCTTAGTACGGGTTATCAGCCCTGTCTGGTCTTCAGTCCTGTCTCAATTTGTCCAGGTGCCATTATCACCTAGCACAGGGGTAGGGAACCTGCGGCTCTCCAGCTGTTGTAGAACTACATTTCCCATCATGCTTCTGGGAGTAATTGTATCCATCAGCCTTGCAATGCCTCATGGGAAATGTAGTTCTACAACAGCTGGAGAGCCGCAGGTTCCCTACCCTTGACCTAGCAGATCCAAAACTTTACAGCTGTCACCAGAACAAGCAGTGAGGGGAAATCTTCCAATGGGACTTTTGTTCTGGTGACAGCGGTCTTACAGGGGATGCCTCTCTCCTTGGAAAGACTTCCCCTAACTACCTGTTGTGTAACCGAGACGAAGATAGCTAAATATTACCTGCCAGGGGTTTTGAAAAGCTACATAAGCAGGGCAAGATGACAGTGTCCCAGGAAAGAGTCCTCTCAACTCCCATATACTCATCTTACTTCTGTGCAGCCCAAAAGAATACCTATTTTGAGCATGAAGGAGCACATGTCTTGATCGCCTATGAAAAAGCCTGGGTCTAGCATCTAACCCCTAGACCCAAGCAAAGTTGCATGATCAATGACATTGTCAGTCATCCAGGTCAGGAACAAAGTCAATATCAACATTTGCTGCAGAGGAGCAAGGAGCTGCAAGGAAGTACAGGTAAGGCAAGTATATAGGGGCCAATTGTGGCCCTTTCCATAGACTATCTTCTTCCCTGAAAGTTAAAGCATTTGTCTACCCATCGATTTCATAGTGTCAAAAAAAAGTTAATATTCCCGGCATGCCGGAAATGCTAGCAGTCTCCTTGATTGTGCTCGCAACCAAACTAGCAAACCATCCAATGGATGGTGTCATAATGGATGACATGTGCAGCATAATGGCAGTTGCAGATTAAACAGAGGCTAAGATGTCAGCTTCCTTAGCTGAAAAAGATAGGAGAGTATACAACCACTTTAATGACGTCTCTTTACCCCTTCCCTACCCTATCCAAATATATTTTAAAAAGATTTGTCCTATACATACATTTTACTTAGTTACTTACTTACTTACTTTATTTATTTGCACCATAATTTCTGTCTCAGATACTTGAAAAGATCAGCATGTTTTGTTTAAAGAGTAACTCCACTTTTGTTTGTTGAAAAAAAACATTCCCCTCTGGGTGATGTACATTGCATGGATTTTAAAAAAATAATAACTTTTTTGCAGATTCCTACCTTTTGTTATTCTGAAGAAATCCCTGTGTGTTTGTCTGTGCCCATGTGCTCAGTGAGTCTAATGGGAGTGGTTTCATAATTATCAACCTGCTGCTGCACCTAATGGCCGAAGGGTTCTGAGGAAAACTGCAGGATCTGCATTCCTTTAGACGTGACTTCCTATTGAGAGCATCTTACTAAGAATTACATTTTTGTTGCAAGGGATGCCAAAAATCTGAATGAACACACAGGAAAACACCGCTCTGCACAGCGAAGCCAAATGCAGGCAATTATAATTGCACCCTCTTGCAGGTGCTCTGGCTCACAAACGTCCTCCAAGTGTTTCAAAATTAGCATATAGAAACTAGAAGAATGAGCCGGCACTCACTGGAAATCTTGATAATTATCCTTTATTCCATCGTTCCATTACATGACATCGGTTACAGGCAAGAAGCTTCTTGCCTGTAACCGATGTCATGTAATGGAACGATGGAAGAAAGGATAATTATCAAGATTTCCAGTGAGTGCCGGCTCATTCTTCTAGTTTCTATATACCAAAAATCCGACTTGTTTCTTAGTGCAGACTTCTGGAAAATCAGTGAGCCAATCACACAAGCAGGAATTGATGTTTCTGGGGAGTGGTCAGTACACATTCTGTGTACAGAACACCTCCAGGTAGCCATTTTGCATTGCATTTTACAGAAAATAACAGAGCTGCAGATAGAAAAGGAAAGGTCATTTTTAATAACATACAATTACAAAATGACTTTTTTTTTTTTTATTTGCCATTTTTTCCCCATGAAAGTAGAGTAACCTTTTAAAAAATGCTTCATCCTCAATCGGTACTTGAATTTTTAGTAGTAGCTTGCTCATCTCAACATATTTTTACTCCTCTTGCACATTTAGAAGGCAATCTGTAAATCATTGTTAACTCCACTGTCACCACCTATGACTGGTGTATGCTAAACATACTGAAGGGTTTCTTCACGGTTTTGACAGTACATATTTGCTGGAGGCAGCAAAAAAAGTTCAGACAATTAATTGTTTGCTATACGTTTTTACAGCTAAGGTCAGTACAGGTCACCTGACAAGTAGTAATTGTTGCTATAGGTAAGATTTCATCTCACAGTCAGGCAGCAGCATCCCCGATTTATCCTAACTTTCAAAAAATGCATTTAGATTTTATACAACTAGCTTACTGACAATCATAGGAAAAATGAACACACCAGCAAAATGTTAAAGAGGAAGTAAACCCTGATGGGGTTTACTTCCTCTATGTCAGTGTTTTTCAACTCCAGTCCTCAAGGCACACCAACAGGTCATGTTTTCAGGATTTCCCTCAGATGAAACAGCTGTGGTAATTACTAAGGCAGTGAAACTGATCAAATCACCTGTGCAAACTCATGGAAATCCTGAAAACATGACCTGTTGGTGTGCCTTGAGGACTGGAGTTGAAAAACACTGCTCCATGTTACCCTGCAGAGTAAAAGCATAATGGGCTACTATGCATCGCATAGTGGCCCATTATGTGCCAATTACCTGCATTGGAAGCCAGCAATGTCGCTCCATCTTCTACCCCTCTTCCTTCTGGGGCCGCGTTCTCTGGCTCTGTGACTGGCCGGAGCCATGTGACGTCACTTCCGCGCATGCGCACTGGAGCCGCCAGTCATGTCACAATCACAGTGAAGGAACGGCACAGCACAGAGGCTGTTTCCTCACTGCGCATGTGCCCGATGACGTGGGCACATCGCAGCACACTGCATATCTCCTAAACCGTGCAGGTTTAAGAGATATGCAGGGCACCTATAGGTAAGCCTTATTATAGGCTCACCTGTAGGTTAAAGTGCTTGTCACGGGTTGACAACCACTTTTAAGTTGATCTAATTTTTACAGTTAAACTGCTAAGTGAAGCTTCTGACACATAAGAAAGCTTTGATAACATTATTACCAATGCCGTAACTATTTGTCTTATGAGGCCTCTATGATCTGTATCTGCAGACATCATTTTCTATACAAATCAGAACTCCTATGTACTTGTATATCACCTGGCAAACCACCAGGGGACCAAGAAATACACAGCCAAGTGATAACTACATACAATAGGAAGCTGAAAAATATAGTACAGAAGGTCAGAAATGTGATGTTTAGCATTTTTGCTTTGTGAACAGGACCTTGGGCTCAATTCACATCTATGCATTGTGCTTTTCAGCTTTTTTGTAGTGCTTTCTGCATTTTTTTTTTACCGCATTTTACAGTGATTTTACTGCTTTACTAATTTTGTTGCTAGGCAGATTTAAAAATGCAAGATGCAAGACGTGGCAAAAATTGCTGTGAAAACGCAGAATATGCGTTTTTCTTGCATGCCCATTGAAGTCTATTACATGCAAATAACTGAATTTTGCAGGGAAAAGTCCCTGACCCTTTCCAAAAATGCAGAGGTACAAAAATGTAAAAATGTTCCATTGGAACCCATGTTAAAAAAAATTCCCTGCATTTCTGCAAAATGCATAAAAAAAACGCATTAGTGTGAATGGAGCCTTAGACAACCAATAACCAGATGTAATTATACTTATACAGTACCACTTTAATTACCTCTGAACTGATAAGTGGGCAATCCCTTATACATTTCTAAGACAACCAATAAAAATCTAAACATCAGTGAATAAGACATCTACCATTGGGTAACTAATGTGTGTCTAGGTACATTTCGAAGCTTTAGATTAAAAGAAAAAGGTCATGGCATAGCTCCAAGACCTCTGGGTAAGAATCTTGGACAGGGAGAGATTATGCCTTTATCATAGGGCATAGTCATATTTTTCCTTTCCTTTTTTTTCACATTCAGTCCTAACAAGATTGTCCCTTGAACCCGCTCTGCTGCTTCCAAGCAACGTGTGTTTAGTTCTTCCGTTAAACTCACTGCCATAAAGAGCATATCAATTTTTGATGATGTTTTATTTACGCTGCTCACAGAAAACAAGATAGACTTCACCACAAGAGCTGTGCACTAATCAGGGCCGCATGCTTAGATAAAGGATGGTGGGTTCCAATCACAGAAGAGAGGAGGCTCTATTATACAGACCCCTAGCACTACATCTGTCACTGGATTCCTCATGCCTTCCACATCACAGTACAGAACAGGATCTCCAATTAACATTAAACAACGTTTGCACAGGAAAGAACTTGAGCTCTGTCAGCCAACATTGCTCACAACGATGTGTGATATTTACCATCACTGTCTTGGGGAAAGGAGCAGGAAACTGCGCAAGATCAATGTTAACAAATCAAACACCAACCCTATTGAAATGATCACAGATAACTGATCACATGGGACCATAAAAATAAAGGAAAGGAAAAGAGTGGGCATGTTCTATTGCAACCAATCAGAAGCTTACGTTACTATTTCTAACCTTCCCGGAAAATAAAAACCTGACATCTACTTGGTCTGCTGTACAAACTTGATGTTTACACTACATTACCAAAAGTATTGGACGCCTGCCTTTACACGCACATTAGAGCTGCACGATTCTGGCCAAAATGAGAATCCCGATTTTGTTGCTTAGAATAAAGATCACAATTCTCACGGCGTAACATCATCTTTCATACTATACAAAAAATTGGGTTGACTTCACTGTTTAGTTTTTTTAAAATCATGAAAGTGTGATTTTTCCCAAAAAATTGCATTTGAAAGACCGCTGCACAAATACCGTGTGACATATTGAAACGATCACCATTTTATTCTCTAGGGTCTCTGCTAATAATATATATATGTATATAATGTTTGGGGTTCCAAGTAGTTTTCTAGCAAAAAAATACTGAGGTTTACTTAAAATTAACAAGTGCCAGAAAAATGTTTGGTCTTTAAGACCTTTCACATGGGCGGCTGTTCTGCCGCTGTTAAAAGCATGTTATGTTACTTTGAAATTCCAAGACTCTAAGCACAACGATCACTTGCAGTTGTACATTGCGTTTAGCTGTGTTTACATGCAGCTACATTTAGCTGCAGTGGAACATTCTTGACATTTCTGATGTGCTTCCTGTTGATTTTCTATGCTTGTTGCTGTTGCTATCTGCAGGTGACACAGCGTACTGCGATTACCTGCAGTTATGTGCAGATAGCGGCATTACATCGTTCCTGGAAGCAGTCAAATCTATTTTTTCTAATCGCACAAAGCCTGTGATGAAACTGTTGCTAAATGCAGAGTGTGAATGGGGCCATAGGAAAGCATTGTCTGAGTATAGCTGCGGTAGAGAACTTCATCTATCCGCACCTAAAAGCTGAATTATATCTGCCTGTGTGAAAGGGGGCTAAGTGGTTAAACTGACTTAGACCCCTTTCACACTTGTGCGAGTTGTCCTGCGATTTGGGACTGCAAAGCGCTGGGTCAGGAGGGCGGGACTGTGTGTAACCATGAGCGGATAGCAATTCTAATTTAAACTGTTACAGCCGGCTCTCCTCTTCCTCTACGCTTTCTTCCCTTATGATGATCCGGCCACCCTCTCTCTTGCTCTAAACAGGTCACGCTGCAATGATGGACATAGGTGAGGCTGCATGGGTGAGGCTACGTTGATGGACACAGGCGAGGCTGCACAGGTGAGGCTGTGTTGATGGGCACAGGTTAGGCTGCGTTGATGGGCACAGGTTAGGCTGCGTTGATGGGCACAGGTTAGGCTGCCTTGATGGGCACAGGTTAGGCTGCGTTGATTGGCATGGGTTGGGCTGCGTGATGGGCACAAGTGGGCTGCGTGATGGGCACGGGTGAGGCTGCATTGATGGGCACAGGTGAGGCTGCATTGATGGGCACAGGTGAGGCTGCACTGATGGGCACAGGTCACGTCGCAATGATGGGCACAGGTGAGGCTGCATTGGTGGGCACTGGTCACGTCGCAATGATGGGCACAGGTGAGGCCGCATTGGTGAGCGCTGGTTAGGCTGTGTTGATGGGCACAGGTTAGGCTGTGTTGATGGGCATAAGTTAGGCTGCATTGATGGGCATGGGTGAGGCTGCATTGATGGGCACGGGTGAGGCTGCACCAATAAAGTTGTTAATATTTATTTTTAACTTAATTCTGTATAAAACATTTAAGTGTCATTTCATGAGAATTCATGAGAGCGTGTTTAGGGGCGGGATTAGGGGCAGGGCATGGTAGGGGTTGGGTGGGGCAACTGGTGGCGAGTAACCCTTAAGACATGGCTAGTAGCTCAGGACTTTAAAGTTGAGCCCTGGTCTAGAGTATATTCATTTCCATCACAATCAAGAAGCAACTGGGCTTTATAGCAGGCATGCAGTGGTCCCGCCACCCATCAGCCTTCCCTCCGAGTACCTCAGGAGCTTGATAAACTAGTGAACCATTCTTTGCAAAAATACTAAATTTAACTTGGACCCTCATGTCACTTTCTCTGGCTGCTTAATATTAAAGAATATGTAAACCCAATCACCAAATACTCATATTATATTTAAAGGGTAACTCTGCTTTCGTGAAAATAAAATATAGAAAATGATAAACTAATACAGCATATACAATGGCTGCACAACTCATATTGTAATTTAACGCTGTTAAAAATGACCTTTTCTTCTTAATCTGCAAGGCTGTAATTTTCTGTGACATTCAATGCAATATGGCAACCTGGAGGAGCTCCGAACTTCCACAGAAATGTCTCATTTGGTGCCACTTTCAAGCTAGAGTGATTGATAACCAGAAGGGTATATATACTGCGTTGTTAGCACGTGAGCCCCATGCCCCAGATGATGCCCAATTGGGCGAAACGCGTCGGCTGAGGCTTGGGTGCTGATCGCCGTTTTTAATCAATTTTATCTGGTCATTTTGATTTGTTATTTGCTGGCTTTTTACCATGTGTACACCTATATTACTAAAAGGTGTTTTTGGATTTACACTATGTGGAGTTTTTTCCGTTTTTACCACGTTACCTGATGGTCTAAGAGAATCGGCGGAGTGATTTTTCCTCTTTCCCTCCACCTGCGGCTTCAGAGGATTGGTCGGCTACTGGTGTTGGCCCCATCGGCTCGATCGCATGATGGTCATCTGTTGGGTATAACCCACACAAGCCCGACTGATTTGCTGGCCGTATGGTCATCCAACATTTCTGGTAAGCATGTCAGTGGTGGCATTGGTGTATCACAGAAGTCAATTCACTATATTACACTGGATACCTGTTCATTGTAGTTTTTTCACCTTGGGACTTTCACTAAAGACTTTTTTTCATTCTAACACATTATATATACTTTTATTATTGCCTTTTTTATTGTATGTATGCACTGTATTTCCTTATATGAGGTTTTTCTAATATGAGATATTAGCACCTAATATTTATATTCACAGGAGCATGACCTTGCTTCTTGTGTTTATTAACGCTTTTTAGCGCAGCACTGTCTTTTTGAACCCTCTGCAATAGGAATTTTAGTGTTGGTGAGATACTCTATAAGGGTTAAAGACTTCTAAAGGAATGCTAACACTGCAGCTTTTCCTATCTGAACACAGAGTGCGCTGGCTGATTATAATGAACTAGTCCTTCCCATTCAGAATCCGTATCCAGAGGACATAGTTGAACAAACAGCAAATTCTTCACTGCAGAAAATGGTAAGACTCTGACAAAGTTTATTAACCACTTCACCCCCGGAAGGATTTCCCACTGTAGGACCAGAGCACTTTTTGCGATTCGGCACTGCGTCGCTTTAACTGACAATTGCACGGTCATGCAATGTTGTACCCAAATGAAATTTGCTTCCTTTTTTCCCCCACAAATAGAGCTTTCTTTTGGTGGTATTTGGTGACATCTGCGTCATTTCTGATCACCGCTATAAACAAAAAAAAGCAACAATTTTGCAAAAAAAAAAAAAAACAATATTTCTTACATTTGCTAAAATACAAATCTAAAAAAATATATATATATATAAAAAAACAAAATGTATTCATCGGTTTTGGCCGATTTATATTCTTCCTCATATTTTTGGTAAAAAAAAAATCGCAATCGGCGTTTATTGATTGGTTTGCACAAAAGTTGCCGCGTTTACAAACTGTGAGAATTAATTTCTGGTGTTTTTAAATTTATTTTTTTTTACTAGCAATGGCGGCGATCTACGATTTTTGTCGATACTTTGATATTGGAGAGGACAGATCGGACATTTTTGACACTTTTTTGGGACCAATGACATTTATACAGCGATCAGAAATTTAAATATCCACTGATTACTGTATAAATGTCATTGGTAGTGAAGGGGTAAACCTGTAGTGGGTGATCTAGGGGTTAACTGTGTTCCCTAGGCGTGTTTTAACTGTGAGGGGGCTGGACTGCCAGGGGCATAAGAGATCTAACTGATCCCAGTGACAGGGATCAGCAGATCTTACATGCCGCCTGTCAGAACGGGGAGCCGCCGCCGTGTTTACTTCGGGGGTTCCCCGTTCTTTCCCTCTGGCAGGTCATCGTGGCTCGCCGGCGGACATCGGGTCCGCCCGAGCCATGGGCATACTTCTCCAGAGTGCGGCGGGCATGAGAGCGCGCCGGCGCGCTCTCGCCCCTAGCTGCGCGTTCGCGAATCACCGCTTATATACGGCGATTCGCGAGACAGCGCCACATTGCCGCAGTAAAAATGCAGTAGGTGGTCGGGAACCAGTTAAAATTCTTGCAATATGCATTGATCATCTAGAAGGGGATTTTTATTTGTTCAACAAAAGTGGAATGACTCAACTTAATTTAATTTTTAGAGTAATTTTCAAAATAGCTAAAACTGACATTATTACTGACACATTATGCAGGCATGGTCACTAAAAAGGGATTGCATGCCTGAGCTTTACAAAAAATATTAGAATAGGTATATACTGGGAAGTAAGGCCCAGCAGTGAAAGTGTGAAAATGAACTCTGTTGGTGGCTTTATTAAACCTACCAGCACTTCACTACAGAAGTGATACTGTAAATGTACAACATAGCCTGTTAGTAGACATAAACGCTGTTTGATGATGCTTTTGGGGCATATCTAGACAGAATATAATCAGTAAAAATCTACCATGTAAACAAACTGTATGCAGAACGCTTTGTTCTGGCCTTCAGATATGTCTGCAGTGTATGTAGTGTCAGGATTGTGTACTCCGTCATGGTCATATGAGGACACACAAGATACAACGGCTACAGCTACGGATCACAAATTAAATTCTTGACAGATGTTTCTGCTGTGTTAGACACTGCACACCCAGGGAACCATAATGATGAGAAATCACTTCTCATGCTGCACAAGGAGCTACAAAGCAAAGTGGCCATCAGCAGGGTTGCCAAATCATTCTAATAGCTGGAATATCCAGGTTTTGAGCTTTGAAAGCGGAGTTCCACCCAAAAGTGGAACTTCCGCTTCAAGCACTCCTCGCCCCCTTACATGCCACATTTGGCATGTCATTTTTTTATTGGGGGGGGAGTGGGTACCTGGTTTAGACAGGTACTTCCTGTCCCACTTCCTCCTTCCGTCTGCCTACGCAAATCCACCTCTCCCCTTAGGTGGCCCCTCCCTTCTGGCAATCTTCTGGGATACTGCACTGGCCAGATTGTCTGGCCACTAGAAGAAGCAGCATGACTCACGCATGCGCAGCGCGCACCTGGCCATGAAGCCGCAAGCTTCTAATGGCCAGGTGAGCACAGTTGCTATGACAGCGCCGCAGAGAGGAGGGAGAGAAAAACGAGGCTTCAGGCAACCACATCGCTGGGCCACAAAACAGGTGGGTGTCTGTTTATTAAAAGTCAGCAGATACCCATTTTTGTAGCTGCTGACTTTTAATAAACTAAAAAAAACAAGTGGAACCCTTGTAATGTAAAAAGCCTAAAATGTTTTTCTTTCTCTTAACTCTTTTCCTTGGCAATTATTACATCATTTGCTTATTTATGTTGGGCATTGTCTTCAATCTTCTACTTCCTTAGTGAGTCTAAGGCCCCTTTCACACGATCGGCCTGCTCGGATCCACCTGTCCATTTCTCAGGCAGATCAGAGTGGGCCATCCATTGACTTGTATAGGTACAAAGGAGAAAGCGGTAGCACCTGGAAGCTGCACATCCAAGATGTCCTAGAGAGGTGAATAGAGTGGCAACCTCAGCCTGGACTCCAACCAGGCCATGCCCCCAACATGTTTCACCCCACCCTCGCGGAGTTTAGTCATGGTTTTGATCCCCATGACTAAGCTCCAGGAGGGCGTAGTAAAGCGGCGTGGTCTGGTTGGAGTCCAGGCTGAGGTTGCCACTCTATTCACCTCTCTAGGACATCTTGGATTGGCAACGTCTAGGGGCTACCCCTTTCTCCTTTGTACCCTTGAAGGAGCCAAGATGGGCTCCATCCCCTGTCAGCACTCCAAACAGCAGCGGTGGATGCACCATCTACTTACCCCCTTTCCACCAAGTCTGAGCAGCACACACATCCTTTTTCAGGTCACATTGACTTGTATGGGCAGGTGGATGTCGGCGGAGATGTGTCCGCTGACACCAATCTGCCATGTGATCTGTCAAGATTCGCTCAAAACAGATGGATGGCGATACGTTCGCCATCCGTTCAGCGGATCGGATGAAAGCGGACATGCAGTCTGGTTTCATCCGATCTATCCCAAAGAGAACAGCGGGGATCTGGCCAGTCCCTCCCTGCAGTGTGCAGAGGTGGACCTGTCATCCGCTGGCTCAGCGGGGATCAACAGATCGTTCCCCCACTGAGCTAGCGAAGCCCGCTGAGCAGATCCGCCCCGTGTAAAAGGGGCTTTAATGGTTATATCCAAGTACTCTGGTGGAGTCAGTTATCTGTGCTGAGGAATAAGTGACACCTTAGGTTTCTTTCTTTATAACAGAACATTAAAGTAGAGCTAAACTCATCTCCCCTCACCATAGCATTTTCACCCAGACTTTTTCAGGGTGCAGGATCTTTGGCTATCTTGATTGGCCTAGCCAGAATATAGCAACTTCTGTGCATGCGCATGGCTGGTCATTAATTTCAGCATAGAAGTGTGCTGAGTAGGTACACTTAGCTGCACATGCACATATCAGTGTACATTCTAAAGATTGTGAACTGGCAGATAAGTTTGTTTAATTGCAAAAGAGACATAAAAAGCCTGCTTGCAAATTTTCCACTTTTTTAAGTTTAGTTCCACTTTAGGGTAGAATGACGTCAACAGATCTACCCTGTTCCTTGTGTTAAACGTATTTGTCGTGCTGTTTGCATTTGATGGGTGGAAACAATATGCCAGCCATACAGTATATTTCCCAACCTGTCTCACAGACTTTTCCTTCCAGTTGGTAGCAGGTGATCCGCTGTGCTCAGCAGTGCACCAAAACAACCTGCCTGTCATTCCTACCCGTCACAATCACAGATCTGGGGAAGCAGACAGCAGAGAATATTTAAACACAGGCACTACATTTTCATGCTGCATACAATTTGATGCTCTGAATGATGGAGAGAAAAATAATATATAAGGTTTTTTCAAAGTTATTGGAACATGCACATGAAAGATCAATTACAAGCTAAATACACAGGTGATCAGAAAGCTCCTTGTGTTGCCGCTCTATCTTCGCCGGCCTAAGTCAATGTACAGTGACTGCAAGAGGTCGGCCGATAGCCTGCAACTGACTGCAAGTGGTCAAAAGTCATGTCCCTTGTACATTTTTTTTCTTGATTTTTTTTTTAGTGATATTAAAGACACACACAGTTTAATCTCCATTGCCCCTTCTATTTCTATATGTGGATGATGGCACTGTAATTATTTTAATTTAAAAACAAAAAAAAAACAAAAAAAATCTAAGCACCCTTTTCCTAATCGATATCCAGCTGTCACATGACCCAGCTCTCTCCCAGCCTGTCTGCAGGGAAACACAAGCAGGAGGAGCTTCTAGTCCTCTGCTGCTGGTCACATGTTCAAAATAAGATTTAAAAAAAAACAGCCTTTGCTATACAGAGTAAAAATATATATAATATTTGAAATCAAATCTTTACTTTTTGTGTTAATAGCATGGTGTGGGTGGATTTCTGCCAGTCACAAGCTGTGTCACGCCCCTTCAGCCTGTGTCTTAGAATAAGAGGGAGGTGAAGCATCCATCAATATAGAATTAATATCCCACCCCCAGTGTTTAGCTGGTTAGCGGGCACAGAGAAGGAGGGATGGAGTGGGCTGTGATTTACCACTGTGTATACGCCCACATGCGTGATTCGTGACCCAGGGAATATCCGATTGCCTCTTGGGGGATCAGGAAGGATTTTTTTCCACTGCTGGTGACCTGGTCACTTTGTGTCCATTGTGGACTTTGAAATGTTTTTATGACCTGCTTGTTTGTGAGTATATTTCCATTTTTTTTATACCATTTGGGTAATGCACAAGGTTAGTGTGCCCTCTTTTCACTTTTTCTTCAGTGTTTCCATTGGGTGTCCCTTGACCCTAGGAGGGCTGCAATGTCTGTGGCAGACATTGACCTGGAGCAATAGAAATCCTAGGCGATATCTACCGCTGTCACATCACTTACGAACACAGGAGATTTTGTTTGTAACTATGTAACATGGGCTGCTCAGACATTATAGGGAGGAAATGCTTAGCATAGAAACTCACTGAAAAACTGAGCATGTGCAGAGTTGCCACCACAGCTGAAAAATCCCTAGCTGAATTGGGGACATGAACAGAAGGTGGAGATAGAAAACAGCAGGATCAACCAGAAATACAGAATATGAATCTCAGATTGACTGAATGAGTATGAACAGCTTGTAATAATCCATTTATTGATAGTCTTTTATGATGAGAGTTTAGTGACATTAAGTTGTCACAAAGTGCAGTGCACTTTACCAAAACCCTCTGCTACATTGCAGTGAGTATGGGGCACATACAGTAGAAAACAACCTATTCAGTGCTGAAAAACAACTGCCAAAGCACTGCATATGAACGATGCCCTTAATGTAAATTTTAGGATCTTTCAAAAGCAGTGTGGAGCTCCTGGGCCCTTCATCGACCAAGCTTCATCATTATTTTGAGATTTTCAGAATTTTCTCATTTAAATTGACACTTCATTCCCTCTGTACATTTTTTCTTACCCTTCCCTTCCTACCTTGACTGCTGGGTTGTCCTCAAAAAAACATATTCATGAGGCCAGCGTATAGAGCATTGTCTGGTATAATCCACCTCTCCACTGCTGTATGCTGGGAGCTGCCCCAAAGCCTTTTGGGATGTATGATGTGATGTAGGGGCAAATCAGAGTGAAGGTACAGAACATCAACTCCCCTAATAAAGCTTACAATCTAATGTTTCAATGCCAATAAACAGAGGCAAATACTTACGATGGAGAAAGCCTGCTGCTTAATCATAATTCACCCTATTCACCCTATCAACCACAAATATCACACAACCATCTTCACAGCCGCATATATACAAACGGCATGCGTACATGTCAGATCTCCTGCATACTGGGCATAAAAAAATGCTCCTTTTACAGGTGTGAGGAGGGAGCAAGGATGGGGACCAGCCCTTTCTGTGTGTCTTTGGGAGCGAGCATGCACAAGTGTCCCCATAGTAAGTGGCTTGGTATGGGGGCACTCAGTGTGGGGGACCAAGAGGAGGAGTATCTGGGCTGCTCTGTGCACAACCACTGCACAGAGCAGGTAAGTATAACATGTTTTTTTTTTCTTCTTTTTTTTTAATGTAAGCCTTTAGTATCACTTTAAAGTGATTGTAAAGTCTCTTTTTTTGTTATACTTACCTCCTTTATGCAGTTGGTTTTGCACAGAGCAGCCCGTATCCTCCACTTCTCGGGTCCTGCTTTGCTGCTCCTGGCCCCTCTTTCCTATCGAGTGCCCCCCTCAGCCAGCAGCTTTCTATGGGGCACCCGAACCAAGTCAAAGCTCCGTGTATCCGTTCAGACACGGAGCCCTGACATGGCCCCGCCCCCTCTACCCCCTGATTGGCTGACTGACAGCCGCGGGAGCCAATGGCGCCGTTGCTGTGTCTCAGCCAATCAGCAGGAGTGTCCCAGACGGCTAAGACACTCATGGACATCGCTGGAGAGATACGTGGCTCAGTTAAGTAATTAGAGGGTGCTGGGGTGGCTGCTAAACACAGAAGGTTTTTTTATCTTAATGCATAGAATGCATTAAGATAAAAAAACCTTCTGCCTTTACAACTCCTTTAAGCTTTTGGCAATAAAACACGGAAGCTGATTGGTTTCTATGCAGAGCTGCACCAGATTTTGCACTCTCCAGCTTTAGTAAATCCTCCCATGTGTCTTTGGGCATTTACAGGCATATTTGTAGAGCAGTGTTTACAGGCCGACAAAAAAATTTTTTTAAAAAAAGGAGGGGTTTTAGGGCAGAAAAACTGCTTAATGTGCCTAAACACATCATGAAGCGTTTTAATGTGTACATTTTTTCTAACGTTTTAGGGAAAAACATGCCATAGGGCTCATGTACACTGCAACTCCAAAAAAAATAAAAATAAAAGCTGCTTTTACAGGCATTTGAGATTTTATTTCTCTGCCTAAAAGCTTGAAGAAGCTTGTGCACTTTTCTGCGTTTTTATTGAGCTTATTTGAGCTTTTTTAAGCATAAGCTTTATTTTTCCACAAACCCTCCCCTTTTTGTGCTTTTTTGAGCTTTTATGTGCTTTGTTGCACATTTTTGGGCACTTAAGCGTCTTTTCTGAGTTTGGTGAGTTTTTTTTCTGCCTGTAAACTCCTGAAAAAGCCATAGTGTGCATGGACACATTGGCTAACATGGAGGGGAGTTACCAGGCAGAAAAAAATGAGAGCTCAAAAGCCTGTAGGAGAAGCCGTGTGCATGAGCCCTAAGCATGTGTACAACATGCTCCATGGGAGCATTCTTTATGCTGCTTTTTCCTGCTAGCAGCCCTGCCATTTTTTTCTGCTGCATAGTGTGCATGGACCCTAAAAATCATTAAGAGCAAGCTACACTGTCAAAATGTTAGACTTAATTACCTTTAGAAACTGTACCGCGCCTGCCGCCATCATTTCCTTCGGCGCTGCAATTTTCTCATAATTATCCTCTATAACTGAAAATATTCAAAAGGGTGCATCCATTTTGTCTGACGGCAGACTTTAACCCAGGTTGCTCATTAGCAGTCTAGTGAATTTAATTATAATAGGATTGGTTTTCTGATACCATTGCTTGCCCAGTGTTTCAGAAAATTGAGTCAATTAAGAATCAATAAAATTAAGAGAAATTGTTCTATGAAATGCACATCGCCATTAATGAGCAGCTCAGACAGAGGTCAGCAGCCAATAAAATATGGCCTATGTCTAAAATCAGAGTGGGAATAAACATAATAAAATGTATTCATATAATCGAGGTCATCAGGGGTCAGGGAAGATGTCCCGCACTCGTGACTCATCGTGGGTAAATATTACAGCCTCGTGTCCTCGGGGATTCCGTTACACATTCCGTACGGTAGTTACTACACATATGTAATCAAGTCAGGCAGTGTAAATTACTACCAAGTGGAAGAATGCCAAGATATAACGCTGCATGTTTCAGTAAGCCGTCAGCCTTTTACTAGTCTCTTCTTTCTTACAATTTGCAGGCAGCGCCAGCCATGTCCTTATGCCCTCCTATGCAAAACAACACAAATCCCACATTTAAGGGCTCATTCACACCAGCAATGCCCACGTTGTCCAAACACATAAACAAGGCAACTTACTCTATGCAGGGTGGATAAAAATTGATTAAAAAAAAAAAAAATCAGGATTTTTTAAAATTTAAAAATCAATTTTTTTTAATTTAAAAAATCAGATTTTTTGGATTTAACACATTTTTTTTATTATTTAAATCGTTTTTGTTTTTTAAGTTTTAATCAAATTTATTTTAATAAAATGCTTTTGGAGTAAAAATCTATCTATAGATACTTTTCTATTTAAGATACAATAATAACTTAGTTTATTCAGCATGAAATGGAGCTTAGTTATGAAACATGAGGATGTTATTCAGAGGAAAACTCTGGACATTTGTTGGACTACATATATGTTTATAATTTAAGGTGCTGAAGTATTTGTAATTCTGCCTAGCCAGTCTCTTCGTAACGCACCTCCAGCCAATAAATCAGCATCATCATCTCTGACCAATGAGCAGGGAAGGCAGCAGTAATGCTAAACCAAGAAGCAGCAGAGTGATCCTAATTACAGTAGAACCATAAACATGTCTTCTATAATCTTTTGAGTAAAATTGCTGCTTCATTTACACTAGTGGACGGGCTCCGCTGCTCAGTGGGGATCCATCTGTTGATCCTTGCTGAGCTGGCGGATGACAGAACCGTCTCTACACTCAGAAATGGACCTGTCAGAGCTCCGTTCTCCTGTATGGAGGATCGGATGAACAGGGACCGTCTGTCCGTGTTCATCCGATCCAATCCGATAGACCAATGGAAAATAGAGTTTCCATCTGTCTGTATTTGGCAGATCGGAGCAGATTGGATGTCAGCGGACATGTCATCCGTCGCTCCATAGAGGACAATGCAGCGTCTGTTCAGGTCTGCCTAAAAAACTGACAGGCGGACCTGAATGATCCGCTCGTGTGAAAGGACCCTTATTAAAAAAAAAAAACTTAAGCTATTACAAGGATCTCATAGCAAGTTAGAAAATCTGGCCAATAAAAAACAGTGATTTGCTCCAATGTAAACAGCAAGCCCCTAACAGCAAATAAATATAAATGTCAACACATGACTGAAATTATATAACCCCTTTTTTATTAAGCACCTCAATACCAGCAGGTTTTACCCCCTTTCTTTCCAGGAAATTATTCAGTTTTCAGCTCATGATAATTTGACTGACATTTACTCTAGAGATCGACCGATTATTGGTGCAGCCAATATTCACTTTTTTGAAGCATCAGTATCGGTCACAAACCGATATTGCTTCAAGGGGTTGTATCAGTGTGGTGCATGCAGCTGCAGGCATCCCCCCCGATACCGTTCTTTAGAGTGAACGGTCGGCTTTGCTGTAACAACAACCAATGCGGCTCAGCAGCCGCTCAGCTATTACAAGCAGAAGAGGGAGGGAATATTACCCCCCCACCACTCTGCCCGGGTCTCCCATCCCACCGAGAGGCCAGGGCGACCAGCCGGCACGTCGGACACCCGAACAAAGCAGATCAGCTTTGTTCGGGGTCTTGGATCTATTAATCCGTAAGCGATGTCATGACATCACTTCCAGATTACTGGCATCCTAAAGGCGCCAGTTTTAAAAAATAGGATGTGTTAAAAAACGCAGATCTTGACGTTATCAAGCGCAGATGAGGGGTTTGGGGTCTTATAGATCCCAGATCCCTCCATAAAAAGTACCTGTCACTGCCTATAAGGCCTCATTTACCCTGCTGGTAAACGGACGTTTAGAGGCATTTGGGCGTTTTTTTCAGCTGCCCCTGAACTTTCCTCTGTTATCTTATCAGTACATTAACACAGGGTAGTTTACGGTCATTTCCAGGCAGTTGAGTTGAGGCTTTTTTTGGAAAATGGGTTCAGACGCCAGTTCAGAGGCATTTGAAACGCCAAACAGCTTGTAAACGTCTAGGAGCATTTTGTTTACAGGTGTTTCCATTTTAAAAAAAACATTTTTTTTTTTCAAAAACGCTTCAAGACACGAACGCGGCAAAATGCAGCACGCAAAACAGACGTTTTAGCCGCCTGTTTCTAGCTGTCAAGATAAATCGTTCATGGGAGATTGAAACAGCGTCCCATGTAAATGGAGCCTTATATCACAAGGGATGTTTACACTTCTTGTGACAGCAATAACCGTGACAAAAAAAAAAAAATTTGAAGGGACCATGTAAAAATAAAAAGTTTAAATCTACAGAATATTGGCACCTGATATCAGCCTGAAAGGCAGCCGAAAAATTGGCATTGTATCGGCCATGAAAAAACGATATCCATCATGCAACACTAACCAAATTAATGCTCCATCTTATTTTTTTTTAGGCAACTTCCTTTTGGTGGTATTAAATAACCACTAATTTTGTTTTAATATATAAAAGGGGGAAAAAAAAAAAAAAAAAAAGACAATAAATCCCCTACATTCCGATGTAAAACATACTGAATGAAAATGCCAGGACAGTACAAATAAACTCCAAAATGACCCCTATTGAGAAAGTACAGTTTGAGATTCCCAACGCACACGTCCCTGCTTTTTCAGATGGCTTACTTGTAGTGTGGGTGCTAAAGTGACCAACGGCTGGAACTGCATATCATAAGAGCAGGTAGTGTCACCAGCACACCAGGATCTTCAAATGAGTGCAATCTTTAATAGACAATCACATCATTACAGCAAAGAGTGACGTTTCGGAGCCGCGCAGGACC
>BLSH010527292.1:1537611-1551718 GCA_018402905.1 Glandirana rugosa
ATGGGTCTACTTATATAGGACTATAGTGGGAATCACTATTATTCAGTAGTAGACCCCAACTGGGGACTACTACTGAATAATCAGCTTTGTGCAATCCAGCGTGACAGATGAACGGTAACGCTACATAAACGACAGCTAACAAACTAAAAATGGTATAGGCCTATACACTCAATAAACTGGGATTATTTGGTCAACGATACCTAAATGTGATACACCTCACAAAAGGGGGAAAAAATACGACTTATAACACCTCACTAACCTTCTGTAAAAAAGGGAACTAACTTGTAGCAACGCAGTCACCCTCCTGCTTGATGACGAACCACGTTCCATGGAAACATTTGTAAAGGGGAGGAGTTAACAAGATAACCACGCCCATGTGGGGGCGCCAGAAATATTTCTGCACCCAGGCGTCTGTGACCCTAGGATCGGCCCTGTATTGCACCAAGCAGTAGTTCGTCCTCCCACTGACGCAACGATGTTCAATCAAGGGAAAAAATGTCTTCCAATCACTCCACAATATTCAGCATAAAAAAGGGGGAAAACACTCCACATAGTGTAAATCCATAGCAACTGGTTTATTAGGGTCAAATAACTCACATATCCGGATATGGTAAAAATCAAACAATCGACAGCAAATACATCGCAATGGCAAGTAGACAGTGCGACCTAACGTGTTTCGACTAATAAGTCATCATCAGGGGTCAACCCCAGATGATGACTTATTATCACTAAGGGTGATATCAGGATATATTCATCTGGGTAATATAGCCCTAGCCTGACTGACTCAGTGGACATGCCTGAGTGGATTGGTGACGGATTCTATCTATTCACTGATCTTTTCTTGGTGTTATTGGCGGATATATATCCATCCTTACTTTTATCCATATGGACTGCACAATGGACTTTCCAGCCATATAATTTGCACTTTATTTGTATATCTACTGTAAATAGTTGATGCACTTTCGTTCTTTGCACGGAGAATTGCATTCACATATGTATATATAAGCTATTTATATAATATTTTGCACAGATACTGTCACAGTGTTATTAATTGATTTTTTGCACTTTATTGTCATTGACGATTTTGTTTAATTTGCACAGACACTATTAAAGCGGTTGTCTACCCATTTTGTTTACTTTTACCTACAGGTAAGTCTATAATAAGGCTTACCTGTAGGTAAAATGAATATCTTCTAAACCTGTACGGTTTAGAAGATATTCCCTCTCTAATCCGCTGCGGCGTTACGGCGCATGTGCCGTGTATGTCCCGGCGCATGCGCAGTGTATGTCTTGGCAAAGGCCCAGCAATAGTTCCGGTCCTTGGCGGAAAGATGGGTCCCGCGCGGGAGTGACTTCTCGCGGCTCCAGCCAGTCACAGCGCCGGAGTCACGTACCGTACCCGGAAGCAAGATTCGAGGGAAGATGTCCGCTCCCTCAGAGTGGACCGAGCAGCCCAGTCGGATCTTCGTTTCAAGGTATTTCATAATGAGCTAGTATGCGGTGCATATTAGCTCATTATGCTATTGTCTTGCAGGTTTTTAATTTATTTATTTATTTATTATTTTTTTCTGGGTAGACAACCACTTTAAGGTATCTATGTACCTGTTATTTAGCATTTTTGCACAATAATATGTCCTTTTTTGGTTTTAACGCTGCACTGTTCTTTTACATCTTCTCCAAGGGATTCCCTTCATTTCCAGCTATTTCCTCTCACTTCTTGTTTTGACTATGGGACAGGAAGTTAAGGGAAATTTCCCCAATGGGACACAGATGGCAACAAATAAACTGACAGGGGTTATAACCTGCCCTTACAAAATGGAAATAAAACATTTTGCCTATAATTCTACTTTAAATTTTCTCTCAACAATGGTACAATTTCAATTCAACTGATTTGTGTTGGCCCACTGGCTGCTAATACTTAAAGGACAAGTTCACCTTTTGTCCAAAATGGACTACGCAATCAGGAGACCTAGTAGGTAAAAAAAAAAATCTGTGCAACTTTCAAAAACAGTGCTTTATATAGTTTCCATACCCGTAGGCCTCTTGTGAAACCCACAAAGACTGGCCAAAATACTCCCATATTGTTTACCTTCCCTGCCCCTGCCTTGTTGCTAGGACATGACTCCTGTTAGATGCTCAACCCCAGAATCATAGGAGCGAGCATTCTCCCTGGATGAGCTCAGCATTGCTGTGACAGAGAGGGGGATAGGAGCACTACACATGCAAGGCTTTTGAACCAAGGAGAGAGGTTTGTTGAAGTAGCCAGGCAGAGTTACTGTTCAGGTTATAAAGCAGCCACAGGTCCTGCCAGCCACTGAATACAAAAGCCACCAACATAGGAGAGCTCTCCTTCCACCTTGCTTAGGGTCGATGAAGAAATCTATTCGATTTCTTTCTTTCGGCCCATGGGTGTCACAGGGATAGGAAAGCAAAACAGAACGCATTCTAAATGTGCGTTTGTGACCACATTTGCGATATTTCTTATTACTTCCTGAGAGAAAGCAAGCACACAGCAATACAAATGTTGCAGACCTCGTAACCTTTCCCTGCTCTATCTAAAACAAAAGGTTTTGGCTGGATTAGGGCATTAAAGTTTCACTAATCTCTCCATCTGCAAAAAAAAAAAAAACTTTCTATTCCAGCATAATTCACTTCATTTAAATCTGAATGTTTATATGCATTATTTTTTCGCTATTGCTTTCACCCAAAACTACTGATGGAGGCAGTTTCCCCTTGACTTCTGGTTTCTAGTTCTGAGCAGTGCAATGTACATTGTGGTCATATGCATTGCTTTCATTACACCACCCCTATTGCGTCTGCCTATTCTAATGCTCTTGTATCCCCAGAAGAATGAGCAACCAGCAGAGATGTAGAGTGTAGAACAGATCTCATGTGGTTGCTCTTTTCCTTGTTCAATGCCACTGAAGAAGTCTGAGTGGAAATTCTGTGCATTCTTGAATAGTTCTTAGAAGCACACGGGAGGAGGGCGCCTCCATTCCCACATACAGTGGGACCACAGACAACACAGCCGCCCTCATAATAGAAGTTTGATGACATACTTCTGGATATACTATACACTGCTGCTCTTAAAACGGTACACAAATAACATCAGACATGTTATGTGGTCTCCTTTTAGTATTGGGTTTGGTGACACTTAAGGTACATAGATGTTCATGAGAACTTAGTACTTGCTACATTTCCACTGTAAAATAATTGCTTTGGTGTTACAGATCCCACAGCTGGTTCCCATCTCTTGGCAATTTGTGGCTGAGAAAAATGGGGGCACCTGAAATGCTGGACAACTCACTGGACTATTCCTTGAATAATCTTGCCTTGTTTCTCTTGAGCCTTAAACCCTTTCCTCCTCCAAAAAAAAAAAAAAAGAAAAAAAATGTGGCATATGACAGCCTGAGTTTTAAGGGTAAATGTCCTCTTAACCCCTTCATGCCTAAGCCTTTTCTGACACTTGTTTGTTAGTTAAAATCTATTTTTTGCTAGAAAATTACTTATAACCCCCAAACATTATATATAATTTTTTAGTAAAGACCCTAGAGAATAAAATGGCAATTGTTGCAATATTTTATGTCACACTGTATTTGCGCAGCGGTCTTTCAAATGCAATTTTTTTGGAAGAACTACATTTTCATGAATTAAAAAAGAAAACAATAACGTTAGCCCAATTTTTTTGTATGATGTGAAAGATGATGTTACGCCCAGTAAATAGATAACCAACATGTCATGCTTTAAAATTGCACACACTCATGGAATGGCGACAAACTACAGTACTTAAAAATCTCCATAGGCGACGCTTTAAAAAATTCTACAGGTTACCAGTTTAGAGTTACAGAGGAGGTCTAGCACTAGAATTATTGCTTTCGCTGTAATGATCGTGGCAATACCTCACATGTAAGGATGGGCTCGGGTGCGTTCGCAAGTACACGTGCCTGAGCCCACCAGGAAGTGAACCCGGCGCTGCGCTAATCACAGGCAGGGAGACAATTCCCCGATGTGCGGCTGCAGCGATCGGGGAAATGTCTCCCTGCCTGTGATTAGCGCATCGCCGGGTTCACTTCCTGGCAGGCTCAGGCACGTGTACTTGCGAACGCACCCGAGCCCATCCTTACTCACATGTGTGGTTTGAATACTGTTTACATTTGCAGGCGTGACTTACATATATGTTCGCTTCTGCACACGAGCACAGAGAGGTGGGGCACTTTAATTTTATTTTTTTATTTTTTATTGTATTTTTTTTTTTTTTTTTACACTGTCTCGTTTAAAAAAAAAATTCTGATCACTTTTATTGCTGTCACAAGGAATGTAAACATCCCTTGTTACAGTAATAGGCAGTGACAGGTACTCTTGATGGAGACCCCAAATCCCTCCTTTGCACTTAAAAGCATTGAAAACACCAAGTTTGGCTGTTTTTAATAACTGTAATTTTTTTAATTTGGCGCCTTTAAGTATTCAGTAAACCAGAAGTGATGTCATGACATTGCTTCCGGGTTACTAGATCCGAGACCTGATCGAAGTCGATTACAGCTTCATTGGAGTCACTGGCCAGCTGGCGGATGTGCCAGCTGGTCGTGCGGGCCTCCCGATGGGACGAGCGAGCCGCGGGAGGGGGCTGGACGGACATCCCCTCCCGCTGCCTGGGATAACAGCTGAGTGGCTGCTTAGCTGCATCGGTTGGCGTGAAGGGGTTAAATCAGAAGAGCACCTTGTATCACACATCAAAATTAGGTACAAAATTGACACTAATTTTCCTCAATCACTGCAGTGTGTAAAATCTTAGAATCTTCAGGTCACCGCTCTTCCTGCCAAACAGCCACTCACTTTGTAGTCACAGGGAAATCTGGAGGAGATTCACCAGTGATGACCACACATTTTGTTTTAAAAAGTAAGGCCCCTTTCACACTGGGGTGCTTTACAGGCACTATTGCGCTAAAAATAGCGCCTGTAAGCCGTCTCCCCATTGAACCCAGTGTGTCCTTTCACACTGGGGTGGCTCAGGGCGGTGCGCTTGCGGGAGTAAAATTAAACTCCTGCATGCATGATTTTTCAGGAATGTGGGGAGCGGTGTATACACCGCTCCTCCCCCACCCCTGCCATTGGATAGAATGGGCAGCACTCCCGAAGCGGCTGTACACTGCTCCGGGAGCGCTGGCACTTTTAACCCCTGTTTAACCCTTTTTGGGGGGGTTAAAAGTGCCGTGCTGCCACCCGATTAGCGGCGCTATAGCGCTGCTATTACAGCTGTAGATCGCCGCTAAATTAGCGGCGGTTTACCGCTGAGGATCAGGCAGTCCCAGTGTGAAAGGGGCCTAAATATGACATCACCCCTGCACAGTAAAGAGTGGGTTTCTTGCCTCTCCCCTATGCAAAGACAAAACGTGTAGATGTGCTCCTCCACAAGCATCAACAAAAAGTGTCAATGAAGGCCCCTACTAACCCCATTTGGTAAAGGTGGGTTATCACATTGCTTCATTGCCTGAAGTTCAATTTCAAGTGAAAGTTAACCAACAGCCACCCTCCCCTCTTTCTCTAATAAAACTATAATGTATCTCTGATGGTGAGGTTAACTCCCCACCACCACCACCACCCGATATTGCCCATTAAGGATAGGCTTGGGCATGTTTGCAACCGCATGCGCCCGAGCCCACCAGGAAGCTGACACTGCATGGCGCCAATCACAGGCAGTGAGACATTTCTTGAGCTGCAGCTGCACAGATTAGGAAATGTCTCACTGCCTGTGATTGGCGCCGCGCAGTGTCAGCTTCCTGGCGGGCTCGGGCAAGGGCGGTTGCGAACACACCCAAGCCCATACTTCTTGCCCATCTTCTGGAACACCAAAGCACATTTTAAATCAAAGTGAGCCACAAGCCTCTGCTGTAGCATACATGTAGAGCTTGGCCTATAGTAATAAATGGAAAAACCTGAAAAAGGTAAACAATTTTTGCATCAGAGAAATACTATTTTGCAATTCGGAAGCCTGTAAAAGTTGACAGCTTTAAAAAAAAGGTGCCATTTTTATTCTGAGATAAACACTCTGACCTATGTGTAAATTAAAATACAGAGAAATATCCTTTCAAGATCCTTCTCACATGGGTACAAGTTACTGCATAAGATTACTCAGTAACCTCCAGAGTCATACAACACCTTTTATATGGCTGAAATACGAATGACGTTACTCTGCTGATAAACACTCAATAGCTAATCAGCTTCTGGCGATTTTCACAGCAGGGGAAGTAATTGCTACATGAAGGACGACAGATTGGTGTGGACATAATAATATCCCAAATCCCACCACAGCTTAATATCACTGTGCTCACGGGCTGGCTCAGGACTATATCAAATAGCCTTTGAAGCAGCAGTATGCATCTTTTCAAGCATTTATGGAGCTGTGAACCTCCAATTGGTTTCTGATCCAAGCCGCAACCTGCCTCATACACCTTTATAGAAGTCTTACTGCAGAACTTCAGGAGGGGAAACCAGCAAAAAATGACTCATTTTAAAAGAAACAAAAAAAAAAAAAAAATAATAATCTAAAATGTCCTACTTAGAAACCAAATGAACTGTAAAAGCATTACGTAAATCATAAACGCATAAACAGCCAAGGCAAAAACAACCACTACATATCAATTAATTGCATTTTCTCAATGAATACAAAGTACTCTCAGACTGGACAAATTGGGACGCATGACACTACTGCCCGCCTCTCCACATCATTCAGAGAATGTTTTACATTAATTTAGGAAATAAGAAGCAATCTTTGAATGGTGTTCGTGCCAAGTGAGTGACCTCCTGTGTTGAGAATGCAGCAGGGCAGTCGCTAGAGCCAGAAGAAAGTGGAGATCACTAGAGTAATGGTGTCTACTACGGTGATTTCCAGCATCTAGAGCAGGGTTTCTCAACCAGGGTTCCATGGACCTCTAGGGTTCCTCCAGAGGTTTCTAGGGGTTCCTTGAGCAATGAGTAATTCCTGCCTCTTAGATAAATTCCCACTGACACCATTGATCTTTATAGCTATCTGTAAGGGGGTAAGACTTCCCAACAACCACAAGTATAAGGAACATTCTTACCACTGACCATCACCCGAATATATCATGAGTTGTAGATGTAGTAATTGTAAGCAGGTGTTCCCTGAGACTGGAATGTTATTTTAAGGGTTCCCCTGTGATGAAAGGGTTGAAAAAGGCCGATCTAGAGGGATCCCACAGGTATAGAATATACATAGTTACACATTATTCCAAGCTGGACCAATGTAAAAATGTCCATAGCTGGCATTCTTTTTGAACCACTTTTTGGCATTTTTTTTCTCTTTTTTCCCCTGTGTGTTAAAATCTGCATTTTTTGCTAAAAATGACTTTAAACCCCACAAAAATTATATAAGCACAGACCCTGGAGAATAAAATGTCAGTAGTTGCAATTTTTTTATGTTACACTATAATTGCAAAGCTATTTATCAAACGCATATTTTTAGGAAAAAAGTACACTAAAAGTTATTTTGTTTGCAACCTTTTTGACAATGTATATGCGCAGTTCCGGGTCCAATTAATTAGTCTGTCAGGATGAACTCCTACATTTGCAAGGAGGTTAAAGTGTCAGTCACTAAACCCACATCATAAAAACTAATCAATAAATGGTGTATTACATGCTGTTCATACTCACTCAGTCACTATGAGATTCGTTTTCTGCCCCCCCTTCTGTTCATGTCCCCAATTCAGCTAGGGATTTTGCAGCTGTGGTGGCAACTCTGCACATGCTCAGGTTTCAGTGAGTTTCTATGCTGAGCATTTCTTCCCCGTCATAGCCGAGTAGCCCATGTGACTATAGAGTCACATATGTGGGTGTATACACAGCGGTAAATGACAGCCCACTCCCTCCCTCCACCTCTCTGCCCACTAACCAGCTAAACACAATGGGGGATGGATATTACGTGCAGAATAATTGTAGATTGGCAGAGGCTTCACCTCCCTCTTATTCTTAGACACATGCTGGAGGGGCGTGACACAGCCTGTGACTGGCAGAAATTCACCCACACTAGGTTATTGCCAAAAAATAAAAAGATTTTATTTCAAATAGTATATTATTATATATGTAGCTCCCTCTAGGTAGGTAGGTAGGTGCTAGAGGTAGGATTTTTTCTGTGAGTAGGAAAATTTAGGCAAGCCTAGCCGGTGGCTGGGCCTGTTTGTTTTCATTCTGGGCTAGGAGTGGCTCAGTGTAGAGCTGTTGACTCACAGGCAGTCTCCCTAAGACCTCTTTCTAGAAAGTTCTGGAAAGAGAGGAGAGGTGGAGCTGCCTGGGATATTCTGGGGAGCCCTGACCAATCCTCAATCTGAATTGGCAGGGGGCAGGCCTCCTTAAATACCTAGGTTCAGCCAATTGGGAGGAGTTGTTGGGTGGAAGAGATGGAGATTGAATACTGAGGCTGTCGGGGCCTCCCCAGTCTGGGGGCAGTGACCTTGGGCTTGGGTGCAAAAAGGGCCCTCCAAGAAATCGTGGAGGTATCCAGGACAGGAGGCAAAGGAGGAGCAAGAGAGGACAGCTGGACAGAGTACTGCCAGGCAAGTCTCCAGGGAGAGGAACCACCGGTTACAGCCTGGAGGGCTGGTGAGTGACATGCACAGTTGGGAGGAACTCCTGAGAGCACTGGGAAGGTGCAGTCGGAAATGGGTGCAGAACCAGAGGAGAGGACTGTAGTACTATGGGCAGTGGAATTGGGCAGCTGCAGCCAGGAGGGCTGGCAGGACCTGAAGAGGGCTGACTGGGATCAATAGCCACATGTAGGACAGCTAGCACCAGAACTTTCTCTACACTATAGGGGCCGGGTCCCTGCCTGCAAAGGGCATTTCACTGAGGCCTGGCTGGGCCAGTGTGAGGCCTAACCAATTTTGTGCTAGCTGATCCTGGGAGTTCAAGCAGGAGAGGTGCTGGAGGAGCTGAGGAGTGATAGTCTGAAGCAAGAGTTATGCTGGAGTGAAGACTGGAGTGTATACATTGGAGTTTATATAGTTGTCCCAAGCAAGTTCTACAAATTCTACCGGGCATCCTATATTTCCCTTACCCCATCCAAGTTCAATCCCCTCAATAAAAACACAAAAAAAAACAAAGTATATGGACTGTTCTATATCTCGGAGTGTCTGAAAGGTGAATGCAAGGCTGTACAGGGTGACGGATGAACCACAACATTCAGCAGCCCCTACAGGGGTTCCGCTACATATACAGTTGTGCTCATAAGTTTAAATACCCTGGCAACATTTATGATTTCTTGGCTATTTTTCTGAGAATGATAACACAAAAACTTTTCTTTCACTTCTTTTACTCTTTTTAAATTATAATGACAACAGAAACGACCCAAATGACCCTGATCAAAAGTTTAAATACCCTGGTGATTATGGCCTGATAACATGACCACAAGTTGAAACAAAGGGGATTAAATGGCTATTAAAGGTAGCCATCCTTACCCGTGATCTGTTTGCTTGTAATTCGTGTGTGTGAGTATAAAAGGTCAATGAGTTTCTGGACTTCTGATAGACCCTTGCATCTTTCATCCAGTGCTGCACTGACGTTTCTGGATTCTGAGTCGTGGGAAAAGCAAAATAATTGTCAAAGGATCTGCGGGAAAAGGTAGTTGAACTGTAAAAAAACAGGAATGGGATATAAAAAGCTATCCAAGGAATTGAGAATGCCAATCAGCAGTGTTCAAACTCTAATCAAGAAGTGGAAAACGAGGGGTTCTGTTGACAACAAACCACGGTCTGGTAGACCAACTAAAATTTCAGCCACAACTGCCAGGAAAATTGTTTGGGATGCAAAGAAAACCCCACAAATAACTTCAGGTGAAATACAGGACTCTCTGAAAACAAAGGGTGTGGCTGTTTCAAGATGCACAATAAGGAGGCACTTGAAGAAAGATGGGCTGCATGGTTGAGTCGCCAGAAGAAAGCCATTACTACGCAAATGCCACAAAGTATCCTGCTTACAATACGCCAAACAGCACAGAGACAAGCCTCAAACCTTCTGGCACAAAGTCATTTGGAGTGATGAGACAAAATTGAGCTTTTTGGCCACAACCATAAAGGCTACATTTGGAGAGGAGTCAACAAGGCCTATAATGAAAGGTACACCATTCCTACTGTGAAACACGGAGGTGGATAAGCTGATGTTTTGGGGATGTGTGAGCTACAAAGGCACAGGAAATTTGGTCAAAATTGATGGCAAGATGAATGCAGTATGTTATCAAAAAATACTGGAGGAACATTTGCATTCATCAGCCAGGAAGCTGCGCATGGGACGTACTTGGACATTCCAACATGACAATGATCCAAAACACAAAGGCCTGTCATTGGCTACAGCAGAATAAAGTGAAGGTTCTGGAGTGGCCATCTCAGTCTCCTGACCTCAATATCATCGAGCCACTCTGGGGAGATCTCAAACGTGCAGTTCATGCAAGACAGCCCAAGAATTTCCAGGAACTGGGAGGCTTTTTGCCAAGAGGAATGGGCAGCTTTACCATCTGAGAAGATAAAGAACCTCATCCACAAATACCACAAAAGACTTCAAGCTGTCATTGATGTTAAAGGGGGCAATACACGGTATTAAGAACTGGGGTATGTAAACTTTTGATCAGGGTCATTTGGGTAGTTTCTGTTGTCATTATGATTTAAAAAGAGTAAACACAGTTGGTTAATAAATGGCTTCAGCCAGACACTAACCAGGAGTGAAAAAAGTTTTTGTGTTATCGTTCATATTCTCTGAAAAATGGCCAGGAAATCATAAATTATGCCAGGGTGTGTAAACTTATGAGCACAACTGTAATTTAAAACAGTTTATTGATATTTAGGTTGACCTTGTATTCCAAAGGCTCTTTTTTCTTATTTTGAACATGTGGTCAGCAGCGGAGGACTAGAAAAGCTCCTCCTGCTTATGTTTCCCTGCAGACAGGCTGAGAAAGAGCTGGGTCATGTGACAGCTGTATATCGATTAGCAAAAACAGAAGGGACAATGGAAATGAAAGAGTGTGAGTATCACTTT
Source organism: Glandirana rugosa (assembly GCA_018402905.1). Taxonomy (NCBI): domain Eukaryota; kingdom Metazoa; phylum Chordata; class Amphibia; order Anura; family Ranidae; genus Glandirana; species Glandirana rugosa. Next base: position 1,548,649 of record BLSH010527292.1, read on the forward strand.
AAGTCAGTCCGTATAGACAATCAAGATGGCAGAGCATGGAAAAAGACGAGGCTAAGACATCTACTCCAGCAGGGGAGCTCCTAGACATCACATTGTTGGAGGGGAATGTAGTCCCACTAATAACCTAGAAGTGCAGTACTTTGTTGTCTATTCCAAACTGGCCCGGGGACAGAGGCAGGACACAGCTAACCAGTGGAGTTACAGAATAAGTAAAGGCTCATTGTATGAAGCATGTGATTATGGGTGTTCTTGGTTTGACCATTTTTGATTGGACCAGTTTGATAATAGTCCAGCCATCTTACATTTTGTCAAAGCAGCTGGATCCTAGACTGCCCCTGGCATTTCAAAGAGTGGGGTTAATGGCACTGGAACCCTGACAGTTTTTATTGCCATTGTCATCAAAAGCTATGATGGTTTTGTGACTATGAAGATTATGAATATTAGGCTGGCATGGCGTTGGCAGTGAGGCTTGAAAAAACAAGCTAGTGGGTCACAGCTTTTACCAGCAAGCTGTGGCTGTTAATTACTGCACAACACAATGGCCAATAAAAGTTCCTTATTTTTTTATACATATATAAACCCCCTTGTTAAATCCCCAGCTCAAATGTTACTATATTATTAGATATGTTAATATATCAGAATGTGCTTGCACTCCCCTCCCCCCACTTTATCCCAAAGGCACGGGTGCATGCAGCTCTGCATGTTAAACGATAAACACTTTCCAGACTTATATAAAATCATCATTATTTGTGTAAACTGGATTTCATTTATTTGTGGTTTTCCCAAGGCATTGGTGACATAGTCAGTGCCTTTCTGCTACTGCCCCCTGGGAAGGCTACATCGCCAGTGCCTTCCAGGGAGCTCTTGTGGGTAAACTGTGAAATCCCATGAGATCTCGAAAAGTCCATTCATTTTTTTTTTGTACTGCACAGATAACATGGAATGTCATGTATGTAAGGTGGCAGATACATAGCTATGCATGGCATACCAATATCACTTGAAATTTTATTTACAAATCTCTTTGCCTCCTGTTCACATGGCCACAGCTAAAAATAAACAAACCAACGTCATCAGAGCCAGCAGAGAGAACTAGGAAACTGAAGCTCGACAGCAATTATGTATTTTTACAAATCGGTGTCACGGGGTTGGAAACGTGGGGTGAATGGAGCAGTAAGATTATGTATATGGGTAAGTATCAATAATATTTAAAGTGTTTCTAAACCCAGGACCCTGCATTCACTATATCTGGCCTCCCACAGTACACAGAACATGGAAATGCAATAGTTTTAGTAAATATAAACTGCTAAATACCTTTTCTCAACAGCAGTCAGAGCAGTCTCGTGACTTCTATCAGTGCTTGGTTAAAGCTTGTAGGAGGAGTTTTCATTTTCCCAAGAGGATGCAGGATCCCTGACCCTCCTGTCTGGACAGTGCCGATTGGCCCTGTGCTGATCACACGCACTCTCCCAAGAAAAAAAAAACTGTAGCAATACACACCAAACTGAGCATGTACAGATTGTCCCCCTGGCCTCTGTTCTATCCAGAGATGGTTTGGGGACTCTGGAAGAAGGGGAGGGTCAGAGAATACAGGATCAAACAGTCTTTTAACTCTGCAGAAGATAAGTGAGTATAACAAGCATGCTTTACTGCATACACAGACTGATTTTACTGTTGTGGGTTTAGGAACACTTTAACTTCCTATTTTTATTTTAATGAAATTGGAGATTTTTAAAGGGTGGAGGTCCCCTTTAAGAAAAGGTGATGTTTAAAACCATGCAACATAAAATAAAAACACTTTAACACAAATTACTGATGCAGGTGACCAGAGTTTTGATTTCCCTTCAATACAGCTGTACAGCGCCTGGTTACCCTACCTCATTGCAGTAATCTAGTATTTTGGGATGACACAGTAAAGCGCTGCCCATCTTTCTTTCATACCATCTCTCACACACAGCTAAACAGTATTAGAAGCACAGAACGATGTGAATGGGGATGACAAACCCACTAGGAGCACGTGAGTAGCTTCCAGCAATCTAGCTGTATGAGATCACATAAAACTCTGGTTAAGATGAATTAAATGAGCTTCTGTTATAGCACAGCTGCAATATTTTCTGCATAGCATCTAGACTGGTTTTACTTCATTCACAAATTGCTCTGCAATTGGAAGCAACACAGGGAAATGTAGAAACAGAGCAAAGGTCCTATTTACAAGTAAAAAAGGCTAAAAGCCTTCTATGCAAGCATGCCAAAAAGAGCATGATATATTGATTTTATAGTTCCAGTATACAGGACAGCACAACTCCTTACTGTGAAACTTACAGCTTTGGGTCTGGGTCTTTTTCCCATCAGGGAATGTATCTATTGCAAATACAGTCAATATATGTTCCTCTTGTGTGCATTTTCTCTACATGGTCTGACTTCGGACAAGAAGCATATCTGTTGGCTTCCACCCATACTGATCCATGCAGGTTAGTATGACCGTAGAAGGGACATTAAAGTGTTACTAAACACAGTAATATGAAAAATAGTTCATCTGCCCCCCACAGTGCTCACAACTTATAAATCTGCTATTTACAATAAAATACTGCCACTATATACCTTTTGGGAAGATCTGTACACCATGGTTTCCTGATAACCAGCACAGGTTGTCTGTCCATAGCTGTGTGTTCAAATAGGAGGAGATTTCCACTAAAGCCTCTATACACGCCCACATGTGTGATGTCAATATCATGTGACCTGAACAGTTCAACTGAAACAGGAAATGTACTCTCCAGCATGAGACCAAACTGAGCATGTGCAGCTTTACCACCCTGCTGTGTATTATATGAACTTGCTTAGATTGATAGTCCAGGAAAGAAGAATCTATGCATACAGGATAAAACAGCTGATTTTACTGTTGTGGGTTTAGTAACACTTTAACATCCTCGCGCTGCCGCCATAGCCGAATGACGCTACAGCGCGGCGCTAAAATGCCGGGAGGACGTCTATAGACGTCCTCCCATTTGGCTCGTGCTGGGCGCGCTCCCGCGGGCGCGAGCGGCGTGCGCACGTGCCGCCGCACGCTGCGGGA
>BLSH010527292.1:1579855-1606414 GCA_018402905.1 Glandirana rugosa
CCCTATCTTTGTATCTTTTCACTGCCGTCTTTTTCTGATTCATCAGGTAGCTCAGACGGGGAAAAATAATAATAATAATAAAAAAAAAATTGTAATTGGAACAACAGCCTGATATCTAAATACAAATAGGGTTCGTACAAACTTCGGTAAATGACAACTGACAGAGTGTTGGAGACAACCATCAAATAAGGTTAGTAGTTGGTGGGAAAGTCATTTTATTATGTAAGATTCTAATCAAAACTTGAAGGGGGGTCAATCAAACTCCGGTACAGGGGCACAAGAACTAAAACCAAAGTATAACTTTTCTGACGGGAGGACTTGGAATAAGTGGGGGAAAGGGGGTGAATAAGGTTCAGGAGGGCAGTCTTTTCAATATGAAACCAAAATCAAGAACACGGGGACATGGCCTCAAACTAACTGGGGGGAAGTTCAAAACTAATCTTAGAATGTATTATTTTACTGAAAGGGTGGTTGATGATTGGAATAAACTACCAACAGAGGTTGTGAGACAGTCAACAGTAAATGGCTTCAAACATGCTTGGGATAAACATAAATCTATAGTCCGACAACAAGGTTAATGTTAAAAAAAAAATAATAATAATAATAAAAAGGGGCAGACTCGATGGACTACTTAGTCTTTTTCTGCCGTCACTTTTCTATGTTTCTATCCCTTGTTCCCTAAAGATCAGAACAGTCCAGATTGACCAATTATGGGCAGATGTGGTCTAAAACACAAGGGCTTGCTAAGTTCTTTTATAAAAACCTGCCACACCCCAGCGGAAAGAGAAAAAAAATAATACTCATGGAATAAAAGTATTGAAATGCAAAATACTGTATGTACTTATAGTAGAACTACAGGCAAAGCTTTTTTTCCTTTCAGATAGAATGAGGGAGGGTAATAAACCTTTCAGATTTTCTTTCTCACCAACTGTGAAAGATTAGAGATTTCCCTTCACTTCCTGTCCCATAGTCAAAACAGGAAATGGGATGAAATCTCTGAAAATTAAGGAAATTTGTTGGGGACCCCCAATTTACTAGAACTAGTGTCCCCATTGGAAAATTTCTCCTCTATTACTTTTCTGGGGACAAAAATTTGGGATTTTCTTTTACTTTCACTTTCAATGATAACGGCAAACAGGACAAACCGAGAGGGTGAATGTACCTCACGGGGGCACAGACAGCAGTAAAAACTGACAGGCTTTCTAATCACTTTCCACTCTATCCAAAACTAAAAAAAAAGTTTTGCCTTTAGTTATTTAGCTAATTTCGTTTCCTTCCTTATTGTTTCTTTAACAAGTGTTGTCGCAGTTTTAACACATCAATTTAAATAAAGCAGGATAACTAAATCTGTATGAAGATACAACAGGAACTCTGCTCCACTCTGGGAAGAAGGCAAGCAAACCAACATTTGATATTTAATTTCCTATGAAGTCGGATTCCCAATCTCTTCCCACTAATATTCTCCCTCTACTTTTCCTTCTCGCATTAGTGTTCTCTGTCCTCAAACTGTCCTCTCTCCCCCACAGCTAACACATATCAATCTCACTCCTACCCTCTCCCTATTACTGCCCCCATCACCTCCTGCAAATACTGAACCCACATGCTGGCCTAAACTCCAGGGCAGTGAGATATGTGCTCTTGTATACATCCTGCTTCCATCCTACTTTCCTCACCCTCCTTCTCCTAATGTCCGGGGGTATTTCCTCCAATCCTGGAACTCCATTTTCTAACTACAACCCTCATGTTTGGCTCCATTCCTCCTCTGGTAACAGCCACAATCCACTTAGTTTAATGTATGTCCCCTCTGCTTCCAAAAAACAGCCCCCCAATCCCAAACAACCTTTACCAACTTTAGGCTTTTACTGAAAACCAATTCCTACTTCTACAATTTATTAGTTTCTTAATATTAGTTTAAAAGAAACCTGTGATCATGGTTCCCAGCACAAAATGACTATTCAATCCAGGGTATACATAAAGCAAAAAGAGGCAAGTAAAGCAAATTTGTTTTCCTAATTAAAACAATCCACAGCGGGCTTTCTTTTTAATAGGGGCGCATATTCAGAAAATCTATAATATCAGTCATCACAGCCCTCTTGCTACACTCTCAACAGTAAAACAGATGTCTCCTATAGAACGCTCTGATAGTTAGAACAATGGTTTACAAAACACAATCATCATTCAATCCCCCGGACCACAATGAGTTGGGTTTTTTTCCGCCCGCTGCGCACTATTACATGACAATATCGCATTGACTGTAAGGTGTGGGTGGGATTTTTCTCCTCTCCCTGGTAATTGTAACGCACAGCCTCTAATTTAGGGATTACCAACATGCAATACTAAATGCTGCTACAAATAATGTGTCCCTGGGGAGGGGAAATATGTGCCAACATTTTATTACAGAATAAACAGGAGACATGCCATAAACAAAGCATAGGAATAAAGGGTACTGGGCTGTCTACCATACCTTAGCGTCCTTAGAGCCTTTTCAAATGTTAGGTAAACATATAAAACAAATCAGTGATGTATACAACATTTTGTTGATTTTTTTTATCTTGTTTCTCCGTATAGTTTGAAAATGTATATGTACTGGGGGCATCCCAATTTGCCAAGTTAGTACTGAGTGAAATATCCACCAATAAATCAAATAAATTATATGGACTTGCCACAGGGCCAAAATGTATGTGTTAGGCAAAGCATGCATTTTTTCACATTAATTCACCTGTTAATTCAGAAAAAAAATATAAAAGTGAACTAACACTGGACACTCTTCCTCGCTTACTGGTCTCCGCTCTACTAACCTCTGGAGTTGACAAACTGTTGGCGCCCCTGCAGCCGCTCCAGTGGTACAGGGATTTGAAATCCCCACTCCACTCCATCAGCACTTTTGGGACTGACTAGATCGCTTCTGATGGGTCAGTGCCAACTTATTGACGACACTCACCAATCAGAATCTACCTGATCTGTCCCGGAAGTGTGGAGGCAGAAAAAGAGTGGGAATATTAATTCCTTGGACCACTGGAGCAGCTATGGGGGTGCCGCCAGCTCACCATTGCTGGAGGTAAGTACAGCAGGGACTGGTGGGAAGGGGAGGGTGTCCAATGTTCGTGACTACCCTATAAAGAATAAGTGCACCTTCAGAAAAAGTGCAATGACCGAAACCAGGGTGGATAGAAGTCAATGATTTATTTATTTATTTTTTAATTATCAGATTTGTTTTTATTTAAAACTGATTTTTTTTCTTTTTTATTTAAAATTGGAATTTTTTTTATCAAATTTATTTTAATAAAATGCTTTTGGAGTAAGCATCTATGTAAAAGATAGTTTTCTATTTAAGATACATTAATAATTTAGTTTATTCAGCATTAAATGGAGCTTAGTTATGTAGCATGAGGCTGTATATTCTGCAATATTTAAATGTTTGGTAAACTTATTCAATAAATCCAAGCTCTGCAAGCTGAGGTAACATGCACTGTATTGATGCATTCACAAAATGTCACACTATCCATGAGATAAAGCAAAGTTCAGGAATATTCCTTTATCCCATTGTTTGACAAATCTATGTACACCACAAACTGTATGATTGAATCGGTTCTGATATTGCTGTTTTACTAACCTGACAGCGCATTATTCTAAATAAGACCTTCATTTTGTTTGCAAATATTAAAGATTCTAACTACCAGCAAGAATAAGTTCTTACATTTAAAGAGCACCTGTCATTTCAGACCCATGATGGCAGCGCCTGTTAGCGGGCATCCACTCACCTGCTGCTGCCACGTCCCTCACCTTGTTGTGTCACTGCCGCATCACCAGCTGTCCCATTAAAGCGAATGGGACTGTCGGTGAGTCAACAGCGGGTCAGAGGAGGAGCCGTTGCGGGACAGAGATGACAGTTGCTCTTTTAAATTATGATGTAAACTAAGCCTTTTTACTAGTGATTTAAATCAAATGCACCCTCTCCCAAACCAGTTCACCTTCACCCATCCTTACTGAGATTCATCACCTGTGGCCTTGTTTAAAACCCATGCCAATCTCCCTCTCCTGGCCACGTTCATCCAAGTCCATCTCCCAGCCGGGTTGGTGGCCCCGTAGTAGTCCATGGGAGTGTAATGCTCAGCTGTAGTCAGCAAAGAGTCCCCCGGACTGGTATGTAAACAATCCAAGAAGGAATCAGGCAATGGATTTCGCAAATTTTTTTTAGCTTTGATTTATGCAGCTAAACACTAGTGACCAAACCAGAACAGCATGCATAGGCCCATAGCATACAATATTCCTGGGTTCAGAGCTATCTAAATTATGGATCTAAACACAGCAAATTGTGGGCCTGTGCACACAAAATGGTCAAGAAATCCATTAAGACAAAAGATAAAAATGTTTTCAATATTAAAAAACATTCAAATAAGATTAATTTTATAGATAATGTAGTGCCCAGTTATTAATGCCAATAAAAATGTTCTCTGGTAAATACAATGTACAGTATAATACTAGCAAAGATGCTTGCCTAAAAAGTCCTAAAACTGCCAAAAGATACAATATCATAGACGGAAGTTAGGAGGATATCCAAGAAAACTCCCATGACCTCCAACACTGACCCAATGACTAAGCACTGTGTGTACATGAACTCCAGTAGCACACTCCTGACGCCACATCTCCCCAATTCTTTATTACAGTGTTGCCCACCAAACACATCTGGACCCTGTACATTTTCTAAACTGAACACTCCACTTTAGATCCACGATAGCCAGAAGCCAGTGCAAGCTGGGAGCCAGGTGTGAAATTTTGGCTCACATGCAATCTGCTTTCCCTTAAAGTTTTTCCAAACCTAAAATGGAAGATGGCATGAACAACAAGTAATTCAGTGATAAGAAATCGTTATAAACAACTATTGTTAGCAGGAGAATTCTTCCTCCCCCTCCATGGTTCTCACAATCTCATTCTAAAAATAAGCCGACACCAGAATGTCCCAGTGATATTCAGCGATCTATCATAGTCATGCAGTGTAGATAATGTTCTATATTGGTAATGGCCTTGATGATAAACATGTAGTGCTATGCAATTATCTCTAGTACACAATGCAAAAGAACAGCATTTTTAAGATTTCTAATTGTAGAGGTTATTAATTCAGGAAATGGAACAGATTTACAACCATCTCAGGTCTCCAAGCCCGACACTTTTTTTTTTCATTCTGGACATATCATTACAATTCACGTTTAGCATAAATCAATAGGAGCACATCAGCAATAGCAAATCATATTTATACTGAGAGTTAGAAATATCTGTCTGAATATATATATATATATATATATATATATATATATATATATATATATATACATAGATACATACATAACACACAGTATCTCACAAAAGTGAGTACACCCCTCACATTTTTGTAAATATTTTATTCTATCTTTTCATGTGACAACACTGAAGAAATGACACTTTGCTACAATGTAAAGTAGTGAGTGTACAGCTTGTATGACAGTGTAAATGTGCTGTCCCCTAAAAATAACCCAACACACAGCCATTAATGTCTAAATCTCTGCCAACAAAAGTGAGTACACCCCTAAGTGAAAATGTCCAAACTGGGCCCAAAGTGTCAATATTTTGTGTGGCCACCATTATTTGTCCAGCACTACCTTAACCCTATTGGGCATGGAGTTCACCAGAGCTTCACAGGTTGCCACTGCAGATCTCTGCCACTCCTCCATAATGACATCATGGAGCTGGTGGATGTTAGATGTACATTGAAGCAAAGTATCATTTGTTCAGTGTTGTCACATGAAAAAATATAATAAAATATTTACAAAACTGTGAGGGGTGTTCTCACTTTTGTGATATATATATATATACACACACACACACACACACACACACACATACATATATACACTGTATATAGATGAGACACTTTCTGTCCTGGGGACTACACAGAGGTAGTACAGGAATATCTTGTCCCTGATGAGATCACAGAGGAAAATGGAAACCCTACACTGGTCTGTACATCTCCCCACTAAAACAAAAAATTGTTGTATCAGGGAAATATAATGTATAAAGAGTTTATAGATCACATTAAAGGTGGGAAAAGTTCTGAAATGATTTATCTTTTTCTCATTTTTTTACATCACAGAAAGCTGACATTTTAACAGGGGTGTGTAGACTTTTTATATCCACTGTATACTCAAGCAGACTGTAAAGCACAGAAATAACTGTAAAATATAAAGTCTCCTAAAGCCTACATTTTGCCTTCCCTGGTCCCTGCTTCACCCCCAATATGCTAATGAAATAATGATTTTCATTACATACCTTACTTTACACGATCCCTGGGTCTCTGTGCTTCTCTGTGCAATGTAGGCTGATCATAGCTGGTGGGAGGGGCCAGAAGAGCACTGTACATGGCTACCAAAAAACAGGAAGTTGCTGTAATACCCACTTGTGATGCTGCGCCCCCATGATTGAAAGAACTGAAATCCAATAAGAATTAGCTCATGCTGAACACCCTCCAACCAGGAAATGAGGTTGGTTCTGATTTGCTTCAGATGCACACTGTGAGAAGCTCACAATGTGCAGTGAAATCAGAGTAATTTCAGTACAGGAGAGGAGCCTATAACACTGTGCAGGACAAAAGGTAGGTGGCAGTTCAGCTTCCAGAAGTTAAGAGTTAGCCTTAAAGTACAACTAAAGGCAAAACTTTTTTTTTTTTTTTTAAATTTTGGACAGAGTGGTGATGGGTTAGAACACTTGGCAGTCCTGTTAAGGAGACTCACCCTCTCTATTTTTACTAGTTATGGTAGCATAGGGGTCACCAAGGGATTCCCTTAATTTGCAGGGATTTCCTCACACTTCTTGTTTTAACTATGGGACAGGAAGTGAAGGGAAATCTCCTTTACTCCAGGGATAGGCAACCTGCGGCCCTCCAGCTGTTGTAGAACTACATTTCCCATGAGGCATTGCAAGGCTGACGGGTACGATTACTCCCAGAGGCATGGTGGGACTTGTAGTTTTGCAACAGCTGGAGGGCCGCAGGTTGCCTACCAATGCCTTACTCTATCCAAAATGAAAAAAAAAAAAAAAGTTTTGTCTATAGTTCTACTTTAACCCCTTCCTTACCGGGCACTTAAACCCCCCTCCTGCCCAGACCAATTTTTGGCTTTCAGCGCTGTCGCATTTTGAATGACAATTGCGCGGTCGTGCGACGTTGTACCCAAATAAAATTTGCGTCCTTTTTTTCCCACAAATAGAGCTTTCTTTTGGTGGTATTTGATCACCTCTGCGTCATTTCTGATCGCCGCTATAAACAAAAAATGAGCGACAATTTTGCAAAAAAGAACAATATTTTTTACTTTTTGCTAAAGTACAAATCCATTAAAAAAAATATTCATCAGTTTTGGCCGATATTTATTCTTCTACATATTTTTGGTAAAAAAAAAAATCGCAATCGGCGTATATTGATTGGTTTGCGCAAAAGTTATCGCGTCTACAAACTGGGAATTGATTTATGGCGTTTTTATTATTTTTTTTTTTTTTACTAGTAATGGCGGCGATCTGCGATTTTTAGCGGGACTGCGATATTGGGGCGGACATGTCGGACATTTTTGACACATTTTTGGGACCAATGACATTTATACAGCGATCAGAAATTTAAATGTCCACTGATTACTGTATAAATGTCATTGGCAGTGAAGGGGTTAACCAGCAGGGGGCAGTGAAGGGGTTAACAAATGTTCCCTGGGTGTGTTCTAACTGTGGGGGGGCAGGGCTGGCCGGGACATAACAGATCTAACTGATCCCAGTGACAGGGATCAGTAGATCTGGTATGTCCCCTGTCACAGAACGGGGAACCGCCGTGTTTACAACGGCGGTTCCCCGTTCTGAGGCTCCTGAAGGAGATCGGCGGGTCCGGGCGGACATCGAGTCCGCCCGAGGCACGGGCACGCGCGCGCAGCGTGCAGCGCGCGCCGCTGCTGCCACTAGGGGGCGCGCGAGGAGCGCGCACAGGGGGCGACGTCCATGGACGTCGTCCCGGCATTCCAGATCCGCGCTGGAGCCGTACTATGGCAATAGCGCGGATCTGGAGTGGTTAATAAAAGAAGGGTGCTTCACGTATCAGTGTCCATCCTTCCTTGTCCTTTTGCCATCCTTTTAACCTTTCTTACTGTAGTATACTAATTATTCCTTGTATTTAGCAAAGGTCAGAACCACCTATCCTGATGATTGGGTCAGAGTCACCTACCAAGTGCATGTTTGTGTACATTTGAACATACCCCCCAAAAAAAAAAAGTTTCTGCCAAGGTCCCTGTATATCCTTAAAGTGGATGTAAACCCTCACATATACCCAGTGAAGTAAACAGCCTCAGATACACAGAGATGAAACAAATCTCCCTACACAAGTTTTACATGTATATATGCTCTCTTTACATTTATATACTGTTTAGAAAGCGCAAATTCTCTTAGAATTAGGGCGGCACAGTGGTGTAGTGGATAGCACTTTCGCCTGGCAGCAAAAGGGTTGCTGGTTCGATTCCCGACCACTACACTACCTGCCTGGAGTTTTCATGTTCTCCCTGTGCCTGTGTGGGTTTCCTCCGGGTACTCCGGTTTCCTCCCACACTCCAAAGACATGCTGTAGGTAAATTGGCTCCTATCTAAAGTGGCCCAAGTATGTATGAATGTGAGTTAGGGACCTTAGATTGTAAGCTCCTTGAGGGTAGGGATTGATGTAAATGTACAATATATATGTAAAGCTCTGCGTAAATTGACAGCGCTATACAAGTACCTGAAATAATAATAAATAATAATAGAATTTTCACTTCCTCATTCCCCTCTAGGAGGGGCTATTGCTGGACACTGAGACAGCTGATTGGAGGAAAGGCACACACCCCCTCCCCACACTTACAGAGGTTTCATGTGAATCATGAAGCAGTGTGCTAATCTATTTATAGCAGCCTCCTCCGACACACACTTCTATCTCCGGGTCTTGGAGAGCTTGTCAAAAGTTATCAGGCTGATAACAGAGGAACTGAGCAGGACAGAGCTATGGGACACAATGCTTAGGAGAGAGATAAGAAAACTCTGCAGATGTGCCCATCTCAAATTTCGTCAGGTTTACATCCACTTTAAAGTATAACTAAAGGAAAAACTTTTTTTTTTTAGTTTTGGATAGAGGGAGAGGGATTAGCTGTCACCTGTCAAGTCTTTATTGCTGTCTGTACTCTCATTTCACCCCCTCTAATTGTCTTGTTTACCATTATCGTTGAAAGTGAACGTAAAAGAAAATCACACATTTTGAGTTGTCCCCAGAAAAGTAATAGCGGGGAAATCTTTTATGGGGACACTAGCTCTGGTGGCCTGGGGGTCCCCAAAAATTCCCTTAATTTGCAGGGATTTCTTCTCACTTCCTGTTTCACTATAGGACAGGAAGTGAAGGGAAATCTCGGTAATCGGACACAGATGGTGAAAAAAAAATCTGACAGGTGTTATAAACCTCTGTTACTCTATCCAAAATGGAAAAAAAAAAAAAGTTTTGCCTATAGTTCTACTTTAATTAGAAAAAAATCCAAAGCTACTGCCACTTTAACACAGAATTCAGGCACATCTCAGTCCCATCTAATGCCTCGTACACACGGGACAATCGTACGTACGATCGCGTCAAATCGTATGTTGGATAATGTAACTTGCACTACACGATCGTACGACCACAGAAAGAACGTTCAGGTGCATGTAATTAGCATTCGGCCGTTCCTGACTTCGGAGCATGCGTGTTTTTCACAATACAACTTGTTGTACCAACTGCTCTGTACACACGATACAACGGTCGTATGACCGCTTGTTGGTACGACCAAGTGTTCTAGTTTGCTCATACAACTCCCCTTGTACAACCGTCGTATGTCGGCTGTTCTAATCGCGCATACGAATGATCGATTTCACATACAACAGTCGTTCATACGACCTGTTGTATACGATCGTCGCCCCGTGTGTACGAGGCTTAAGAGCTCACAAGCAACTTTCAAAATCCAGGAACAAACCGCGCCATTGATAACAGGGTTAGCCTGCTCTAATTGGTTCACATACTTGGGCTTCTGGTGTTTGCTCAATGGCTGAAATATGAGCAGGATAAATGCAGATGCGGAGAGGCTAAAACCTTAAAACGGTTACAGAGTTTAAGGCGCCATTAATTTCACAATAAATTTGCTGTTCTGGAAGCTGGTCTTGCAAGTGCTCTCCCCAGGATGGAGGAAGAACATTTAATAGAACATAATGAAAACCTCATGTGTGCAGTTATGAATGAGGTGTTTAAGCCTGCTTGAGTGAATTTTAATTCCATATAAGGGGAAGGAGAACCAACGAGCAATGAGTTACCAGCCAAAGCAAAAATAGAGAACAGAGTCAAAACTGCGAAAAAACCCAAATTTACCAGCACGTTCTTCTATAGTAAATTTGATCTTAATTATCATAACAAAAGTGCAGCATGCGTTAAGCCATATTGCTGTGACTAGCCGTGGGTGTAATATGCACTTGGCATCTGCGAGGATCTCTTTATTGCAAGAATGATGGAACTTTAAAATCGAGCAAGACGATGTTTTGACATGTAGGCTATAAAATGTTTACTAGCAGGCATATGCTTTGAAAGCATAACAACGTATTCTACAGTCTGACTTACTAATTATTCTGGGACTTCAGCACTGTTAAAATTAATGTACACACAGGATGGTGTGCTGTTACTTCCTAAGAGAGTTCCTAAAACCTGGGCTGTTTATCTTGATTTGGTTTCTTTTATATGCTAAACAAGCTAACAACCGAAGAAGGCCAAGCACAAGCATGCCTTTGAGCTGGTCATCATCAAACCATGCCTACCCTAGTCTTCAAATTATTCAACTGGAATCTAGAAAGCTTCAGCAGTCATTTACTAAGCTGCACCACCTGAGCAAACTATAGGTACCTGCACTGAATGATGCCACGGAAGAAGTACCCCCCATGTAGGGTTGCCATCTCATTCCTTTAAACCCGAACACATATGAATTACTCAGGTTCTGAGGCTAATTTAATGCAGATAAGGCACCAAGTGAGTTTAATTACCACCCTAATCAGCCACAGAACCTGTGCAATTAATACGTGTTCAGTTTTAAAGGGATGAGGTGGCAACCCTACCCCCATGATAATTTTTGTTTTTAATTTCCAATTTCATTGCCAACCTTAGTTTAGACCCTGTGACATCAGTGGGTCTCTGCTATAGGCAGAGCAAGGCTGGTAATGAGGGGCCTGGCAGGGTGCGGTACATAGCTTCCTAAAACAAAGCAACCTGATGCTCTTCTTAGGCCTCATACACACAGATGTTTTCTACCGCCGCGTTTTTTAGGATTTTTTTCAGCTCTCCATGTTATTCAATGGCCCCCATAAAAATGCCAACATTTTTGAGCTGTAGATGGCGTCTGCATTAGTAAGCTGGAAGCAGAACCCAAGGCCAGTGTGTTCCAAGGCTGTAGCGTTTTGGCGTTTTTGATGCTGAACCGGCAAAACGCCGTAGCAATGTTAACTGGCGTTTTTAGTGCCGGCGTTTTAAGATGAAAAAATAGCAGAGGAATGTTTTTTTCAAACAAAACGCCTATTGACGCCAACGCTCACTAAGCCGATGCAAAACGCAGACGAAATTGCGTTATTGATGCCGATTTTTCCCTGACGTTGGGTCCGACATTAAGCTTATTTTATTTAAAATGCCCGTGTGTATGAGGCCTTAGGCTGGGTTCACGCTGCTGCACTGCAAATTTCCCGTAAATTTAATATGATTTGTCAGTGCAGGGGTTTTTGTGACAAGTGCGATTTCTACATGTGTTCTTGTATTCTATAGAGTGGAATTCACAATGCACAGCATTGCACACGGATCAAACTCGCACAGGATCCTTTGTTTTTACGGATTGGATTTGCAGCGCATCTATGTGAACAGCCCAGATAGGACACTATGTTATTGGAGATGACTAAAGCTATCGCAATGGCTTAAATTTGCAGTAATGTTTGCAGCAGTGTGAACTCAGCCTAAGAGAGGAAGTAAACTTCCTCTGCAGACATTTCCCTATAATAAGGCTTACCTATAGGTAGTGTAAATATCTCCTAAGGCTTAATGCACACGGGACACTTTTTCAACTTCATCTGAACGACTTTTTGACAGCTAGAAACCGATGCTTAAAAACAACCTTATGTATGCGATGCATACTAGCTCATTATGCCTTTGTCTTACTTTTTTTTTTTTTTAAAGCAGACCTTCAGTCATTTTTCATCTTTCCGTCTAATAAATCCTCTGCCCTTGTTGTTTTAACTTTGGATAGTAAAACATTTTTTTTCTGCCAGTAAATAACTTATACAGCCCAATTCCTGTTTCTTGTCTGGTAAAATGCCTTGGCATTTGACATCATGCACAGCTCTCTCTTTCCCACTCTCGTGAGAGTTTCCGAGGAAGGAGGGGGGGTGAGTCATAAGAGGGCCAATGAGAGCTGCAGAGCTGGAGGTGTGCCTCTGTGTGTCTATGTAAATCCAGGAAGTGAACAGGCAGCAGCTTCAGCTGCCCACAGTTAAAATGGATGCAGCCAGACTTAGTGGAGGGGGATTCCTGCAGCATATTTGGCAAGAATAGAATCACAATATATATAAAATAATATGCAAAGTGGTTGGAGGGAAGCTTCAGAATGGCAAAGATGTTTTTATTACAAATTATGCAAGCAGGCTGCAGTTCCGCCTTAAAGCGGTTGTATCCCTCTTAAAAAAAAAAAAAAACACATACAAGGCAAAGGCATAATGATCTTTTTAAAGCGGAACTTTAATCTCTATATCAACATGAATTAATTTTATTCCTTATGCTGCTAGCCTTCGTAAATATATAGGAATTTATATTATATTTACTTGTCTGAACCTTTTTTTACATGTCTTTAGTTCCTCCCTGACCAAAATGATGCAATATATCCCAGGAGTCCTCATGATGCATTGCATCCCAGACGTCTTTATGGGCATTTTTTTCTTTCATCAGGTGGAGGGGAGGAGGGACTTTCTCAGCTAAGCACACCCTCTTGTCTGAGCTAAGGGCAGATGGATTTGAGTAAGTAAATGATAAACATGGGGAGGAAAGGATGTTTTAAAGTCATTCCTCTGCAAATTAAAGCATAGAGACATGGATGGATGGGCGAGTTTGCTTTAAATATCAGAAAAGAAAAACAGTGCTTAAGCTGCAGTCAGCTCACCCCCACCTCCACAACCAATCCCATCTAGCTTACACAATCCAAAGTTTTGTTTTTTTTGTTGTTGGTGGCACTTTGTGGAGGGCATGACTGTGCAGAAAGCTAGACGTGGTATGATGAGACGTAGCGAAACTTGTAGCCTGCACAGAGCCCTGACCAACATTTTTAAACAAACATCTTTGTGATCATAGGGATGCTGATTGTGTGATGGGTGTTTTTTTTCGACATGAGTACTTGGCCCCACAAATGGATAAATTCCCAGGGGTAAATTCCAAAATCTTGCAGAAAGCTTTTAAAGAAGTGTGGGTGCTGGTACGGGATCAAAGGGGGGATGGGGACTTCACATTACTGTTCATGGTTGACATTGGAATGTCCTACAAGCTCATATATATGCGATGGACAAGTGTTCACAAACCTCTGACCATAACCGTGTTTTTTCTTACATCTAGACAGATTGCCTTCTCCAAGCCCAGCAAAGAACAATGCAGTAAGGCTCCATGCACACTGGACGCTATCTGGGCTCTCTCGGCGTCGGGCAGGAGACGCTGCTTAACGTTCTTTTGCAGCGTTTTGTAAGCAGCGTTTACCGGCGGCGGCGTTTTTTTTTTTTTTCTTCATTAGCTTCCATTGACTGCAAAGAACACCGGATGCCGATAAACAGCCGTTTACCAGTGTTTATGAGCGTTTAGTGGCGTCCGGCGGTTTTTGTGGTCAAAAGAACAACTTTTGAACGCCAATTCAGGGTTCAGATAACAGCCCAAAAACGCCACTGCTGATAAATGACAATTAACGTCCATGTGTGCATGGACACATAGGATAACATAAAGTGGCGTTTTTGGGCTGTTAAAAAAAAAACGCCCAAATGCCCAAAAACGGTCGTTTATCAGATACAGTGTGCATGGAGCCTAAGCCTTTTCTCAGCTCAATACACAAAATAAAATGTAATCTGAGCTAAACAGCAAATGTAAACTTCCACAAGGATTAACATTTATTTTCACTGTCATTTTATAAATGGATCAATTTGTATCAAAACATTTAATGGTGCATAAATGTTGGAATTGCTACAATTAAGTAAACCAATGCTTCCTGCGCAAGAGAAACAGAGGGCTGTAACATTGGATACCGACCTAGATATCCCACAAAATGACCTCCAAGGAATAGACCTAACATGTAAATGCCAATTACGACGACATTTAACAGGAAGAAAAAAATGACAGCCATGAAATGAGGATGGGAAAACGACACAGAAGACCAGTTGACAGAGGGAATGCACCTTTAATAGGTTTTTAAATCTTATTAACGAGAGAGGCTTTGCAAGGTGATTATAAAGAGATTCAGTGAGAGCTGGATTCCAGGAACGATCAGAAAGGAGAAAAGGCCAAGGCTGTTCTCAGAGTGCTTTTATTTACCAGGCCAAGAGAATCCTATTCCCTGCAAGCTGCAGCCAAACTACATTTCTCTTCTATCACCAGCCATTTGTTTGAGAATAAAAGGACACATTGCCTTTGTCTGCATGCCAAATCATCACTGTCCAGGGTGTTAACGTGCTCAATGACACTATCAGATTTCTCATAAACAAGAACACCTTAAATTACCTACACAAATCCCATATTAAAGTCTAAGGCTCGGATCACACTGCTGCGGCGCAAATTTTCTGCGAATTTAATACGATTGCGATGCAAGGTTTTCCAGTTCAGACACAAGTGCGATTTCTACATGTGTTGGTGCAAATCTACTGCAAAGCTGTAGCTGGAGTTGGAGGGGGAAGCTATCGCAGTGATGTGAATGGGAAATTGCGTTTTCAATCCGTGTTCTATTGTAGTCTATGGAGCTAAATTCGCAATGCACAGCATCGCACACGGATCAAACTTGCACAGGACCCTTTTTCTTCACGGATTAGATTTGCAACGCATCAGTGTGAACTGCCCTGATAGAACACTATGTTATTGGAGATGACTTGCGAATTTAATCTATCGCAACGGCTAAAATTCGCAGCAGTGTGAACCCAGCCTAAGGCCTCACTTACACTGCTGCTGCTAAGCGGACGTTTAGAGGCATTTGGGCGATTTTTTCAGCTGCCCCTGAACTCTCCGCTATGTTATCTTATCAGTACATTTACACAGGGTCATTTAAGGTCGTTTCCAGGAGGTTGAATTTAGAGGCTTTTTTTGGAACGCAAAAAAATGGGTTAAGATGCCAGTTCAACGGCATTTGAAACGCCAAACAGCTTGTAAATGCCACTAAACGTGCCTAAATGTGGTAACTCGCGTCTAGGACCGTTTCGTTACAGGCGTTTCCATTTAAAAAAACTAAACGCGGCATGCAAAACAAGGGTTTTGGACGCCGGTTTCTAGCTATCAAGATATAACGTTCAGGGGAGGTTGAAACAGTGTTCCGTGTAAATGGAGCCTAAAAATATAATAGACAGGCAAAGATAGAACAGCTATAGTAAGTTTGCAGATTCCATAGCTGGCCAAACCCTGTGGAAGAGGAGAATCGCTGTAGCAGCCACCACTACAGTGATCCTCACCATCTTCCAGGTTTAGGTTCCAAGTGGCTGCCCTGCTGCATAGTAATCACAGGAGATCGCTAGGCACACACGTCAATCAGTGAAAACTTTGCATTTTCTCAGGGAATGCAAGGCATTCTCTAACTGGACAAGGTGAAATTACAAGGTAATAATGGCACAATAGTGGCAGCCCGTGGATTGTGGGTCCACGGGCGCTGTCCCCCCTAACACCACCACCGCCCCGCTATCCATGCGCCTGGCTCCTTTCAGGACGCCGGGTGCATGAATCCCTATGACGGGGATGGGGGGGGGGTTGTGTTTTTTGAAGCACCTGATTAGAGTCAGAGGTTCTAATAGGCTTCAAAATAGGGTGGGCTCGGGGCACAGAGCATTGCGTCTGGAGCCCACCCAGTTGTGTTGCAACAGCCGATTAATATTCGCTGTTGCAACACTGATCTTCCTCCCGGCCAATCGGGAAGCGGGTCCGATACCCGTCACCTGATTGGCTGAAAGGACAGGCGATCCTGTTGGACGCCTAGGAGGAGGGGAGGAGATGCACAGCAGAAGCCGCTGTGACCCTGCCAGATGCTCGTCACAAACTCATCTCCTGCCCTATATGCCCGCCTATCCCCGTCGCTGTGTGCCTGCCGATCCCCAATGTGCTCGCCGATTCCTGCCGCTGACGGGGTAAGTATCGGTGGACCAGCAGACAGTGGGGGGCGGGGTTGGGGGAGTTTTGGGGTGCTGCGGGGGGGGTGGTTGTTTGCCGCCCCCCCCCCCAAACAAAAAAGCACCAGCCGCCAATGTGCCACAATCTCCCTCTCATCCAATCAGAAAACACCCTGTATTCTTTGAGAAAAGTACAAGGCGCACTCCATCACCGGTCCTGTACAGGTAACCTCCTGTGGTTACTGTGCAGAAGTGAAGCCACTCAGAGCAGGACCCGGAGGACAGAAAGGATCACTCTATTAGCAGCGTGGCTACTACAGTGATTCTCCTCTTCCACAGGGTTTGGCCAAGTATAGAATATGTAAACTTAAATTGGTCCAAGCTGGAGCATTGTAATTAAGCCAACAAAAAATAAGCCTGGAAATCAGCTTTAAACACTCCTATTTTTTCCCTTGATGCATTCTAAGCAACCTGATAAACATTACCCAGGACATAATTTAATTGATATGTGGGCACAAACCCACTGTATGGTTGAACAGTGCGGTTTCCCTGAACTTTTGAGTAAGGGAGTGTGTGCCCGGAAAACTTTCCAACACAGTGCTATAGGGACAGCCAGGCTCCAGCTGCTGTCCATCACTTGCTTGAGGGAGGGTGTAGGGGAGTGGCTGTCTGCAGGGGGCTATCCGACTCTGTGGTTCAAAGGAGACTTGTTTGTGGTGCCAGCCGGAAGAAAGCATGCAAAGGTTTCTTTGTGGGTTCCTGTAAGAGAATGGAACCACCCATAACATCAAGCAGGGAAAGAGGCAAGTTGAGAGTAGACATTGAAAGCAACCCAACTTTCACAACAAAAAGCAGACATGCAGTGCTAAGGTGTACAGCACTATATCATTTCTTTTATAGGGGCACTTCCCACCAGGCTGAGCGGGCCTCTCGTTGATCCGGGTGGACATCATATGACATCCTCCCGGAATGGGCTGTGTCACTGGCTGTGTCCACCGGATATGTGATGGCTGTAACCAATCACAATAGGTCACATGACTTCCTTTGCACATTGTGTACAATTGTGCTGCTAGCTGTGATTGGTCACAGTGATCACATGGTACAGACTGGGCCAATCACAGCTCATCTGTGCCATGTCATCAGCTGTGGCTAATCACAGCTAATAACCAAAAAAACAAACTAAATTAATCAATTTCATTCAGTAAAATGCTTGCGTATAGCAATGAAAATCATTGCTATATACAAACATAGCGTGTAAAAAAAATAAAATAATGATCACTTCCTCACAAATGAAGAGTGGTACAACTATGGTGTTACTAAAAATCGTAAATAAAGAAAAAAAAAAAAAATTAAAAATATATATTTTTTAATTTTCTGTACTGTCACCAGTCAGTGTCCCTGATCAACGCCACACCCATTATATGATGACGCTGTACTGCACTGGTGACAGCATCTAAAAAAATCATAATTTTCCAAAAAACATGACAAAAAAATTACAACTTCAAAAAACTTGCCATGCCTCTTACTAAATACCTTGGACTGTCTACGTTCCAAAAAAAGGTCATTTGGAAGATATCTGTAGTGTCCTGGTATTTTTGGGCCTCGAGAAATGAGATCAATCTTCAGATATATACCATATAGTTTGTGGACTGTATAATTTTCCTACAGACTAAATAAAATACCCTGATTTTGGTTATTTTCACCAAAGAAAGGTAGCACAATACATTTTGGCCTAAATTTATGAAGAACAAATATTTGCAAAATTTCTTAATAGTAACGAAGAAAAACACATTTCTTTTTCCAAATTTTCTGTCTTTTTTGTTTATTTAACAAAAATTGAAAAACGCAGTGGTGATTACATACACAAAAAGAAAGCTCTAGTTGTGTGAACAATATGATAAAAGTGTAGTTTGGGTACAGTGTAGCATGAGTCATTCAAAGTGCAACAGCGGCCTGGGAAGGAAGGGGGTGAAAGTGCCCAGTACTGAAGTGGTTAATAACACATTAAGTCATGGGAAACTCAGCATTTATAATCTCTAAACTTTTTCTTGCCCAATGAGTTGCAAATACTGAAGACAACAAGACAAAAAGCAGACTAAATTTGGAGCAAATCCAAACAGCTCACAGAAGCAAAATTAAAAAAAAAATGCAAGGGATATTTGCAACTTTACATCAATCTCTGGGCAGCCCTCTGAAAAAAAATAAATACACAGCGATTCAATTGTGTGCCAAGATGGATAAAAAAGCTGGGAGACCATGCCCTGTTTGCACAGTCGTATTGCCATTGTTGATAGGAAATTTGATTTGTGATCTGAAAATCAGAGATGACTGAAGCCTGAAATACATGGACCAAAATTTGAACGTATCAGCAGGGACTGGCCAAATTTTGATCCAGGTATGGGCAGGCTGGTTGTACACAAGTTCATCTATCGATTGAAAATTCTCTCTCGATTAGTGGCCCCCAGTGCTGATCAGTGTATTCTGACAGCAGAGAAGTCTCCATACTTCCAGTAAAATAGCTTATGATGGAGGAATCAAGTCATTTTTTCATTCAATCTTCTGATTGAATGAAAAAAAAATAATAATTTGTGTATGGCCAGCCTAGGACACAGCTTGTGTATCAAGTGTACATTATACTCATATATTACGCAGTGTTACTTTATGAAGACTTTCTAGAAACTCAAGAAGTTTGCAGTTTTCACTGCAGTAAATGGTGTGTGTAGTAACCTGAAAAAAGATTTCCCAAAACCTGCACTGCCCAGGGTTTACCCGGACTGCAAGTGCAAATAGTACCTGCATTGTGACTTTTTAAGGCCCCTTTCACACGAGTGCTCAGTGGGGATCCATCCATTTATCCCTGCTGAGCCGGCGGATGACAGGACAGTCTCTGCACCCCGTGCAGAGACTTACCTGTCACAGCTCCATTCTCCTCTATGGAGGATCGGATGAACACGGACCGTCTGTCCGTGTTCATCCGATCCGCCAGGCGGATGGAAAATAGGGTTTCCATCCCTCTGTTTTTTTGGTGGATCGGAGCGGATTGGATGTCAGCGGACATGTTACTGCTGACATCCATCGCTCCATAGAGGACAATTGAGCGTCCGTTCGGGTCCGCCTGAAAAACTGCTTACTTTTAACTTTAAGACACTTACCTTGTCCTGGAATCCAGCGATGTCAGCACCACTGCCGATCTTCAGATTGGCCAATGCTGGTAAGGGAACCCAAGAGTGGAGCCTTTCGGCTACACGGCCGGGCGCCTACTGCGCATACGTGAAGCACACTGCACTCTGTCAATGGCCCCGTGGAGGAGGAGGGAGCCAGGCTGCTGATGTAATGTGCCGCAGCCCGGGCTCCGGGAATTGGGAACAGGATACCTGTGAAAGACAGGTATCCTCTTCCCCCTCTCCCCGAAAGGTGCCAAATGTGACACCTGAGGGGGGGGGAGGAATCCAATCAGCAGAACTTCCAAATATGGGTGGAACTCCGCCTTAAAATTAGTATTATAACACGACTAGTTCATTTACACCAATGAGCCACACTGATCCCGGTTGCATCACATGGTTTACTCTTTACACAGAACTTTACTGAAAGTGACATTTTAATAGGAAACAAGGCATTATGTCCGATCTATGTTTAGGAGCTGTAGCAGAAATAGATGCCAACGTAGACCCCACGCACCCAATGTGAGCGAGCCCTTAGCACAATGTCTCCCTATGTAGACTGGAAAAGGCAGCTGTATGGAGGTGCCTTGTGTCTACAAATGGACTGGAGTTGGGGACGGCTTTATACTTTATAACTCAAAAAGGCTTTAAACTATCTGTTCTGTAGGGAAAATCACTTGAAACAATTCAACTTCAGGATCAAACCACATGTGGACAGCTTGGAACATTTATTTCTGGCATTTTAGGACATAAAAATAAAACTGATAAATGTTTTAGGGACAAAAAGCATGCTCATTAATGTCACTGGGCAACAGCAATGAGGCGAGAAGACTTTGGAAGTTCTGCTGCACCAGTTAATCTCCTTATTCTTCTAGCAGTCAGCAGCACATTAAACAATTTTCTGTGTAACGCAGCGCCAGCTGGCCAAGCAACAACTACAAAGGGGAAAACTGCAAGAGAAGTTTTGTTGACATCTTTGCTGTGGATGGAAAGGCTCTGTTTTCACAGTCCAGCAAGTATTCTGTCAGGAAATAAACGTTACTGCTCCACACTTATGTAGTCGCTGCTCAATGCACACAATTTAGAGGACATTAAAAACCCTGCCACGTGTGATAAACAGCGTATTGCATGCCAACACTTAGGCTGGCCATACACCGTTTGATTCTCTGAACCCGCCGAGATTCGAACCATTTGTGGGCAGGCTGAATGTACCAAGTTGATCGATCAACTTGGGTACAACCAGCCTGCCAGATTCTCTTGCGATTATCGCTAGCGGCTGATAGAAGTCAATGGGCCCGAATTCGCACCTGAGTCGGACCGCATTGCTCAGGAAACTGACTGAACTCTTTTTCAATTCGCACTCCGGCTGCACCGGACATATGTGAACAGGCACAATACAAAGCAATGTTCTTTCACATGTCACGTGAATTGGATGTGGTTCAAAATGCGTGAACCCAGCCCTAGCATGCTTTTAGTTATTACCGGTTTATTTTACCTATAAATAACTATCCCTATAAAAACACAATTTGGAACACCAGACAAAAATCAATGTTACAACATTCCTCAAATCAAGTCTGCTCAGTTTATGTTTAACCATTTTCTTACTGGGCACTTAAACCCCCTCCTGCCCAGGCCAATTTTCAGCTTTCAGCGCTTCTGCGCCTTGAACAACAATTGCGCAGTCATGTAACACTGTACCAATATGAAATTTTTATAATTTTTTTTCACACAAATAGAGCTTTCTTTTGATGGTATTTAATCACTGTTGGGTTTTTTATTTTTTGCTAAAAAAAAAACGAAAAAAAGATCAAGATTTAAAAAAAAACAAAAAACAGTTTCATGGTTTGTTATAAAATTTTAAAAAACGGTAATTTTTTTCCTTCATTGATGTGTGCTAATGAGGCAGCACTGATGGGCACTGATAGGCTGCACTGATGGGCACTGATAAGGCGGCACTGGTGGGCACTGATGAGGTGGCACTGATGTGCACTGATAGGTGGCACTGGTAGGTGACATTGATCGGCAGCACTGATAGGTGGCACTGATGATGAGACACTGATGGCCACTGGTTGGCAGCACTGATGGGCAATGATAGGTGGCACTGGTGGGCATTGATAGATGGCACTGGTGGGCACTGATAGGCTGCACTGATGTGCACATGTAGTGGGCACTGGTAGATGGCACTGCATAGCAGCAGTGCCTCTCCATGTGCGGGACCGTTGTCCCTCTCTCTCTGTAGCCAGTGATCGGCTTTTTTTCCCCTCAGCATGAGGGGGGGAAAAAAGCCAATTACTGATCTCTTGTTTACATCACATGATCAGCTGTCATTGGCTGACAGCTGATCACGTGGTAAGGGGCCTGGGACCAGCCCCTTACACTGATCTGTGATCAGCCGAGTCTCATTGACTCTGATCACAGAGCGCACTGCATGGGCTTTGCGGGCAGCTCGTGCACAAGAGGACATCCATGGACGCCCTCCCGGCAATTCAGATCCACGCTTTTTCAGAGCCATCTTTTGGCTATAGTGCGGATCTGTAGTGGTTAATTTAAAGGGGTCAAGGTTTCAATGCAGTAAGGTGAAAAACCTTTTCACCTACAGCAGCCCTCCCGGGCCCCCCTTTACTTACCTGAGCCCAAAACTAATCCGCGGCGGGGAGAGCCTCGCAGCTCACCCAAGCTGCTCCGGTCATCATTGGCTGCATTGATAGCTGGGGAGCCATTGGATCCCGCTGCGGTCAATCAAGTCCAGTGACCCGAGAGCCAGGGGGCGGGGCTGAGTTACGCTGTTTGTGTATATAAACACACAACAGCAGGACTCGGGAGCGTGCCTGCACGGGTGACCCCAGGGAAGTGTGGTGGTCACTCGAGAAGAGGAGGAGCATGGAGCACCGCTGGAGGGCCCCCAGAAGACTGGGTTAGGGGCCACTCTGTGCAAAACTTCTGCACAGAGGAAGCGAGTATGACATGTCTGTTATTTAAAAAAAAAAAAAAATCTGAGCCTTTAGTATCATTTTAAGCTATGCTGTATACAAGCTAATGAAGTCACAGAGTTTCTGGGGCAGCACTGCAGCTTCTTGTCATAATTCCATGTCTTGCAACATCTCCTATAATTACAAACGAGCTATTTTAAAATGGACAAAATCAAGCTTGACTGGTCCATACCTTTAAATTAAACACATTTGAGCCAAAACCTGCATCCAATAAAGTATTCCTATCATGAGAGAAATATGAAGACCATGACATTCAAGAACGTATGCCCAGAATGCAGGTATTCTGCATCCCAGGAATACATCCCTGAATGCATAGGGCCCTAAACAAGAGTACTACTCAGCATAGCGTCTGGCAGCATATTTCAGCCTGTTGTAGACCTTGACAGGCTGCAGGTAGTGGGGCTGGATGCTATACTTGTGCCTGGCTTTTAACAAGCAGGGGCCAAACTCCCAGTGTGCCTGTTGCTCTATAGTGAGCCCCGGACAGAAAATATACATACACACACACACACACTATATATATATATATATATATATATATATATATATATATATATATATACACACACACACACATACACACACACACACAGTGGATATAAAAAGCCTACACACCCCTGTTAAAATGACACGTTTCTGTGATATAAAAAAATGAGACAGATAAATAATTTCAGAACTTTTTCCACCTTTAATGTGACCTATAAACTGTACCATTCAGTTGAACAACAAACTGAAATATTTTGGGGGGTAAAAATAAAAAAACTTAAAATCATGTGGTTGCATAAGTGCGCACACCCTGTTATAACTGGGGATGTAGCTGTGTCCAGAATTAAGCAATCACATTCAAACTCGTGTTAAATAGGAGTCAGTACACACCTGCCATCATTTAAAGTGCCCCTGAGTAACCCCAAATAAAGTTCAGCTGTTCTACTAGGTCTTTCCTGACATTTTCTTAGTTGCATACTACAGCAACTACAGAGAGCTTCTAAAGCATCAGAGGTATCTCAGTGTTAAAAGTTATCAGTC
Source organism: Glandirana rugosa (assembly GCA_018402905.1). Lineage (NCBI taxonomy): Eukaryota > Metazoa > Chordata > Amphibia > Anura > Ranidae > Glandirana > Glandirana rugosa. The sequence continues at coordinate 1,603,431 of BLSH010527292.1, forward strand.
AGGAGAAGGGTACAAAAGAATTCCCAAGGCATTAGATATACCATGGAACACAGTGAAGACAGTCATCATTAAGTGGAGAAAATATGGCACAACTGTGACATTACCAAGAACTGGATGTCCCTCCAAAATTGATGAAAAGATGAGAAGAAGACTGGTCAGGGAGGCTGTCAAGAGGCCTACAGCAACATTAAAGGAGCTGCAGAAATATCTGGCAAGTACTGGCTGTGTGGTACATGTGACAACAATCTCCCATATTCTTCATATGTCTAAGCTATCGGGGAAGAGTGGCAAGACGGAAACCTTTTCTTACGAAGAAAAACATCCAAGCCTGGCTAAATTTTGCAAAAACCCACCTGAAGTCTCCCCAAAACATGTGGGAAAATGTGTTATGGTCTCATGAAACCAAGGTTGAATTTTTTGGCCATAATTCCAAAAGAGATGTTTGGCGCAAAAACACTGCACATCACAAAAAGAACACCATACCCACAGTGAAGCATGGTGGTGGCAGCATCATGCTTTGGGTCTGTTATTCCTCAGCTGGAACAGGGGCCTTTGTCACGGTAGATGGAATTATAAACAGTTCCAAATACCAGTCAATTTTGGCACAATAACCACCAGAAGAAGATTAAAGATTTCGAATGGCCCAGCCAGAGACCAGACTTTAAAAATCTGTAGGGAGATCTGAAGAGGGCTGTATACAGGAGATGCCCATCCAATCTAACAGATTTGGAGTGTTTTTGCAAAGAAGAGTGGGCAAATATTGGCAAGTCAAGATGTGCCGTGCTTATAGACTCATACCCAAAAAGACTGAGTGCTGTAATAAAATCAATAGGAGCTTCAACAAAGGCCCCTTTCACACTTGTGCGACCCGATTTTACCGCAATTTTTTTGCCGCGATTTTGACGCGGGGTCAAAGTATTCGTTTAAGACCACTTTCACACTTGTGTGATTTGGGACTGCAAAGTCCCATGACAAGTCGCTCCCCATTATTTCCAATGAGTACCATGAGTGCCATGCATATCTGTATGACTTTCAAGTTGTGCCAACTTCAAAAGTAGTCCCTGCATTACTTTGGTCCAACTTTGATGCAACTTTAGGTCCATAGACTTCAATGTTAAACCCTCAAAGCCTCATGCAAATCGCACCTGAATTATATTGATGCCATTTCTGTACTACTTCTGTACGAATTTGTAATATGCTTTCATTGAGCCAAAGTAGCAACAGATTTGGACCACAGTCATACTGATCCCAGATCGCGGGAACGTCTCGTCAAAAATCATTGGAAAATAGGGTCGCACAAGTGTGAAAGGGGCCTAAGAGTGTGCACACTTATGCAACCATATTTTAGTTTTTTATTTTTACTTCCCTCCACCTAAAAGATTTCAGTTTGTTGTTCAACTGAGTTATACAGTTTATAGGTCGCATAAAAGGTGGAAAAATTCTGAAATGATTTATCACTTAGGCTCCTTTCACACCAAGGCGTTGGAAAAAAAGGCTGTAAAATCATTTTAGTGTGCGTTTTTGCCGCGCTAACGCTATAATTAGCGCCCCTCTAATGGCGTTTTTTAAGTGCTTTTCAAGCGTTTGTGTTTCAATCATGTGACCTTTCCACAGCCTCAGTACACCTTTCATGTGCTTTTCAAGCGCTTAACCATTATTTTCAATGGACATGGGCATTTTTGAAGCGCTATTTTGAGCCCACAAAACAAGCTGAAAAGATGCTGTTTGCCGGACTTTTAGCAACGCCTAGGTGTGAAAGCATCCATTGAGATGCATGGGGAGCATTTTTGGTGCACTTTTTATCTGCTAATTTTAGAGCGAAAACGCCTAAAAAACGCCTTGGTGTGAAAGGGGTCTTAGATTGTAAGCTCTAATGAACAGGACCCTCTTATTCCTACTGTATTTAAGTGTATTGTATTTGTACTGTCTGCCCTCAAGCACTGCGTAAGCTGTTGCCGCTATATAAATCCTGTATAATGATAATCTTTGTCTCATTTTTTTACATCACAGAAACCTGACATTTTAACAGGGGTGTGAAGACTTTTATATCCACTGAGTGTATGTATATATATATATATATATATATATATATATATAGAAGCTTAACACCACTGAGCAGTAATATGTGGTTACAGATTACCATATCTAGGGCTCTGACGTTCACAGGGAGGAGATATTATTCACGTTTCCTCTCACTTCCATCCAAAAAGTAGCATGCTGCTAACAGTACTCTGCCAAGCGAGCAAACTGCAAATTATTAAGTATTGCCAAGGTTTGGAAGGCAGCTTTTAAGTTTAAGATGGAAAATATGAAGTAACGCTTTCAAGTCAAAATGAAAGAAAGAAATTTTCTGAGTTGCAGGGAATGGCTTGCACTGCCTGAAGACACACGGCGAGAGAAACGGGAAATCGAGAGAGATGAAAGACAGGGTTAAGGCATTTAAATGTCTCAGATGAAAGTACAGTTAATTCTTTGTAATGGGATTGAATATACAGAGAAATATATCAAGGATCCCTCTTCCTTCCTTGATGTTTCGAAGATATGTTTGCAAACAGTTCAAGTGCACCTGTCACCCATACACAGTAAAGGTGCAGAATTTTGTGGGAGAATATGGCATTCTCAATTTGTATAGCACTAGTATGACATTTCTACATTCTAATCAGTTGATGGGATGATTATTGGTTAAGCCAACAAAGTAGCAGTCTGCTCAAAATGAAGCCCCACCGCTTCACCCAAGTGGAAAGGAAATCACAGATGTCTTCCCATGTTCTCAAACATTCTGGACAGAGTGGGGAAAGATTACCCTGTAATCACTGCCTATGTCCTCGTTGGGTAAATGCCGCTGACTTCTGTGTGGTTACTGGTGCAGGAAATGAGGGAAAATGTCTCTGACAGATACACATACCAATATGACCACATTATTTCCTTTGCCAGGAACTAAAGAAAAAAAGACGGCAGCTGCACTATAAATAAATTCTGCCCCC
>BLSH010527292.1:1606424-1620591 GCA_018402905.1 Glandirana rugosa
TTTCGATACAAGAAATAGTATAGACCAAAGAAATCACGGTCGACGGGATTAGTGGAAAAGACATCTCGTATGTGGAAGTAATACAACTATATAAAACAAGCACACCTTTTTCACGGCAATATGTTCACCGAACAAACACGTTTATTGATAAATCATTTTTCTCCCCCTATCATTTATTTTACCCTTGTAATGACATAGTGCAATCCTCAAGGACTCTGCCAGCTCAAATTTCCTTTCTATGACAAATGCATCTGCAGATACAAAGCTCTTTGCATACAGATTTACATTAAAGGCATCCCTTTAGAGGTCCTTGCTTCCTAAGTTAGCTTATTTTTTGGCAGCTGAGAAAGACCATAGGGCATGCACATCTAAAGGGATGCCTGGTTTCATTCATCACTGGAAACAATTCCTGTCTGACTTTGCTTTTCCTATCCTCGGTACATTTCCTTTTGTGCATACTTTAAGTCACTTCAATGAAGGTGTATGCTCTACAGAAAAGGTGATTAGGGCAGCTGGCACTAAAGAAACCAGATATGATAAAGAACATAGCTTTATTTTTTATCACAAAATGTGCAGTTAAAGTGATACTAAAACCTCACGTTTTTTCACCTATATCTGTTACTAAATAATAGCATTACATGAGAAGTCTAACCTTTTGTGTCATTTTGGCTTCTAAGTTATTCAGGCTCCATTTTTCCCATTTCCAGTTGTCCTGTTTGCCGGGTGACCCGTGTATTGCCGATCTCATAGTGTCACCCGTGCATGCGTGCTCACACCTATGTGACTACAGCCCTGTGTAGGAATGCTGGCTGCGCCCGCACTCACTGTGTCCCCGGGCACGGAGGACGCTGTAGCTCTGCCTCCCATGTGCTTTGACACTATGAGATCGGCAATACACGGGTCACCCAGCAAATAGGACAGCCGGAAATGGGAAAAACGGAGCCTGAATAAAACAACTTAGAAGCAAAAATGACACCAAAGATTAGACTTCTCATGTAATGCTATTATTTAGTAACAGATATAGGCGAAAAAACGTGAGGGTTTAGTATCACTTTAAGGCTAGAATAACTGTAGAAACACCCTTTTAGGCTAGATGTACTATTACAACTGCAACCCCAATTCCAAAAAAGTTGGGACACTGTTAAATCTATTTAAAAAAAAAAACAAAATTCAACGATTTCCAAATCTCACAAACCCATTTTTTAATTTACATTAGAAAATATAAAGCATAGTAAGTGTTTAAACTGAGAAAATGCCCCATTTTAAGAAAATAAATAAGGTTAAATTTTAAATTGATGGCAGCAAAAGGTCTCAAAAAAGTTGGGGCAGGACTAGGTTTTACCACAATGTAGCATCCCCTCTTCTTTTAACACTCTAATTGTCTGGGAACTGGGAAGAGGAATGTTGCCCCACTCTTGCCTGTTATAGGATTCTAACTTCTCAACAGTCCTGGGTCTTACTTGTCGTATTTTTCCTTTCAAGATGCGCCAAATATTTTCAATTGGTGAGGTCCGTGACTGCAGGCAGGACAGTTAAAGTGGTAATAAACTCTCAATGTTTATTTTTACCTACAGGTAAGCTTATAACAAAGCTTACCTGTAGGTAAAATGCAAATCTCCTAAACGTGCAATCTTTAGGCCTCATACACACGGGCGTATCTTAAAAAATAGTCAAAACGTCGGGCCCAACGTCAGGGAAAAAAATCTGCGTTTTTTTGGCGTTAGTGAGCATCAGCGTCAATAGGCATCTTAAAAAAAAATTCTCTGCTATTTTTCAACCCAAAAACATTGGCGTCAAAAACGCCGGATAAAGCCGGTACGGCGTTAGTGATTGTGAGCGTTTTGCGGCGGCGGCAGCGCCAAAAAGTTACAGCCTCAGAATGCGCTGGCCATGGGTTCTACTTTTGGCTCACTAACGCCGACGCCCTCTACAGCTCAAAAACGTTGGCGTTTTTATGGGGCCATTGACTAACATGGAGAGCTGCAAAAAACGTCAGAAAACGTCAGCGTCAAAAAACGTCTGTGTGTATGAGGCCTTAGGATATATTCTAGAGAGCAGCAGCCGGTGACATCACCAATACATGCGCTCTGAAGGAACAGCATGCCCATGCCATTCCTTCAGAGCTGTGTGCAACGGCCGAAACTCCTGCACGCACGCGTTGGATTGACACCATCGCAGGTCAGTCAGATGGCCAAAGTCCAGAAAGAAGACCGGGTGAAGGTAGAAGCCTCTGCAGTACTGACAGCGTGCCACTGGAGGGCTTCGTTTTAAGGTAAGTCTTTAATAATATGCTAGTATGCTGTGCATACTAGCACAGTACGATATTGTCTTGTAGGGGAAACGTCTTTTTTTTTTTCAATGACTTTACTACCGCTTTAAGCACCTGGACTGCTCTATTATGAAGCCATGCTGTTGTCATAGATACAGTATGCGGTATTGCATTGTCCTGCTGAAATATGCAAGGCTTTCCCTGAAAAAGATGTCATCTGGGTGGCAGCATATGCTGCTCTAAAACCTGGATATATGTTTAAGCACTGATGGTGCCTTTCCAGATGTGCCAGCTGCCCATTTCATATGCACTAATGCATTCTCATTCAATCAATAGTTGCAGGCATGTGAACTGAGTATTAATAGCAAGTGAAAAGGACCCTCTTCTCTTTAGTTCAGAGGACGCGGTGCCCATGGTTACCAATAAAGACTGATACATTTTGATTCGTCTGACCACAGAACAGTTTTCCACTTGGCAACAGACCATTTTAAATAAGCTTTGGCCCAAAGAAGACAGCAATGTTTCCGGATCATGTTCAGATATGACTTCTTCCTGGACACAGCATGTTCCCAGACACACTGCCTCAGAAACGGTCTTGCCAGGAGCCATGGCTGAGTGCAGACTATTCTCCATTATTGACCAAATCCCCCTATTTATAACGAAGGCCCACTCTTGGGGTACCTGTTCTCTTCCTGTACCCGCTCTCCCCCGTAATATTTTCATGGTAACATTCAAGCCTTTTGTCATATGTACTGTACTGGGAACATTATTGAGATCCTTAGGTATGGCACTCCACTTTTAATAGAACTCCCCCATTTGCTTCTGCCCTGTGTGCCAACTGGTTGGCAATGCATGTTTGAACACCCCCCTGCCTGAGATCCCGGCCCTGAACATCACAGAGAGCCAGCTGTGCACAAGATTTAGGGGAGAGCCTGAAGGCTTGGCTTTTTTCTGAGCAACGATCACATCTGCCCCTATTTACATATTATAAATGTGTCTATTATTTTATTTATTTATTTTTTTTAAGGATTTTAAAATGTTAGACCTCTATAACATATTTAATTTATTATTTCCTTTAATAATTACCTTTTTTTTGTTCCAAATAATTTTTATTGCAGGAGAAAAAATGCTCTTCATTTTTTTTCCACAGCCAGGGCTCTTTGTATGAACTGGAAATTTAGTTGATATATTTTGTTATTTTTAATTGATATTTTCAATAAAGAAGCCTTTGTGAAGACTTTCAAATAAAAGGACTCTATTCAGTGCAACATTTCAGCTGAAGCACGCGACTTTCAATGTATGATATCTATGCAATTGTCAAAAATAAAAAAAATAAAAATCCCAGCCTCAATACTTCTTGATGCTCTTGAATAACGAGCAATACAAATCCAATTTTTCCCCTTTACATTACTTCTTTGAAATTCTAAGCAATCTATGAGCTATTCATACAAAAAAGCATTGCCATTATTTTTATACATTTCCCTCCCTTTTATTTTTTGTTCTGATCACGTACTCCCTCTGTCAAATCCTGCAGCAGTAATTTCAGAGAAATATTGATGTAAACACACTTTTTATTTTTAGTCTGTCTCCAATAAGTTCACCACTGTGAGCCTCGTGAATATAAATCGTTGCATTTCCGTAATCACCTCTCCAACCCCTTTTAGCTGGCATATGTTGACTTGACAGCGTGAAACTGGCAAATTTGGATTTAACTGCAAGAGGTGACCAAAGAATTCCGAATAATATCAAATAGAGAGGCATTCATAGATGTGCAGGAATCTAACCGCTTGTTAAAGAGCCAGTAACCACATTATAAACCAGGGGATATGCAATTAGCAGACCTCCAGCTGTTGCAAAACTACAAGTCCCATCATGCCTCTGCCTCTGGGTGTCATGCTTGTGGCTGTCAGAGTCTTGCTATGCCTCATGGGACTTGTAGTTATACAACATCTGGAGGTCCGCTAATTGCATATCCAATGACCGATAAATATAGATTTACCTTTACTTGAAGTCTGTGATAGAGCCTTTCTGCGGTGTGCTGATGATAGGGGGCTAGCCCCACTGAAACTGTTTTTATTTTTTGCAACTTGCAGCCTGTTCAAAGTATATCGAAACCCAAGAACAAAAATGTAATATATTGACGCTTCCCAGCCCTTAGATGTGGTCAGGGTTGCCAACCGCCAGTAAATTTACTGACAGTTTGTAAAAATCAGTGACTTTTACAACTGTCTATAAACATCAGGGTCTGATAAGTTGTCATTCTGTGCTGACTTTTTAAGTGTAAATCAGGCAAATTACTTGATATGGGTATTGTCAGTGTTTCCATGTTGTGTTTAAATATCAATTGTCTTAGTTTTTAATAGGAGTTCTATTATTTTTCAAGTTGCCAGTAAGAAATGTGTTCCGCCAATAAATTTTCCATGTTTTGCCAGTAAAAAACGCTGCGGGAGGTTGGCAACACTGGATGTGGTGGCTGCATTGGTTTTCCTTTTTTTTTTTCTGGCCAAGTATATTTTTTAGAAAGTACAGAAAAATATCTGTTGATTCTGCTAGAATGTCAGTGTCATTGTGACTTTCCGTGCACTGAATTGAAATCTCAAACAAGGTCATCAGCTTTCCCAACTATCTTCTGTGAACTACATAATACTTCCTACGCAGGTAATGGAGATGAGAGCGGGAAATGTTTGTAGTCTAAGGCCTCATTTACACTGCTGCTGGTAAACGGAGGTTTAGAGGCATCTGTGCGTTTTTTCCAGCTGCTCCTGAACTCATCTAATGTTATCTTATCAGTACATGTACATAGGTTCGTTTAAGGTCATTTCCAGGCAGTTGAGTTTAGAGGCTTTTTTGGAACGCAAAAAAAATGGGTTCAGACGCCAGTTCAGAGGCATTTTAAACCCCAAACAGCGTGTAAACGAGCCTAAACGTGGTAACTCGCATCTAGGAGGGTTTTGTTTACAGGTGTTTCCATTTAAAAAAAAAAAATAATAATTTTTCTTTTTTTTCAAAAACAGTCCTAGACGCGAACGCAGCAAAACGGAAGTTTTAGACGCCGGTTTCTAGCCATCAAGATAAAATGTTCAGGGGAGGTTGAAAAGGCGCCCTGTGTAAATGGAGCCTTAGGGCCAGTTCACACCATATACAACGCAGTCCAGATGTGTTACAGGTACTTTTCTACAGGCACGTTTTTGATGCAGTCCAGTCAGTGGTGTATTTAGGTGTTGTGCTGCCCTAGGCCTGACTAAACTCATGCCCCCCCCCACAGTTGCGGAACGCCGGCTGCCCACCCAAAAACTCATTGGTTGGGGCCCTTCTGGATGCCCAGACCCCCACATATGTATGGGCTGTCCCCCTCTTATAGCGGCCCTGCCTGTATTATCATACTGGCAGCACTACAATTGCAAGCCGGCGGGGACTCTTTTCGTGCTGCCCCCCTGCAAAGTGCCGCCCTAGGCCTGGGCCTTGTTGGCCGCCGCCCTAGGCCTGGGCCTTGTTGGCCTAGGCCAAGATACAGCGTTGAGTCCAGTGCTTTCTCCCCCCCCCCCCTCTCTTTTCTCAACCTTAACGGCCCGTTACGGTGCTTTTATTTATGCTTATTTATGCTTTCCGGTGAGTTCCTGGTAGGTTCCAATGCATTTCTGGTACCCGTTGGTGAGTTTTTACGCTTTCTGGAGCGTTTTTGGTACGATCTGATGCATTCCAGTACAGTTCAGTGCAGAAAAAAAAGATTGTTCTACTTTTTTTTCCGGGAACTGGAACGCACTGAAACTGACCGCACTGGTGTGAACTTTGCCATTGAAAACCATATAACCTACTTTCCATGCATTTTTGATACATAAAAAAAGGGTGTGAACTCACCCTTAACTACCTCCCATCCGCGCTATAGCCGAATGACGGCTACAGCGCGGCTCTAAAATGGCGGGAGGACTTCAATAGACGTCCTCCCATTCGGCTCGTGCTGGGCGCGCTCCCGCGGGCGCGAGCGGCGCGTGCATGTGCCGCCGCACACTGCAGGAGCGTGCCCGCGGGTCCGGCGGACCCGATGTCCGCCGGAGACCCGCGATCTCCGTACAGACAGGAGGAACGGGGAACTGCCGAAGTAAACACGGCGGTTCCCCGTTCTGTGAGGGGGGCATGCCAGATCTACTGATCCCTGTCACTGGGATCAGTTAGATCTGTCATGCCCCTGTCAACCCCGCCCCCCCACAGTTAGAACACACCCAGGGAACATAGTTAACCCCTTCACTGCCCCCTGCTGGTTAACCCCTTCACTGCCAATGACATTTACACAGTAATCAGTGGACATTTAAATTTCTGATCGCTGTATAAATGTCATTGGTCCCAAAAAAGTGTCAAAAACGTCCGACATGTCCGCCCCGATATCGCATTACCGATAAAAATCACAGATCGCCGCCATTACCAGTAAAAAAAAAAAAAAATAATAAAAACGCCATAAATCAATGTCCATAGTTTGTAGGCGCTATAACTTTTGCGCAACCCAATCAATAAACGCCGATTGCGATTTTTTTAACCAAAAATATGTAGAAGAATACATGTCGGCCAAAACTGATGAATAAATTTGTTTTTTATTTTTGGATATTTATTATAGCAAAAAGTAAAAAAATATTGTTTTTTTTTCAAAATTGTTGCTCTTTTTTTGTTTATAGCGGCGATCAGAAATGACACAGAGGGGATCAAATACCACCAAAAGAAAGCTCTATTTGTGGGAAAAAAAGGACGCAAATTTTGTTTGGGTACAACGTCGCACGACCGCGCAGTTGTCATTCAAAGAGCGACAGCGCTGAAAACTGAAAATTGGTCCGGGCAGGAGGGGGGTTTAAGTGCCCAGTAAGGAAGTGGTTAATATTAAGAGCAGCCTACAGTGACAATGCTGCTCCCTCCATACATACAACCCAAAAGGAAACCCTAGGACAGATGTGTTGTACTGGCAGGATCGCTAGGTGAAAAAAGGAAAATAAGCCTGAAAAGGGAAAAAAACTAATGCAGACACCATCCTAAGGACTGCTAAGCTGCAATATATTTGAATTTTTGTTCTTAGGTTTAGTTATGCTTTAGTGCACAGAAACTTTTGAGGTCCTGCCAGTTTTGTTCCCCGTGAACTGCAATCTGGATAAGCTCAACTCTGTATGCCCTGGGCCCCTTCCACTTCCAGCCTCACTTATGAATCATGATCAATTGTGCCTTGGAACCCCTGTGATAACCAGCCCAAGTTCCCAGGAAAACTATACATGTCAACGACATTTTCAGCAAGACGTCAGTCAAAGCTCGCACTCTTGCTTGACCTACTCAGATAGAAGATGCATGTCAAGTGGTCATCAAACAAGTCTTGAATATAATGGTCTGAAAGTACGTTTGGTCACAAAGAGCATTAAATACAACTGCTGTTCCAGTAGAAGAATTTACTTGTCATAGTCTTCCCTTACCATCTGCCATCCACAGTTTCAATCGTTTTCCCCGCTAAAGATAGAAATCATTTGAAAAATGCCTCTGGACTTGCACTGCATCGTTTTTAGTGGATTCTTACAACAATTCTGATGACTGAAGTATTGAACAATAAGGCATAAAGCGCTATTAAACCCAACAGACATTATATATATTTATTTATTTTTCTTTAAAATAAAAGAAAATTAAAAGCAAAAAAGATACACTAACAAATTGAATCCAAATTCCAGTTCATACTTTTTAACCACTTAAGCCCCAGAAAAATGTACCCCCTTCCTGACCAGAGCACTTTTTGCGATTAGGCACTGCGTTGTTTAACTGACAATTGCGCGGTTGTGCGACGCTGTACCCAAACTTAATTGCCGTCCTTTTTTTTCCCCACAAATAGAGCTTTCGGTGGTATTTGATCACCTCTGCGTCACTTCTGATCACCGCTATAAAAAAAAAAAGCGACAATTGTGAAAAAAAAAAAAAATTCTTACTTTTTGCTATAATTCATATCCAAAAAAATAAAAAATAAAAAAACAAATGTATTCATAAGTTTAGGCCAAAATGTATTCTTTTACATATTTTTGGTAAAAAAAAAAAAAAAAAATCGCAGTAAGCATATATTGATTGGTTTGCGCAAAAGTTGCCACGTTTACAAACAATGAGAATTAATTTATGGTGCTTTCACAATTTTTTTTTTTACTAGTAATGGCGGCGATCTACGATTTTTATCGGGACTGCCATATTGCGGCAGACATATCGGACATTTTTGACACTTTTTTGGGACCACTGACATTTATACAGCGATCAGCGTTAAAAAAAAAAAACACTGATTACTGTATAAATGTCATTGGCAGGGACAGGATTAACCTGTAGGGGGCACTCTAGGGGTTAACTGTGTTCCCTCACTATGTTCTAACTGTATGGGGGCTGGGCTGGCAGGGGCATGACAGAACTAACTGATCCCGATTACAGGGATCATTAGATCGTGTCATGCCGCCTGTCAGAACGGGGAACCTCCGTGTTTATATAGGCAGTTCCCAGTTCTTCCTCTCTCACAGACGATCGCGGGTCACCGGCGGACATCGAGTCCGCCCGACCCACGGCCCCACTCAGGGAGCATGTGGTGGCACAAGAGCGGTCTGCAAGTGGTTAAGCAGTTAAAAGGAAAAGTTTTGCTCATTTTAGGATAAAGGTTTTACATAAATAAAAAAAACATCATTGTAAGCACCTTCTCAGTAGTAAATGGTTTGCCTCAACCCTCTACCCTGCCACACCTGCAATAGAGCTTGCTCTGTTGAATAATAACAGACTTACTGGCAGGATCACCAGGCGAAAATAAAGGAAAAGAAAGAAAATGATTGCAGCCATCACATCTAAGCATTGGTAAGCTGCAATATAATAAGTGTTTGCTTTTGGATTCAATACCGCTATTTTACATCAAAACTCACCTGGGAACACACACACTCAATAATGTATAGTCTTTTATATGAATGTTTTGGATCAACATATAAAAGTGGTCAGCTTGCTGTAAAAGTCAATAAGTGCTAATGTTTTAAAAGTCAGCTTTCTGTGTATAAGGCCTCATGCACACAGGGCATATTTTACAGCTGTTTTTAGCAGGGTCATGTTTCTTTTTCCGGTTAAAAATGCCTCTCCATGTTATTCTATGGTGGCCTCATGCTCACATACGCTTTTAGGCGCTGTAAGTGGCATAGGCATTTTCAAGCTGCAAAAAAACCCAGGACCAGCGAGTTTTGAGGACTGGCGTAAGCGCCGTAAAAATGTCTGATGCTGGTAAAAGCTGCTAAGCACGGTTTAACGCTGGATACAGCCGCGTACAGCCTCGTCAAGCGTTTTTTTGACATGTCAAAATCAATGGTTCCCTATGGGAGCCCATTGATTTGAATAGAAGTCGCACCAGAAGTTCAAAACATGATGATCCGACTTGCGGTGCAACGTGTGCGCTGAGGTTCTTGAAGGGGAAATCCTCGTCAAAAGGAAAAGAAAAAAAAACTGGCGTGCCCCCCCCCCCCCAAGACGATAACAGACCCTTCGGTCTGGTATGGATTTTAAGGGGAACCCCCAAATGTACGTATATAGACATGGGCGGGGCCATCCGGTGACCCCGCCCCCTTGTGACACCATCATCCCATCATGCACCGAGTGGTGATATTACAAGTGGGCAGGGCCTTCTGATGATGTCACCGAAAGGCCCTGCCCCATGTCTATATAAGTAATGGCACACGGCGGACCAAGCATTACACCAGGAGAAAGCGTTAAAAGAAGATCGGAGGAATAACAGAGTGAGAAGACAGCGCAGAGAGGACACCCGGGAGAAGACAGGAGAGAGGGGAGAAGAACCGGAGTAGGGAGAAGACATCAGGAGAGGAGAAGAACCAGAGGATGAAGACATCGCCAGAGAAGATATCAAGACGCCAGAGCTGCCTTAATAAATTAAAAGCCTGTGTACCGTTTTCATTCTTGACACTTTCTTTTGGGTGAATGGGTAGGGGTATTTGATTTGGGGGGCTCCCTTTCCAAAGGGGGCTTCCAGGTTTGTCGGGAAGAGGCCCTTGTCCCATCAACATGGGGAAAGGTGCTTTGGGGTGGGGGGATGCAGGTCCCCACCCCTTTCCTGACCTGCATGCTCGGATAAGGGTCTGGTATGGATCTTGGTGGGGACCCCACACCATTTTTTTTGGGCGTGGGGGTTCCCTTTAAAATCCATACCAGACCGAAGGTTCTGTTATCGTCTTGGGGAGGAACCCCACGACAGTTTTTTTTTCTTTTTGGCGAGGGGTTCCCCTTCAAGATCCTCAGCGCACAAGCCGCACGGCAAGTCAGATCATCATGATCCAACTTCTGGTGTGACTTCTATTCAAATTAATGGGCTCCCATAGGGAACCATTGATTTTGAATAGAGGTAGAGAAACGCTGCTAAAAGCTAGCGTGGCTAAATGTGCATTAACACCAATGCAAAAAGCTACTAAAAGCACATTTTTACAGCCGCTTTTTCCTGGCGTTGATAGTGGCTGTGCAGCTTGTTTTTTCTAACGCTCTGTGTGCATGAGGCCTAATTAGTAATAATACTGTTAGGTCCATATGTATTTGGACACAGGCACAATTTTAGTTTTTTTCCAGGTATTTACCAAAACATATTCAAGCTATAGTTACATAATGATATGGGCTGAAAATGTACACTCTCAGGTTTAATTTGAGGACATGAACATCCAGATCGGAGGAAGGATTTAGGAATTACAGCCCTTAAGAATATCAACCCCCCACCTTTTTCAAGGGACCAAAAGTAATTGGACAATTGCATCAAACGCTGTTTCACGGCCAGGTGTGGGCTAATCCTTCATTACTTCTTCAATAATCAAGCAGGTAAAAGGTTTGGAGTTCATTCTAAGTGTGGTATTTGCATTTGGAATCTATTGTTGTGAACCTACATCATGCGTTCAAAGGAGCTCTCCATGTAAGTGAAACAGCCCATTGTAAGTCTTTAAAAACTAAACAACTCCATCAGAGAGATAGCAGCAACATTAGGAGTGGCCAAATCAACAGTTTGGTACATTCTGAGGAAAGAACACACTGGTGAGCTCAAGAACAAAAAAGGCCCGGACGTCCACCGAAGACAACAATGGCGGATGATCGCAGGATCCTCTCTGTGGTGAAGAAAAACCTATTCACAACATCAACCCAAAAAAGCCAAACCAGTTGTGGAAAAGCATTCTTTGGACGGATGAAACCAATATTAATCTGTACCAGAATGACGGGAAGAAAAAAGTGAGAAGGCTTGGAATCGTTCATGATGCAAAGCCCACAACGTCATCTGTAAACCATGGTGGAGGCAGTGTGATGGCATGGGCATGCATGGCTTCCAGTGGCACTGGGTCATTGGTGTTTATTGATGATGTCACAGAAGCAGCCAGATGAATTCTGCAATGTTTAGAGATATACTGTCAGCCCAAACTTAGCCAAATTCAGCAAAGCTGATTGGATGGCGCTTCACAGTACATTTGGACATTGATCCAAAACACACTGCAAAAGCAACCCAGGAGCTTTTGAAGGAAGAGAAGTGGAATACTCTGCAATGACTAAGTCAATCACCTGATCTCAACCCAATTGAGCATGCATTTTACTTGCTCAAGGCAACACTTAAAAGGCAGAAAAACCCACAAAGAACAACTGAAGACAGCTGCAGTTGAGCCTGGCAAAACATCAGAAAGGAGGAAACCCAGACTTCAAGCAGTCATTGCCAGTAAAGAATTCTCAACAAAATATTAAAAACAAACATTTTATTTATGATTATTTTCATTTGTCCAGTTACATTTGAACCCATGAAAATGGGGGGACTGTGTATAAAAATGGTTGCAGTTCCTAAAATTTGTACTCAATATTTATGTTCAACCCCTCGAATTAAAGCTCCAAGTCTGCACTTCAAATTCATTTGGATGGTTTCATTTTAATTTTTATTATGGTGGCATACAGAGCCAAACATATGAAAATTGTGCCTGTGTCCAAATATATATGGACCTAACTGTATGTGTAAACAAGGACAGCCATATTCACTTATTACATATGCTTCTTGCTTTGCAGGTTTTATTGCTCCTTCTAATAATGCAACAATGATCAATTTTTCCATATATGCATTTAGGTTAGGTACACACCTTCATGCTGTGGAGATGCAAAAACGTATGTGTTGTACGTTGAGATGCTGTGGTGCAGTTTATTTCTAATAGCACCCAAAACACAGTGTTGCTTCATAGCACACAGCAACGCACTGCCATGTGTTGTGCCACGCTGCCTTTCCAAAAAAAAAAAAAAAGTACAAGCATTTGATTTGGTGCGTTTTAGTGCATTAGGGAGCCGATTCGAGTTGATGGATGCAAAGTAATGCATGTAAACACACTTTGTGTTATCGCACCATAAAGGTGTGAACTTAGGCAAGCTTAGGACGGATGGATATTCAGAATGTTGATTAAAAAAAAAAAAAAAAGTGCTGCTTCAGCATAAGTCTGTAATCTTGTAGTGAAATACATACCCCGCCATTGCTGGGTCTAGCTTCAATTTTCTCTGACATAATAACCCAAAGCAAACATGGAGATCAGAAAATGCAGATTAAAGTAAAAAATAAAGACAATGCTTCACTTAATGTTTTAAAGTTATTTAATATATATTTTTTAAAAAAGTTATTTAATATACTAGCCTGCTTATTCCCAAAGTGCTACAGTATTTATTATTTTTTTTTTTTTAAGGTCCTCTGTACTTTATTACATTATCCTACTCAGCACTCTGTCAGAGCTGAATTTGACATGCCTGCTTTAGAAGACAGCACTTGCTGCAGAAGGACATATTCCGATAATAAAGGAACCAGCCAGTGTCCTCTACAACCCCAGCCACTCTCAAAATAGATTAAAAAAAAAAAAAATCCCACCCTAAAATTAGCATTAGACTGCAAGGGAAAAAAAGGATTTTTCAGCTGCCCCCACTTCTATACAAAAATGTAAAATGATTGCCTTACCAGGAGTTGTAAAGGCAGAAGGTTTTTTTATCCTAATTCTATGCATTAAGATAAAAAGCCTTCTGTGTGTAGCAGCTTCCCCTAATTACTTACCTGAGCCCCATCTCTCTGCAGCGATATCTTCGTGTGTCTTAGCTGTCCCAGACTCTCCTCCTGATTGGCTAAGACACAGCAATGGCGCCATTGGCTCCCACTGCTGTCAGCCAATCAGGGGAGAGAGGTGGCGGGGCCGGGTTGGGGCTCCGTGTCTGAATGGATACACGGAGCTCTGACTCGGCTCGGGTGCCCCCATAAGAAGCTGCTGGCTGTGGGGGCACTCAACAGGAGAGAGGAGAGGCTGCTCTGTGCAAATCCAACTGCACAGAGGAGGCAAGTATACAGTGCCTTGCGAAAGTATTTGGCCCCCTTTGAACTTTGCGACCTTTTGCCACATTTCAGGCTTCAAACATAAAGATATAAAACTGTAATTTTTTTGTGAAGAATCAACAACAAGTGGGACACAATCATGAAGTGGAACGAAATTTATTGGATATTTCAAACTTTTTTAACAAATAAAAAACTGAAAAATTGGGCGTGCAAAATTATTCAGCCCCCTTAAGTTAATACTTTGTAGCGCCACCTTTTGCTGCGATTACAGCTGTAAGTCGCTTGGGGAAGTCTCTATCAGTTTTGCACATCGAGAGACTGAAATTTTTGCCCATTCCTCCTTGCAAAACTGCTCGAGCTCAGTGAGGTTGGATTTGTGAGCGTTTGTGAACAGCAGTTTTCAGTTCTTTCCACAGATTCTCGATTGGATTCAGGTCTGGACTTTGACTTGGCCATTCTAACACCTGGATATGTTTATTTGTGAACCATTCGCAAAGTTTAAAGGGGGCCGAATACTTTCGCAAGGCACTGTAATATGTTTATGTAAAAAAAAA
>BLSH010527292.1:1620601-1633124 GCA_018402905.1 Glandirana rugosa
CTTAACCACGGTAACGGTCGATTACGGCGGCTAAACCGCACGCTAAACTGTACAGTTTAACGAGGTTACACTTGGATCCGACATCCTGTCTATAATAAGTGAATAAGCGGTGGGTGCCTGGACTAATAAGTGTGTAAAAGATTATTTCAAACAGTAAGAAATAAAAGACACCAAGCGTAAGTGTTTTATACGACGTCTTTGGTGTTTATGTCTATAACCGTCTAAACGGAAAATAAATATTTGAGGACACAGAGAAAATACTCTAAAACTGTTTACAGTAATAAATTTCACTAAAAAAAAAAAAAAATGTATTTGTATAATATGAACGGAGGAGACACGTCAACCTAAACGTGTCTCGTCGGAGAGGAGAGAGGCTGTGGGGGCACTCAACAGGAGAGAGGAGAGGCTGCTCTGTGCAAATCCAACTGCACAGAGGAGGCAAGTATAATATGTTTATGTAAAAAAAAAAAAAAATCACTTTAAATAATGACATTTGTCAAAATCTCATAAAAGAGACACAGGAGTTTATAAATAAAAGGCAAATCTGCCAATATCTGTATTTGTGGTTTCTGCAGCATATTTTGTGAATGCGAACCACAGAAAATAAAGAATGACAAACTTTATTAGAAAATGTGTGAATAATCAGGTCCGTGGGTGGCGAATAAGTGAATAATATCTGTCCTACAGCCTAGGTTCACATTGGAGCAATTTGACATGTCAAATCGCACGCCAAATCGGCGGCATTAGCTGGCAATGGCACCAATTCCCAAAAGTAGTTTCTGGACTACTTTTGGCAACTTCCATAGACATCTGTGCAGCAAACCACACTGTTGTCTCTGAAATCGCCCCCAAAGTCAGGAATTGGCGGGAATGAAATGGTGCGAGTTGTGACGTGTGTTGCTCTGCCCATTCAACATGCTTCCATGGGTAAAAAAACAAAAGCAAAACAAAAATCACCAAACTCATATGTTTCCACTACGACGCATGGCAGCACCTTCATTTTATATTGCATGCATTGTGGTGTTCTAGGCAGTCACTTCATGCGTGTACCATACACAGGGCACTGTGGTGCACAGAGTACAAATGCAATGTAGAAATGTGTACAAGGAGTAGCTACAAAAAGTTGAATAATAAAAAAATATTTTAAAAAAATTTAAAAATTGCTTTTTTTAAATATTTAAAAAAAAAAAAAAAAAGCTGTAATTATAATTGCTTGACAAGTTGAGGAAAAAAAACATCATATTCACTGCATACAGTCAAATATAACCATAAATGAGGTTTTGCAGAAGTTTAAATCACCAGCTATAAATGCAATTAATCTCATTTCCCACCACAAAACAGCTTGAGTCAAACAGCAGGGCAGAGGGGAATTCACAGATCAAATAGAGAAACCGAACAGGCTAAAACACGCAAAATGATGGGCAAAAAAAAGCAAACAAATTATTTCATACTGTATTTAAAGTGGTACTAAATTATATCCTTATTCCCCCAAAATCATCCAGTAACATCCACTACTTAACAGCCCTGTAATCTATTTTTCATGAAAAGGTTTCTTCTAGAGTTCTTCTGCCTCTTTGTACCATAATCATCCTGAACCTCTCCTTTTCCCCCCCCCTCATATCCCATAGTCCATCTTAGGAGCGAGCAAGAATTCCTAAATACAGCGATTTCAGCAGTAGCATAAAAAAAGAAAAATATGAGAGATATTTACAACATAAAAAAGACACTTGTAAATACCCCAAGCCTCCCAAGACCCCCTCCCTAAGATCTGCTTTCAGGAACATTATTATAGCACCATACAAATAATGTGAAGGTACCAAATACAGCAATTCAAAGAAACCAATGAGACTTTAGCTTAAAGCGATACTAAATGTTCTTTTTTTTACCTTAAGGCCCCTTTCACATGGGCAGATCGTTCGGGTCCGCCTGTCAGTTTTTCAGGCGGACCCGAATGGACACTCCATTGCTCTCTATGGAGCGACGGATGTCAGCGGTGACATGTCCGCTGACACCCGATCCGCCAAAAACAGATGAATGGAAACCCTATTTTCCATCTGTCTAGTGGATCGGATCAGATGAACACGGACAGATGGTCCGTGTTCATCCGATATTCCATAGAGGAGAATGGAGCTGTGACAGGTCAGTCTCTGCACGGAGTGTAAATGGGATAATTAGGGAATAACACACACCTGGCCATGGAACAGCTGAGCAGCCAATTGTCCCATTACTTTAAAAAGTGGGAGGCACATATACAAACTGTTGTAATTCCTACACCGTTCACCTGATTTGGATGTAAATACCCTCAAATTAAAGCTGAAATTCTGCAGTTAAAGCACATCGTGTTCGTTTCATTTCAAACCCATTGTGGTGGTGTATAGAGCCAAAAAGATTAGAATTGTGTAGATGCCCCAATATTTATGGACCTGACTGTATATACTGTGTTTCTGTACTTGCCAAATATGCTGCAGAAATCTCCCTCCACTGAGTCTGGCTGCATCCATTTTAACTGTGGGCAGCTGACGCTGCTGCCTGTTCACTTCCTGGATTTACACAGACACACATCACCAGCTCTGCAGCTCTCATTGGCCCTCTTATGACTCGTCCCCACTCCCTTCCTGGCAGAGAGCTGTGCAGGATTCAAACACTGAGGCGTTTTACCAGACAAGAAACAGGAAGTGGGCTGTATAAGGTATTTACTGGCAGACAAAAAATGTTTCACTATCCAAAGTTAAAACAACAAGGGCAGAGGATTTAATAGATGGAAAGATGAAAAAATGACAGAAGTTCCGCTTTAAATAAAAGACCAAAATACACAGAGCATTGCTTTGTAACAACTCACACCAGCAGATGCACATTATACAGAGCATAAAGCATGCCTGCTGGTGTGAATCAGCCCTCAGAGAGCAAATGTTTTTATTTCTTTATTTTTTTTACAATCTGAATGGAGAATACAGCAGTCGGCGTAATTACCCTCTACAATCACCTGTTTGCTGCTGAAGTGTCTCCAAATGCTGTCTTTTTAGTAATTGATTTAAAAAGAGAAACTGTTATTATGACAGCCAGAAAACTAGCAGTTTCAAAAGGGGAAGCTCAGCAGTGGTAGCCCTGAGGCTTTTCTCATAACTAGGCTCGTTCAAAGGAAATGAATAGTATATTTTCAATAAGGCCATAGTTAGAGCTACAATAAGTGATTATATGATTTTTAAATTTTTACAACCTTGCTCAATTTTAATTATTACATTGCGCTGCTGTACAGTGACATGAAGAAGCGTACTTTGGTACACTTCAAATAAAGTTGAGTGAGGGAAAAAAAGAGCAGAGTGATGTGCTGAATCATGCACCACACTGCCCTTTATCGTCACCAGAACAGACAGCTGTTGGAGAGGACACTGCTGTGGTTTACCGGTCCGGCAGCTGTCCGTTGTGTGTGAATAGAGTCTAAGAGAGAACTATGGTCAAAGCTTTTTTGCCCATATTTCTCTTATGGGTCACAGGAGTGTATTTAATTTTGCTGTGCTTTTGCCCGCTCCCAGCTGACGTAACAGAGCCACTCCAAGGTCTGGAATGATCCTGACAATATTGTCAGGATCCACCCAGAAGCCCCGATTGACAGCTGGCTCCATGCCTGCCATTCTGACCCATTCTGGCGGGGTGCCATTGAAATCCCTCTGGGGCTCAAATCTTTCCATTTCCAGTTTCTTTTTGGGATGCGGCAGGCAGACACCAGTTCTTACAGAATATTGGACTATATTGAATTTCTAGCCCAGTCCATGCACAGCCTGCCATAGACTTTGATAGGCTACCTGTAGTGAGGCTGGGTGTTGCACCTGTCCCTTTTGGGCACACTAAAATGCAGGGAAGGATGCGCTGCTCCTAGATGCTCATGCAACACTGTCTCCAAATTAATTTACTATAATTATTGAGACAGATAAAGTTTTCTTTAGGTGGTATTTAAAAGTTTTTTCTTCTTTTTTTACTATAAGCCCTCATACACACGGGGTGTTATTCAATGGCCCTCCAAAAACGCAGACGTTTTTGAATACCGGTAGTACTGGGCATCGGCGTTAGTGAGCTGTTCCTAGAACGCGGGACCAGCGCGTTCTGAAGCTGTAACGTTTTTGAGGCTGACGCCGCAAAATGCTCACTAACGTCCACTAACGCCGTACCGGCGTTAACCGGCATTTTTTGACGCCAACGTTTTTTGGTTAACCACTTCAGCCCCTGAAGGATTTCCCCCTTTAGGACCAGAGCACTTTTTGCGATTCGGCACTGCATCGCTTTAACTGACAACTGCGCGGTCGTGCGACGTTGTACCCAAATGAAATTTGCGTCCTTTTTTTCCCACAATTAGAGCTTTTTTTTGGTGGTATTTGATCACTGCTGCGTCATTTCTGATAGCCGCTATAAACAAAAGAAGAGCGACAATTTTGAAAAAAAACCCCAAATTTCTTACTTTTTGCTAAAATACAAATCCAAAAAAAATATATAAAAAAACATTTTTTTTCAACGGTTTTGGCCGATTTATATTCTTCCTCATGTTTGTGATAAAAAAAAAAAAAAATCGCAATCGGCGTTTATTGATTGGTTTGCGCAAAAGTTGCCGCGTTTACGGATGATGAGAATTCATTTCTGGGGTTTTTATTTTTTACTAGTAATGGCGGCGATCTGCGATTTTTAGCGGTACTACGATATTGCAGCTGACATGTCGGACCATTTTGACACTTTTTTGGGACCATTGGCATTTATACAGCGATCAGTGCTATAAAAATGCACTGATTACTGTGTAAATGTCATTGGCAGTGAAGGGGTTAACCTGCAGGGAGCGCTCTAAGGGTTAACGGTGTTCCCTGGGTGTGTTCTAACTGTGTGGGCTGCCCTGGCTGGGGAAGGATAGTGATCACAGCTTCCGTATAGAGGAAGGCTGTGATCCCAGTCCTTCCCCCTCCTCACAGAACGGAGATCCGTGTTTACATACACGGACCTCCGTTCTTTCACTCCAGGGGGGGGCATCGTGGGTAGCCGGCAGAGATCGAGTCCGCCGCACCCGCTCCCTGCCCCCGGAAGACAGTGAGTGCGCCTCAGGCGGCACGAGCTCACAGTGCTCGAGCTGGCAGCCGCCGTCTTATGATGGCGGTTTGCCTAGCAGAGCCATCTTGTCGCCGTCAACCTGCGGTTGATGGTCGGCAAGTGGTTAAAAAATAGCAGAGGAATTTTTTTTTAAAAAAACGCCTATTGACGCCGACGCTCACTAAACGCTCATTGACGCCGATGCAAAACGCAGAAAAAAACGCAGATTTTTCCCTGATGTCGAGCCCGAAGTTTTTTTTTTGCATACGCCCGGGTGTATGAGGCCAAAAGAAAAAAAGAACATAAATATGGGTTTGCTCACATATACCAAAGAACAAACAAAAACAATCATCGGGGGGTGGTTACACTTGTGATGGCTGTGATTAGTTCACAGCGATCAAAAAGGTATAGAGCCAAAGGGTCCAATGACAGCTCAGATCTCAGCCATTCCCCGCTGCACTGGCCGCCTGAGTATGTGTTCTGCACTGCTATTAAACAATGGCACTCCAGAAATACAACTCCCGCTGATTTTTATAATACGGTGATATGAAAGTGGTTAAACATGAGGTGTCCAAAATAAAACAAAGTGGAATATTTATAAAACCGTGAATGTGACATTCATCAAACATTCATTGCAGTTGAATGTTCTTGGTGCATGTTTTAAACTGAAGTAAATGTTTGGTGAATGGCATTTTCTGCTTTATAAATTTGCCTTATATCTTTACTAATGGAAGAACCAAGAAAAGTGTCTACAATCCAAACCTTCTTATTTTACATTGTGACTATTAGAGAACTAGAGATGTGCTTTACAGCGTAATATTGTAAAGTGCTGCGCAAACTGTCGGCGCTATATAAATCCTGTATAATAATAATAATAATTACCTAT
This sequence comes from Glandirana rugosa, assembly GCA_018402905.1. Classification (NCBI taxonomy): domain Eukaryota; kingdom Metazoa; phylum Chordata; class Amphibia; order Anura; family Ranidae; genus Glandirana; species Glandirana rugosa. Next base: position 1,626,555 of record BLSH010527292.1, read on the forward strand.
AAGCAGTGAGGGTACCCAATATATTGTATAAGCAGATCTTGACTGGAAGGATAGCCAACTATGTCCCATGTAAGTACCAGGTGTTGTAAGTTTAAAGTGAGCTAAAATAATGGTAATCAACATCAGCATGATCTGAACTCCTACAGAAAGAAGCAGCCCCTAAGACCTATATACCTGGTCACTTTCTAAATGAATGAAGAGGATTGTGTTTCTAATTTATTCTTAGCAGGACAGCAGTTTACACAACAGCGTCTCCATCAGTAGAGACAATGTGACTTTATGCTGGACAGAATGTCCTTTCAAAAGATGAATCATAGAGCAAAAATCAATATCTGCATGGCACGTTATTAAACAGTGAAAAGCAGTAAAACAATGGCTAAAACTGAGATTGCAGCATGGAATTTCTCTTCAGGTTATGGGCTCGTCATCCTTGTTTAAAAGGAAATATTCACACATTCTAAAGACTTTAAATGGTGACTACATAGGAGGATTTTCACCAAATTCAGCCAATTACTGTTGGTTCAAGCAGCAATCTTGTCTGTTTATGATCTTCCCAATTCCCAGACACATGGCCAGCTCTTCTCAGGACAAAATAATCAAATGGGTTGGATTTTCATGTCCAATCAAAACTGGCATCCCTGGTTGGCACAAGGGGCGTCTAGCAGTGGTCCTCTTCCATAGGCATAAATATGCACATTTGTCCAGTCTGAACATACAGGTCTACCTTTCATTTGCCATCGTGACTTTTCAGCCAGATTAAGCTTCTAGAGCGGTCATCTTCTGAAAATCAGATGATCAAAACGTACACATTTTTCAAACAATTCGTACTTAAAAAATTTTTGGTGGTTAAATCCAGCCTGCACTTCAGACCGTCATCTACTAGGGGGCTGTGAGAAGTAACGGACACCCCCCCATGTACTACTCGGAAGGGTCTCAATCAGATAGAGGGTTTCGATTTTCTTGGTAGTGACCTTGAAATCTAAACAGAATTTATTACATACCGTTAATATACAGTATACTGCACTTCTACACTTCCCAATGCAGTTTGGCCAAGCATACAATAGAAACAACACAACATTTGTATGCATATCCAGATGTGATAATAAGCTATAAAAATCAGTTAACTGCACAGATTGCTATGGGTAAACAATATTCACTCGAGTAATGTATTCTTTCATAGGCATACTGCAGCAAATGTATTACAACCTGCAAGAGATGTCTCTTTGCCAATGTAACCAATATGTAGTCAATGTAAGCACAAACATGTAGAAAAGTCTGCATTTCTGTTCACATTTTAATAAAAAGCTTGGATTTGAAATTGAAGTGCCAGACCAAAATATAGGGGTCTGAAATTAAGATGATGATTTGTTCATCTCTATGCATATTCTTTCCTTTCCTGTCTGCCTGGAAAGGATTGCAGGGATGAAAACTGTTACGGTTTTGTATGAGTGAAGGTCCTATTGAAGAGTCCATTCAGACTGTGCATTACCACAATGTGCGTTGGCACCTTTTGCTGCTGTGCACTGTGGTATTATTTATTTTAATAACACCCCAACACACTTTACAGTAGAGGCAACACACAAAGCACCATAGCACAAAAAAACACACATACTGTGCATGTGTTAAAAACAAGGGACAGGTGTGGATTATGACTGGGCTGCTTTAGACCCCTTTCACACTTGTGTGAGTTGTCCTGCGATTTGGGACTGCAAAGTCACATGACAAGTTGTTCCCCATTATGTCCAATGACTACCATTCATATCTGTACGACTTTCAAGTCGTGCCGACTTCAAAGTAGTCCCTGCATTACTTTGGACCAACTTTGATGTAACTTGAGGTCCATAGACTTCAATGTTAAACCCTCAAAGTGTCATGCAAATCGCACCTGAATAATATAGATGTGATTTCTGTACTACTTCTGTATGACTTTGTAATATGTTTAAATTGAGCCAAACTTGCAACAAAGTCAGACCAAAAGTCGTACTGATCCCAAATCGCGGCAAAAATTGCGGTAAAATCGGGTCGCACAAGTGTGAAAGGTGCCTTAATGTAGCATGCATTACCACAACCCAACACACTGGAAAGGATTGCATAAGTGTAAACCCAGCCTTAGCCTATGTGCACATGGGTGCATTTGCCCACAGACATGAATGGGTGAAGACAGTTGTACACCGCTAGCATAAAAAAAGGGGAGGGAGTATATGGGACTTTAAATGAAACGAGCACCTAGGATGCAGCCATGTCCACATTACATAGCATATTGTGATTTAGAGTACATTATCCAATTCCAGCTATTTCAACTGACCTTACAACATAGAGTAAAAATATCTTACTAATTGGTTAATGCAATGTGCTACTACGCTGGAGCTCGACAAAACCCAGGCGCCAGGTCGCAATGGCGACTGGAAATTGCATCCTGGCACCTGGGTTATACCGCAGCAGTGGTCGGGATTAATCCCATGTGACCCCCCACGGGTGCTCGAACTACCGTCAGGCTGGCCGATAAATTGAGGCAGCAGCTTTTTTGGCCAGCTGGAGCTGGATACACGCTCCTTTGTGCGAATTGGCGCCCCCTGGTGGGCAGTGCTGTGATGAGTGCGGCTGGCTCTCACTGCCTGCCCACCTCAGACATCATCTTCCCATTTCGACAGCTGGAGATGAGGTTGCGGGGTTGATCGATCGCCCTTTCCTTATCACTGAGAGTGCTTATCAGTGCCGTCTGTCAGTGCCCATCAGAGCCACCTATCAGTGCCCCTCAGTGCCGCCTATCAGTGCCCATCAGTGCCACATGTCAGTTACTGACAGGTGGTACTGATACTGCCCATCAGTGCCACCTATAGTGTCCATTAGTGCCACCTGTCAGTGCCCATCAGTGCCGCCTGTCAGTGCCCAACAGTTCCGCCTGTCAGTGCCCAACAGTTCCGCCTGTCAGCGCCACCTGTCAGTGCCCATCAGCGCTGCCCCATCAATGTCCATCAGTGAAGGAGAAAAATTACTAATTTGCAAAATTTTATAACAAAACAAAAAAAAGTTTTTTTTTGTTTTTTTTTTTAATTTTCAGTCTTTTTTCGCTTGGCACCAGGCGTGACTAATTCTTACTGCCCGGCACCCCGGACATGCAGTTCTGGGCGCTGGCCAGCAGATTTAAAAAACTGGCTCCTAGATTCTAAGCAAATCTGTCAAGCCCTGTACTACGCTATTCTTGCATATATATGAATTGCAACAGAATCATGGTGTGTGTGTGTGTATGAATAATTTTTATGTATGTTTGTACCATCTGCAATGTGCTATGATATTGTTTATGTCAATAAATATGTTAAGATAATTTTTACTCAATTGTCTGTCACTGCCTTCACCAATTCATGGCTATACGCAGCTCCAGGACATCCAAGCGCCCATGTGCACAAAGCCTTAAAGCGGTTGTAAACCCTCACATATACCCAGTGAAGTGACTGGCCTCAGGTGATACACAGAGATTAAACAAATCTTCCTACATAAGTTGTACCTGTTTCTCTTTTTTTATATCTGTTCAAAGTCCAGAATTTATAACATTTGTCTGCGCTGTCAAAAAATAGGGGGCAGAGAGCTGCAGTTACACTCTGCAGGGCTCAATTAGGAGAACTCTGGCAGCTGATTGGAGGGAAGGGACCCCCCTTCACACAGCACACAGGAACAGAGCTAAGGCTGTCAATCAGCTGTAGGTCCCTCCCCTGTCACCATTTTTCTCTTGGTGTCAGGAAAATATGTCAGAAGTGACAAATGATGATAGCAGAGGAATGAAGCAGCAGGCAGAAATGACACTTAATTGAGACAAGCACACATTATAGGGATATGCTTTGTTCAGATTTCATGTCTGAGGTTTACAACCACTTTAGGCTGGATCACACTGGAACCTGCAGAGGCCCCCAAGCAGGGGTCCGGTGCGTTCTGGTTCACAGCTTCAGATCCAAATTCGGACCTGAAACGGACCAAAAGACGCACCGGACCCGCTGCGGAGATATGTGAACCGGCTCCATAGGGAACTATGCGAATTGGATGCTGTTAAACCTGCATCCAATTTGCATAGGTGTGAACCCAGCCTTAAAGTGGACCCAAGGTCTGCTTTAAGAAATCACTAGCTCAAACCAGCAGAATGAACACTGGGCTTTATATATGAAGACTGGGGGGAGCAGAGTTGGTGTCCATAGCAACCACTCAAGGATTCGTTTTCGAACGACACTAAAAATGACAGCTGGATTTTGAATCGTACAATTCTTTTCCCCAATTCCTGTATACAGGGAGGTCATTGGCATCCAGGAGGATTGATATCGGTATACACAAACACCACTTTGGGGTCACTTTTACCTTCGGTACAAAGAACAACAGTTGCTCATCAAACCTATATTTAGATACTTATTAACTATGAGTGTATCCAGAATGAAAAGCTAGCTGCAGCCTATACAGGGTGCTACAAGTACCATTCATGTACCACATGCTGCATAAAAACAGCAAAACAAATAAATGAAGCTTTCATCTGCCATACACTGAGCAGAACACAGAGTGGTATGAAATCGGCATTCATACAACTAGTCCATATGTAACATTAAAATCTGAGGAAAGAGACAGACATTTAAAAGAAGCAGAATTTCCCTTTCACGCTGACACACAGTCTGCCTGGAGCTAGATTATGGTTTGATTTTTGCTTTAATGAAAACGTGTTCTTTCCAATGATCTTTTAGATAACTACAGTGCATCCGGAAAGTATTCACAGCGCTTCACTTTTTCCACATTTTGTTATGTTACAGTCTTCTATTAAATAAATGTATTATTTTCCTCAAAATTCTACAAATATCCCACAATGAGAACGTGAAAGAAGTTTGTTTGAAATCTTTGCAAGTTTTTAATCAGTTGCCAACTGCCCGCCGTGGATTGACGGCGGCAACATGGCTCTCCTGCGTGAATCGCCGTCACCTGACAGCGGCCACAGGACAGCCAATCAGCGGGTGGGGCGGACTCGATGTCCGTCGCCTTCCGCGATCCCTCACCGGCAGTGACAGAACGGGGATCCGTGAATGTAAGCAAGTGGATCCCCATTCTGACAGAGGAGAGTGATAGTATGCTCCCAGTATATGGGAGCAGCGATCACTCTCCTCCCCCAGTCATCCCAGCCCCCGCACAGTTAGAACTCATTGACAACGAACACTTTTAACCCTTTGAACGCCCCCTAGTGTTAACCCCTTCCCTGCCAGTGACATTTACACAGTAATCAGTGGCTATTTAAAGCTCTGGTCGCTGTATAAAGGTCAGTGGTCCCAAAAAAGTGTCAAAAGTGTATGATCTGTCCAACGCAATATCGCTGTCCCGCAAAAAAAAAAAAAAAAAAAAATTGCCGCCATTACTAGTAAAAAAACAAATAAATAAATAAAAATGCCATAAATCAATTCTCATAGTTTGTAGACGCTATAACTTTTGTGCAAACCAATCAATATACGCTTATTGCAGATTTTTTTTACCAAAAATATGAGAAAGAATATATATCGGCCTAAACTGATGAATACATTTTTTTTTTATTTTTTTTTTTTTGGATATAGCAAAAAGTAAAAAATATTGTTTTTTTCAAAATTCTCTTTTTTTGTTTATAGCGCAAAAAATAAAAACTGCAGAGGTGATCAAATACCAAACGAAAGCTCTATTTGTGGGGAAAAAAAGGACGTCAATTTTGTTGGGGCACAGCATCGCACAATCGCGCAATTGTCAGTTAAAGTGACGCAGTGGCGTATCACAAAAAATGCTCTGGTCAGGAAGGGGGTAAATCCTTCCGGGGCTGAAGTGGTTAAAAAAAAATTATATATATCACATGTACATAAGTATTCACAGCCTTCACTCAATACTTTGTTGAAGCACTTTTGGTACCAATTACAACCTCAAATATTTTTGAATATGATGCTATCTATTTTTGGGCAGTTTCTCCTATTCTTCTTTGCAGGAGCCCAGCCGAGTCACTCATGGGCTATAGCGTAGCGTCTGGCGACAGTGCTTAGGCCTGGCGACAGGCGGAGCCTGGAGGATGAAATTGATCCAAGGCAGGCAGCACAGCAGAGTTGCAAGGAACACCAAGCGGTTCATGTCGTCAGATACAAAGCAGTTTGTTTGCAGAGCCCAAGACTGTCACCTGTCCTGGTGGGGTAACAACTGTAACTATCTGAGATTGTATTTTGACCAATGCAATTTGCAAATGTATATATAGTACCCCCCCCCCTCCAGGCTGCATTGATTGGCACATGGCACTAGTGAGGCTGCAAATGATGGGCGCCTGTCGGGCTGCATTTCATGGGCGCAGGTCAGGCTGCATTTCATGGGCGCAGGTCAGGCTGCATTTCATGGGCGCAGGTGAGGCTGCATTTCATGGGCGCAGGTGAGGCTGCATTTCATGGGTGCAGGTGAGGCTGCATTTCATGGGCGCAGGTCAAGCTGCATTTGATGGGCGCAGGTGAGGCTGCATTTGATGGGCGCAGGTGAGGCTGCATTTGATGGGCGCAGGTGAGGCTGCATTTGATGGGCGCAGGTGAGGCTGCATTTGATGGGCGCAGG
>BLSH010527292.1:1681199-1695822 GCA_018402905.1 Glandirana rugosa
GGCGGCTAGCCGCTAACTGCCGCTGTTTCACCGAGCAAGGGCGTTTAGCGGCAGTATGCTGCCGCCGACGCCCTTGCACATATCACTCGCGCGCGCGCGGCGGCCTCCGCGCGGGCGCGCGAGTGACACAGGTCCCCCCCGGTCCCTCGCCCACGCCGCCGAAGCTAACGGCGGCCGGTGGGCGCTACGGGGGGGGCCTCGCTTACTCGCCTCCAGGCACATACATTTGTGCCTGGAGGCGAGACACACTCCCCCTTCCCGACACTAGTGTCGGAAGGAAATGCACTTCCGACACTATTGAAGGGAAGGGGACAATCCCGTAGGCGCGCTCACTATACACGTTCCCGCAGCCGCCGTCGTATGACGGCGATTTGCGGGAACGAGCCACTTTGTCGCCGTCAATCGCCGATCGGCGGTCGGCAAGTGGTTAAGTAATATTCTAATTTTCTGAGATACTGAATTTGGGATTTTCCTTAGTTGTCAGTTATAATCATTTATAACCATCAAAATTAAAAGAAATAAACATTTGAAATATATCAGGCTGTGTGTAATGAATGAATATAATATACAAGCTTCACTTTTTGAATGGAATTAGTGAAATAAATCAATTTTTTGATGATATTCTAATTATATGACCAGCACCTGTATATCGTTTTAAATGGGCTGTCCTACGTGCAAAAAACACACTAAAGAAGTGCATGGCCCTTTTCAAAAACCACGCAGCTGCAAAATACATGGTACTTTGCTACCATGGCACAACGAATGCACGCACATTGCTAGATATGTGGGTGTGCCATTAACAATTAAATGGGGGCTGCAAGCTTTTCGGCATTTCGAGAATGTGCACAAATTTGCATGCATTCCTGCAACACACTAGTGTGAACTTTATGTGGAATAAATCCCTGTGTGGCTCTGTTTTCCCAATTTATATAATGGTATTCAAAAAAATAAACCCTCTAAAAAATGGAAAGCAAACACTTGCATTTTTTAAAGGGTAACTAAAGTAAGGTTACCAGATTTTCAAAATGAACCAAGCCCACATTTGTAACCACACCCACAAAACCCCAGCTTTCCATTTGTAATCATATCCACAAAATTACACCTCTTTTTTTAATGTCACAGTCACAGACTTTTGGAATAAGAGGCAGACATATAAGGTATTCAGTAAAAACAAATGTGTTGAGCCTCATGAGTAGAGAAATAATTCTGTAGGTGTAATCACATTTTGTTAACAGTGGGAGGGACTTAAAGGTGAGGGGACCGGAGTGAGGAGACCACAGCTTAGAGAGGTGGCTGTGAGGAACCAAAGTACTGGGGAGAACCTGCTGAAGCACGGAATTGGGTAAGTAATCTTTCTTCTGTCCTCACTACAGATAAAGAGCATTTAACCTTTGCAGTGCGAGGGGCCCCACTGCATTTGTGTATTTTTTTTTTATTCCTAGAGTTGGGCTTTAAGCCTCACTTGTATATCTGCAGTGTGAGATATAAAACACTGTGCCTCCAACTGATAGCCTCATAAGATTTGGAGAGAGATATTGTTATATTCACTGTACTCCTTGCTGGAGAGGAAGTTGTACCTGAGGACCTGCAGTGCACCCTGTTTCTGCTTAAAGGCTAAATTCACCTTTAAAAAAATAAATGCTCGTATTTTTGCAGGAAATAGTTTTTTTTTTTTTTAAATAGGAGCCTGAAAATCATTGCACCCACAATCAGTGGATCATGCGTGAAATCCCAGGTTCCTGTAGACTCTTCCTCCAGCTCTCTGCCTGCGATGGTTTTCAGTTACTGAGTTGGTGGAAATGTCAATGGACTATAAGTGTGGTGATTACCATACTTATATTCCGTTGAGAACTACACATTTGTGTACTGTGATGAGGCTGATTTACTAAAGAATTAGAAAATGTTACCATAATATATTGTAAGAAAATTCACTTCAATTATTTAATTGTGTATGGATAAAACATGGATTTTTTCACATGACTGGATAATTGATGTAAATCTTCACAAATGTATCTCATCATTCACTGAAGCCAAATAGCAAGTTACTTCATTAACCCCATTATTTCCTATGGGCTTTGTGTCTCAAAGCTGGAGGATGCCAAGAAAGGCCTAAATGATCTTGGTTCATCAACAGCCCTATTTTTAGCTGATCATCACAGGTCCAAGAATCATTGCATAAATGCAGAGGTTTCCAAATTTCTTGGTAATTGTGGAAACCCTTGTATGAGCTGTTTGGAAAGCATAACATGACATTTTCTTTGCATCCAACAAAAAAGGTCCCGACTGTTTTTGATTGCCAAATGTTACCTCTTTTTTGTAAAATTCTTGATGAAGATAAACCAAAATCATATACGGACAATAAAATCGAGAAATCTCAAACCAAAGGCTGCCAATAGACCTTAGGCCACAGGGGTGTCAAACTGTCCCATCATGCCTCTGCCTGAGGGAGTCAAGCTTGTAACTGTCAGCCTTGCAATGCCTCATGGGACTTGCAGTTTCGCAACAGCTGGAGGGCTGCCAGTTTGACACTTGTGCTTAAGGCATTCAGGAATGACCTGACCACCCTCAGGACAGTAAATCATTGGGGCACTCCATAAACCTGCAAAGTCAGTTCTGTTCTATATGGGGTGATTTATTCTGTTAACCACTTCCGTACCACCGGACGTCATATAACGTCCTTGGGTTTGAGTGGTGATATCTGAATGGTGCCTGCAGCTGCACATATGAAAACCGTGTTCAAACCACACATGTGAGGTATCGCCGCGATCGTTAGAGAGAGAGCAATAATTCTAGCACTAGAACTCCTCTGTAATTCAAAACTGCTAACCTGTAGAATTTTTTAAACATTGCCAATGGAGATTTTTAAGTTGCAAAGTTTGTCGCAATTCCGCGAGCGGACGCAATTTTGAAGCATGACATGCTGGGTATCATTTTACTCGGCGTAACATTATCTTTCACAATATTAAAAAAAAAGTTGGCCTAACTTTACCGTTTTCTTATTTTTTAACGTAAAAATTATGAATTTATTAAAAAAAAAAAGCACGCTTGGAAGACCGCTGTGCAAATACGGTGTGACATAAAGTTTTGCAATGACTGCCATTTTATTCTCTAGGGTGTTAGAAAAAAATATATATAATGTTTGGGGGGTTCTAAGTAATTTTATAGCAAAAAAAAAATATTTTTAACTCGTAACCACCGAGCCCAAAAAACAGGCTTGGTTTGAAAGTGGTTAAAATTGTGTGTAGCACTGCCCCCCTAGGGGCTTGCTTGAAATTGCATGTTCTTCTGTGCAGCCTTTACCCTCCAGCCCCCCTGACACTCTAGGTTCAGACATGTTGTGTATATCTTTAAATGACACAAGGACGCAATCCAAATAGTTTTAACTCTCTCAGATTTACATAGTCAAGAGGAGAGATTTAAAAGGAGGATTAGTCAGCCAAATCCTGGTTACAGCCAAGGCTAGGTTGAAATAGTTTTTAAAGCAGTCAAATAACAATTAGTAGTGACAAGTAAAGGAAACCAATATACACAGTAACAAATGAATCCCTTGAGAAAGCTATTGGTGGCTATATTGAATACTTATGCTTAAAGGAGAACCCCGGGCCGGCTTATAAGGCTGGATTCACACCTATGCATTTTTAGTGCTTTTTGCATTTTGCATATTTGCACTGCAGTCAATTTAACGTGGTTTCCTATGGAACACATTCTGCAGTGCAAATCTGCAAAATGCAAAGAGCACTAAAAATGCATAGGTGTGAATCCAGCCTAATACCTTTATTCCTAATGAGAGATAATGTATAATAGTTACCAGTAATGTTTCCCCTTTAAGAGTCATAAACAGCAATGTTATAAATGCAAGGCCTTACTAGTAACTTCACCAGCAGTTGGAGCTCATAGAACAAGAATTCCTTAATGTGGCAAAATAATGGCAAACAAAGTAAGACCGTTGGTTCTGACTTAGAGCAATCCTCTAGGCAATCCAGATATGTGTTGTCTGTGCACAATGTTCAGAGTGTAGTATTAATGACTGGCAATGGAATCTTTGAGCAAGTGCCCTCTCACAAATCCTAATAACGTTCAGCAACCTCCAGGTGGACAATCTACCGATTTTACTTGCAGCAGATAGACAGAGACGGCGATCGGTCTGCTGACTCAGCTCCACTGCATTCATCATTGCTGCAGGGTGCCCTTCAGGTAGCGTGCGACGCAGTGGCAGCTGGTGGTTTTTTCTTTTGGGGGGCGGCAAACAGCCCGACACCCCCCCCCCCCGGGAGGGCAGTCGGGACATCAATGTCCCGCACTTACCCCATCTAGATAGCGGGCAGCAGCGTCCGGCAAGCGGCAGCTTTCCTTCTCTTCCTGTGGTGTGGATCACAGCGACTTCTGCCGTGCATTTCCCTCCTCCTCCGAGGCGTCCAATAGGATCGCCTGACCTTTCTGCCAGTCGGGAAATGGGCAGACCCACGCTTCCTGATCGGCAGAGAGGCGATTCAGTGTTAGAAAAGCAAATATTATTTTGCTTTTCTAACACAGGTGAGTGGGCTACAAGCGCAATGCTCTGCGCTCCGAGTACACTCTGTTTTGAAGCCTATTAGAGCCTATGGCTCTAATCAGGTGCTTCAAAAAAAACACCCCCCGCTGCTGTAATTCATGAGCCCCACGTCTTGAAAGGGGCCGGACGCATGAATAGGAGGTGGCTGCGGCGGCCATGAATCTATCCATTTATCATATAGGGGGTGGCATGGATAAAGGGGGGCGGTGCCTGTTCACCCTTAATTGACGGGCTGCCCCTGGTGCGACATCTGACCTGCTGGGGCTGGAGCTGTAAGGCTGTGCACCGCGTGGTAAGCCGCAGTCTTCTCACACAGCGGCAAGATGGTGCTCACACGTTGGGATCCAGGAAGCAGAGAGAGCGGGCCTGGTCAGCAAATGTGATGTTTATAGTCTCTCCCACAATTCTCCCCTGGAGCAGATGGCTTGCTGGGAGGTGTAGTCCAGGGTCAGTTCTGCAGTTCAGCGATGTCTGCTCAGAAGACTACGGATCCCACAATGGTTTTCTTTAGGATCAGAAATATGATGTTAGTTACCTGAGCTCAGCACTAGGGGGATACAGAAACAATCTGGGACAGCAGGAGGCAAGTCTGCAAAATCAGATGCTGTAGTCCGCTCCCGGTTACAGGTGGATGATCCTTTAACTGCACATGCAAGGATAATTCCATGGTGAACGTCTTCCCCTTCTTATGGCCCTTGCACTCTGATGCACTTTTGATGTGTTCCCATTAACTTACAATGGAAGGTAGCTTTTGGTGCGCTTTTAAAAAACTGCACCAAAGATGTAGCATAATTTCAAAGCACAGCGCATCTACAGTACAGTGTGAACAGTTACATAGGATTTAATGGGGAATAGTTTTGATGCATTTTGTTGCCTTGGAAAAGTATGGCAAAAGCACACCAGTGTGAAAGAGGCCATACTCTTTTTTGCATCTTGACATATATACAAGTGAACATGACAAAGATGTCGATGTGCATGCTCACTAATCAGGTATCCAGCACTGTAGACTCTATAGCTGATGCTTGTATGAAGATAACACCTGCATTTGGGTGTACAGGAGCAATACAACAGTATTGCGCAAGTGAGTATATTGAAGGGGGTACAGTAATCTGGTACATGACAGATAACTAGTATAAGGCCTCGTGCACATGGATGCTTAGCAGTTCATGCGATTTGAGGTGTACATACCATGTACAGACACCAATACAAGTGAATGTTTGTGGCTTCTGTTGCTTCTGCATCAGTGTTTACCTGCACATGCTTCTCTTCACTCTCCTTTCACTTCTTCTCTTCTCACTTTTGCTGCTGAGCCCCAGTTCACACTTATGCGAATTCTATGCGGATCAGATGCGATCCAAAAAGCATATGTTCTCATGTCATGGAAAAAGCGTTATTTCCAATGAAGACTGTTCACATATATGCAGTGCAAATTTGATTCGGTTAAAAAAAGGGTCCTGTGCGAGTTTAGTGCGGTGCAAATTTCAGCTCCATAGACTTCTGTAGGACCAGATTGAATTCACAGTCCAGTGTTCACATCACTGCAATTTTTTAATTTTTTTTGCCTAGATTTTATAGAAATGAAACTGCAGATGTGACCATTCCCCTCACAAATTTTGCACTAAATTTGCATGGGAACTACACATGCTAAGCAGAATTAGCATTGTGATGTAAAAAAAAAAAAAAAACACACTGGGAATTTGCACCGTGTACTGCTTTAAATCCACACCCAATTCGCACCGCATTAGTGTGAACCAGGACTTAAGCCTCGTACACACGGGACGATGATCGTACGTACGATCGTCGCAAATCGTATGTTGGCTGTTGTATCTAGCATACTGACTGCACTACACGATCGTACGACCGCAGAAGAACGTTCAGGTGCATGTAATTAGCATCCGGCCTTTCCTGACTTCTGAGCATGCGTGTCTTGCACAATACAACCTGTTGTACCAACTGCTCTGTACACACGATACAACGGTCGTATGAGAGCTTGTTGGTATGACCAAGTTTTCTTGTCTGCTCATACAACTCCCTTGTACGACCGTCGTATGTTCAACTGTTCAAATCGCACATACGAACGATCGATATCACATACAACGGTCCTTAGTACGTCCTGTTGTATGCGATCGTCGTCCCGTGTGTACGGGGCTTAAGTGTCTATTTGCATGAGACTTGAATGATATGTTCAGATTGTATTATAGAAAAGTGATACATAGAAACATAGAAAAGTGACGGCAGAAAAAGACTGAGTAGTCCATCGAGTCTGCCCCTTTTTATTTTTATTTTTTTTTATTTTTTATTTTTTATTTTTTTTTTTACAATAACCTTGTTGTTTGACTATGGATTTATGTTTATCCCAAGCATGTTTAAAGCCATTTACTGTTGACTGTCTCACAACCTCTGTTGGTAGTTTATTCCAATCATCAACCACCCTTTCAGTAAAATAATACTTTCTAAGATTAGTTTTGAACTTCCCCCCAGTTCGTTTGAGGTCATGTCCCCGTGTTCTTGATTTTGGTTTCATATTGAAAAGACTGCCCTCCTGAACCCTATTCACCACCTTGATGTATTTAAAGGTTTCAATCATGTCTCCCCTCTGCCTTCTTTCCTCCAGACTGTACATATTAAGTTCCTGAAGTCGCTCTTGATATGTTTTATCCCCCAGACCTTTCACCATTTTTGTTACCCGTCTCTGAACTCGTTCTATTTTATCAATATCTTTTTGTAAGTGAGGTCTCCAGAACAGGACACAGTATTCTAAGTGAGGTCTCACTAAAGATCTATATAGAGGAATCAGAACCTCCTTCCTCCTGCTGGTGATCCCTCTACTGATACATCCCAGAATTCGATTTGCTTTTCCCACTGCCTGGTTACACTGTTTGCTCATTTTGCAATCATCTGAAATAAGCACCCCCAAATCTTTTTCTTCTGTAGTGCTGGCTAACACTGTGCCCCCAATGCTGTACTCTCTAAGCGGATTCTTTTTCCCTAGATGCATTATTTTACATTTAGAAATATTGAACTGCAGTCTCCACTGCTTTGACCAATCTTCCAGCAATGCCAAATCATGTTCCATGTTACAGACCCCTCCAGGGATATCAACCCTATTACACACCTTTGTATCATCAGCAAAGAGACATACATTGCCCAGCAAACCTTTAGTTATATCACTTACATAGGTTGAATAGAACAGGACCCAATACAGAGCCTTGTGGTACCCCACTAGTGACTGGTCTCTGTTCTGAGTGAACCCCACTGTTTATATGTCAGAGTTTATTTTTTTAAATCAGGTAATGTTTTATTAAGCATTTTTTCCATACAAAGACAGATATAGAACAGTGTAGGAACAACCCAAAGAGATGCTCCCAACAATATACAATAGATTACATAAAACAAACAAAACGAGATCTAAAGAAACATAGCACCTCACGGACTCAATAGGTAAGGTAGGGTCATACACTTAGAATAATTGGAGTATAGTTATGCACAAGAGCAGACTCATGTGTTATGTAGTATCATTATCAAATTTATTTAGTAGAAGCTACATAGTATGATGTGTGCTTTGAAGGTGTAGCCACACCCCCAGAACTATACACATTAACCTTATCCGGCCAGCCCATTTCTCTCTGCCAAACCTATTCAAACCAGGAAACATTAACATGCGTTTTAATTACTATCCTCTATGACATTGGATGCGGCATCGTATAAAGGGTTACTAGAATCTACCCAGTAGGACCATATTTTTTAAAATGTTTTGGGGCATCCCCTATGTTTGTATGTTAGTTTTTCTCTTTTTAGTGTATAATTAAGATTCTCGCACCACTGTTTATGTGTTGGAGGTGCAGGGGTGTTCCATTTTTGTAGGTTGAGTTTACGTGCTAGATATAAGGACCTTGACCACATAATGTGCATGCATATGTCTGCTTTAAAAAATATATGTTTGAGGCTGGGTCTGCTTTAATGTAAATGCAATATAATCTTACCAGTGCTTGTTAATATTTAAAGATGAGTTTCTATGTGCAATTTGTTATTATACGTGCATGTGAGGGCAGCCATATGTTCTTATTACTTATGCACTCTCTGATCCCAGGATCATTGTGCTGCACTATTGGTGTACTTTATTGCTCTTTGTCACAATGAAAGCCTATAGGTCCACTGACCCTGAAAATGCTGCATAAGCTGAGAACTCTTGCAATAAAGACCAGCAGTAAGTTGGTGCAGCTGATTAGGTAGGTCAGTATGAAGCCTCTGGCCATTTCTCTATAATGCTATATTTTTAATTCAACCAAACAGAAGAAATTGTGTGCAGATCATTATGTTATATATCAGTCTGCAGACCCTCCACCCTTTACACTCATTAAGCCTGCTGCTCATATCTCAGTAGTTGTTAAACTCACCCATCCTGAGAGAAACATGGAAAGCTGTCATTGCTGACCTCCTTCTGTAAATGTTGGATGTTATTATGCTAATCCACTGGCTTCAGTATCCTCATTGTCACTGACCTAGAACAAGTATGCAGATGAGAAAAGTAAGAATAAAATCAGAACTCATTACCTGTATAATAGTTTTGGGTAGTGGCTGAAAGTATTAGAGGATCACCATGATAGCCAATCAATCAGCATTTGCATTTCTATGCTTAGGAAAGGTTTCTTATAAGCAGGGAGGCTGAGTGACTGCTGATAATACAGAGCTTCCTATTGGTTAATATTTACATTTAACTCCTGCCACATATGGATCAAAATGTTCATTAATGTATCGTTCAACTTGTGTACAACCAGCCTGTTGGAAAATTTTCTTTGAATGTACGCAATATATGTAAAGCACTGATAAGAAAAATTTTTACTTAAAATTTTCTCTCGATCAGCATTGCCAGACATTTGACCTAAAATGTCAAATGTCTGGATTGGGGAACTGAGTCATTATCTTTCATTCAACCTACTGGTTGAAGAAAAAAAAAAAAAAGACTTGTGAATGGCAAGCCTAAGGCTTCATTTAGACTGATTTTGTCTAGCGTACTGATGGGAGTAAAGTTATCGTTCTACAAATGTGAATGTAGTGACGTGCTACAAGCGTATAAAGTGGAAGTTCAATTGAATGTGAATTACGAACGCAAGTTTACATGACCGAACACTTCCGGGTCGTTTCTGGGTTCCAAACATGCGTGTTTGTACTTACAACTTTTGTTTGTTCAACTTCTGTACAGACGAGCCGAAACCGGACGACGCCTTGTCAGCAGACAAAAGTTTTCTAGTCTGCTCATACAACTTCTGTTGGACGATAAATGAAAATCGTCTGTCGAATGGAGCATACTAATGGTCGGATTATCGGACGACAGGCTGTCGTACGACAATTTTTGGCCGATAATTGTACCATGTATGCGGGCCTTTCAAAGTCGCACTGAATTGACCCTTTACTGAGAGAAATGTAAAGTCTGCCATTGTCATTGCTGTCTTCCTCCTGTAAATGATTGTTTTCTGACTATAATGCTGACCACTGGCTTTAATACTTTCTGAATAACTGACCTGGACACATGCAAAAACAAATGTCAGAATGACAGGCAGGCAGCTAGCATTTTTAGACTGCAGCCTCCAGGTTCCTCTCGTAACAGCTTTCCTTTAAGACATACACTGCAAGAATAAAGTGTGCTGTAACCCTCCACTATTTCTTATGTGACTGGGCCAGAGACTGAAAAAGTGAACAGATGATTAACAGCTTTGATGAGCCAGGCCACACAAGGGTTTGCCAACAAGTAGAAAAATCTCTGTGCGTGTAATGACTTGAAAGCTTCATACAAGATATAGTGAGATGTTCTACTCCAGTGAAGTGAAAATCTACAATTTATTATAGAACATAGCAGTAAGATGTAAGATGACTTTAAGCAGAACTTCACCTAAAAAGGGAATGTAGCGCACCTCACATAGGAGCTGTTGGTGAATAGGGATTCCCCACCCTGCACAGCCAGGCACACTGAATCTTCACAGGCACACTTAGAGGCAGTGAACAGTCCAGCACTTTGTTTTCTATATTTATTGAGGGGATATAACTTGTATTAGGGAAATTATGGGATGCTCACTTGACTTCAGAAACTTCAGGGGCAACTGTTTCTATGTACAACTACAGTATATACACTCCTCTTCCTCCAGCACTCACTTGCTTGCAGAAAACAGAGACTAGCTAGGACACTTTAGTAAATCTGGCAAAAGCAGAGACCCTTTGGTGTGTAGAGAAAAGTCCAGTGTCCAGCTACATCCCTGTGGCTACTGATCCCAGCACCACCGCTTCAGGCACTGCCAGCCCGCCTGGCTATAGATGCTTCTTTCATTAACCCTCCTGGCTACTTCCCACAGTCCTCCCAGACTGTCAAAATCCCCAGCCACCCGGCTTTTCCTGGAGATCTCCTGGATGTGCTAGCTGGCTCCTGCTGCCCTCAATCTTGCTCCCATGTCTCCTGTACAGGATTCCTCTGTGTGCTGATAGAGTATCCCTCCAACACCCGAGCCCCAGGCCCGAGATCACCCCCTTTCCCAGACTAGGGGTTATCCATAAGGGCCACGACAGCCTCCTCAGAACTCCATCTTCCACCCTATTGCCCCCCCTGCTGGCATGACCCTGAGTATTTAAGAGGTGCCCTCCCCCTGGTAGCCCATTTGCTGGGGATTGGCTGGGTCCCTCCTTAATACTCCAGGCAGCTCCTCCTAACCTCCCTCCCATTCTTCTGGAAGCTTCTCCAAGGTTCCAGCAAGTAGGGGGAAGTACCAGAGGTGCTGCCTCTTGAGTCATCCAGCCTCCCTGAGTCACTCACCCTGACCAAGATTTAACCCAGCCTGGGTAATTATTCCTACACTACAGCTACAACTATGTACACCTAGCACTCTACACTAGAGGGTGCTACAGGAAGTTTCACTTTTTTTGTTCTCGGAGTGGGTGGGTCTCTTGTCACGTTTTTGGGGTTGTGTTCAATATGTGCAAAGAGAGATCACACAAATACTTAAAAGTATAACATTTATTACAAGTAATGACAGATGCAGATAAAGATAAAGAAAATATTAAGAATACTTAACTAAAGGTGCTTGTTTCCTGCCATGGGTCCCTTTCATGGCACAGGTGACCGGGACCAGACACTGGCCTCATGGCTGTTCTGGGTGAGACTAACTTGTATAGGATTTGGCTGTGGTAATATAGAACTTGTGTATACCACCCCCAGCCAACACCCTGGTAAGCAACAATATGACCTTCACATTCCTGAGGAGAGGGGGCTAGCTTGTCCATATAAGGCAGTTCAAATGTCAATAAGTTGAGTCATGCAAGGTAACCAGGATATTAGAGGCTATAATAGATATTTGTGAGGCCAACCTTAATAAGGAATATGAAATATGCAATTTCCCCAACACTCCACCCCCTGGCTCACAAATTATATAATGCCTCCAACTGTACATAAACACAACATCAATATTAGAAGGAAAGCATCTGATTATTGTAAACTAAAAGAATAATTCTCCCACCCCCTGGTTTACCTTAAATGAAAAATGGGGGATCTAAAGTCTATCCAATCTAAAGTGTAGATACATACTTTCCTTTCCCTGTCTGATTTACCTGCACAGAACATCTCATTCGACTATGTTAGGGCTGAAAAAAATATAAAAATATTCAAACTTAAAAAAACTATATGTTGGACTAACAGAAGAACACCAATCTTCTCCTTTCGAAAGCACAGGAGCAGGTATGAACATCAAACTTTCCTTTCCACGAGTTTAAACTTGTAGAAACTTGTCAAAGTCCTCCATACCTGGTGATGGACAGCAGAGTCTTAGACATCCGGTGATCTGATCGCAGCTGCAGCACAACAATTGCAACGCTATAGAACTGAAAGAACTGTAGAATACAAAGTCCATATCCTCCGGACTATTGCAGCTCACAAGTCATAGACGTGCAGGCACATAACCACATGGTAGCTGGAACTTTACAGACAGTTCAAGCACTTGACCATCAGAGCAGACAAAACAGTTCAAGTACTTCACGATCAGATTTAGGTACTTGACCATGATAGCGGATGGAACAGTTCAGGTATTCAACCATCAGAACAGGTGTAACTTGCACCAACAGTTCAGCTGCTGATCATTGGCAAAATCTTTATAGACGATTGCTGCTGTCAAATGTGTTTGTCTCCTTTCTCCAATATGTTTGTGGTTGACGTCAAGGCAGGTGTGTTACCAAGACTGCCAGTCCAACCTTTCATACTTAACAATAATGTCCATATAGCCCATCATGGATTTAGATTTCTGAACAGTTAAATCCCCAATCCCTAGTGACCTGGCCTAACACTAAAAAGAAAAACTCAGCTTTTATCTAAACTTAGCAGTGTCCAGCCATAGGCCCAACTTCAAACCACTTAATGTGGGTGTTTCCTCTGTATACTCCGGTCTCCTCCCACACTCTAAAAACATTCTGGCAGGCTAACTGACTCTTGTCTACACTGACCCCAATATGTGTGTGTATAAACTACCCACACCTGATGTGTCAGTATACTCTATATGCCAGTTCCACACCCAAGCAATTGGGCAGAATCAAGGAAAACTAAACCTGGGAACCTATTTAATTTCATAAACATTTACCAAGAAAATTGTATCAAATGTGGTGGCCAAAAGATCACTAAGTCAGTGTCACATATTACAATGTATATATCAAAATTACAGCACCTTAATTTTGAAGGACTTGGTTTAAAATTTGCAACCATTGCCATAATCATGATTATCTCTAATAGAAACTATCAATTATGAGCGGACATAAAATTACTTTTTCCATACTAAATGACATGATTAGCTTGAATTCAAATGGTCATTCACCAGTTGTAAAACCTTTAACTTTTAGTATCACCCGTTCTCTTCCTGTACTGTGCACATCCTGTGGATTCTGTTCTTTTTTACACACTCCAACAATGGCTTTGTATTACAGGCCACTGCGATAATTATGGCAGAATTTATTAAACTAGATCCTGCTATAAATCAAGCTAAATACACACAGGAAGGGACAGTAGAGGAAGATAAACATATTATGTTTAGGTATTCTTATACCCTCCAAACCATTAGAAATATGTTTCAAATTCAACTTAATCAGAAGGAGAAAAACTTGAATACCCATCACACAGCATCAACGTTATTAGCTGCTCTGTTTACAATCAGTTCTAATAAAACTGTCATTACATTCACATAAACAAAATATCAACAATTAAGACGATGCAAGTTGTCAATGTATGTTGTAATCTGCGTCTTTAGTTCTTAGACATCAAACCATATCAGGCAGTTGGATTGATGCTGTTTAGCACTATCTAGGAACTAAACAAAATGAAAGTGCATTATCATTACATTTCCTACCTAGAAATAAACAAATGGTTAGCACAAAACACATATTCAAAACACTTTCCAGACAAAACATATGGCCATGTTGTTTAATGAGAGTGCACTCTTTTCTACTCATGTTAAACAAGCTCATTAATTAACTAATTAATCACCACGTGGATTTTCATTAACCACTTGCCGACCGCCAACCGCAGTTTGACGGCGACAAAGTGGTGCGATATCGCAAATCGCCGTCATCTGACGGCGGCTGCGAGATCGCGCACTGTGAGCGCGCCCGCGCGCTCACTGTGTTCGGGGAGGGCCAGGGAGCGGGTGCGGCGGCTTCGATTGCCACCGGCTACCCGCAATGCCCCCCCCGGAGTGAAAGAACGGAGGTCCGTGTAAGTAAACACGGACCTCCGTTCTGTGAGAGGGGGAAGGGCTGTGATCACAGCCTTCCTCTACACGGAAGCTGTGATCGCTTCCCTTCCCCTGCTAGGGCAGTCCCCCCACAGTTAGAACACGCCCAGGGAACACAGTTAACCCTTAGAGCGCCCCCTGCAGGTTAACCCCTTAACTGCCAATGGCATTTACACAGTAATCAGTGCATTTTTATAGCACTGATCGCTGTATAAATGCCAATGGTCCCAAAAAAGTGTCAAAATGGCCCGACATGTCCGCTGCTATATCGCAGTACCGCTAAAAATCGCAGATCGCCGCCATTACTAATAAAAAA
>BLSH010527293.1:0-36528 GCA_018402905.1 Glandirana rugosa
CAGCTGACATGCGACGGTCGTACAACAGAAGTTGGATGAGCAGACTAGAAAACTTTTGTTGTACAACAAGCGGTCGTACGACTGTTGTATCGTGTGTATAGAGAGGTTGGTCCAACAAGTTGTATGTGCAAAACACGCATGCTCAGAAGTCAGGAACGCTCGGAAGTGTCCGTTCGTGTAAACCTACGTTCCTAATTCACAAATCACATTCACCTGAACGTCCTCTTTATACGCTCGTAGCACGTCACTAGTCTTGGTTGTACAATCACTTACAATTTTGGCAGTTCGGTCGTACGACCATCGCATTGTGTGTACGAGTCTTAAGAGTCTGCTAGGAATACAATATACTGCAGTAGTAACCTACTGGTGATTACAGTCCTGGTAGCTTTGGTCCAACAACCAGCACAAGTTGTATTAGGTTGTGAAGTTGATGAACCCGCGGAGAAACATCAGGACAAGAGCCATATCCGTGGGCAAGCATGGGAGCAGTATAGTATAAATGAAAAGACCCTGTATGGTGCAATATAACAATGGTACATTGTATTTATGGATTGGTAAGAAAATCCCATAGCTCTAAAGGCTATTGTTGATTCAGATAGAATTATTATAAAGACTATGGGGTTGCTTTACTAAAGCTGAAGAGTGCAAAAACTGGTGCAGCTGTGCATGCTAGCCAATCAGCTTCTAACCTCAGCTTGTTTAATCAAGCTTTGACAATAAAACCGTGAAGCTGATTGGTTTCTGTGTGGAGCTGCACCACATTTTGCACTTTCAAGCTTTAGTAAATCAACCCCTATATCTCAAAGTAAGACATTAAGGGGTTGATTTACCAAAGCTGGAGAGTGCAAAAACTGTGCAGCTTTGCATGTTAGCCAATTAGCTTCTAACCTCAGCTTTTTGATCAAGCTTTGACAATAAAACCTTGAAACTGATTACAGTTGTATTAGGTTGACGGTGGGGATGTTAGGGAGCCAGGCAGGGTAAGCTTTAATATTGATTGGACCCTGGGCAAACTTTTTTTGGGCCCTCTCCTTCCATGTAATTTCATTCTCCACCTGCTCTGAAACATACAAAAAAATAGCAGCTTACTGAATCAAATCAGGCAGCGATTGCGATTGGTTGCCAGAGGTTACAGTGTATCATTACCGCTCACTGACTGGCCGCTAGAGGTTACAGCACACATTATGGCTCACTGATTTGCTAGCGGTTAAAGCACATGACTTCTGCTTGTTGATTGGTTGCTAGAGATTACTGTACATCAATACTGCTCACTGATTGGTTGATAGAGGTTGCTGGACATAGTAACCACTCACTAATGGTTGCTAAAGGTTACTGCACATTACTGTTCACTGATTGGTTGCTAGAGGTTGCTGCATATCCTTACTGCTCAATGATTGGTTTCAAGAGGTTAGAACACAGGCTGATGTTAGGTTTAATGATCACAGTTGTGAGCAGGACTTTCAAGCATGCCCCTTTACAGTAGTAAGCATTCAGTAGAAGTGATGGTGGATATTATGTCAGGGGGGCATGATATACATATGAATGCTGCATCTATTTACATAGCAATACAGTCGTTCCACAGATATTTACATATTAATGCCAAGGCTATTTACATATCAATGCAGGTTATATACATGTAAACACGAGGTCTGCAGGTGAGTCCATCTGTACATGGTAATAGAGTTTCGGGGGTCCAACACAATCCCCCTTCCTCAGGGTTATTGGAGACAAAATAGTATACATACACACAATTGTCACAATTTTGTAAAAGATTCAAATGATATATAAAAAATAATAATGAAATCTGTATGTACATACAGTCGTAAAGTTTGTATAAAAAATTGAACATTGGTTATTACTTTATAAAGAATAAGAGAAAAAAGATATATATATATATATATATATATATATATAAATTCCTGTTATTGCAAAAACAGATAGAATAGGATATATAAGAAAAGCTGTCTTTTTTATCTTTTTGACTTTCTTTTTTAGTTCCCAGAAGGCAAAGGTCTTATTTGAGAAAGAAAAAGAAATACATTTTTTGAGATTGAATTAAAATTAAAAAAAAAAAAAAAAAAAAACATTTTCCTTTAAAACCAAAAATAACAATTTGGTTTTGATTTTTTGTTATTTTTGGTTTTAAAGGAAAATGTTTTTTTTTTTAATTTTAATTCAATCTCAAAAAATGTTTTTCTTTTTCTTTCTCAAATAAGACCTTTGCCTTTTGGGAACTAAAAAAAAAAGAAAGATTTTCTTATATATCCTATTCTATCTATTTTTGCAATGACAGGAATTTATATATATATTTTTTTCTCTTATTCTTTATAAAGTAATAACCAATGTTCAATTTTTTATACAAACTTCACGAACGTATGTACATACAGTTTTTATTATTATTTTTTATATATCATTTGAATCTTTTACAAAATTGTGACAATTTTGTGTATGTATACTATTTTGTCTTTGTCTCCAATAGCCCTGAGGAAGGGGGATTGTGTTGGACCCCCGAAATGCGTTGGCTTATTTCTACTGGTCTTCAAACCAAATAAAATTCAAAGTTGTAGCTTTTACATTCTTGTCTTGGGTGCTCCTTTCCATCCATATATGATCACACATGTGAATCGACGCACACAGTCGCTTCCAGGGGTAGCAGCCCAGGCCCTACAAGAAGGGCCCATCACTAGTATCTCCCGATCTTGCTCCATAGAGGTATTGGGAGCTGGGGATCAACCCAGATTTCCCCACGTACGACATCCCTACACGAGGGATCTGGTTCCAGCGCGGTCCATTCTCCACCTTCTGAGTACATGGCAATAGGGCAGAGCTGGGCAGCATTAGTAGCAGAACTTCACACTGAGATATCGGGGTGCAGCACGGGACTAAAACTTCAAGGGACAAAGGAATTTAAACTGAGATAGTTGGCAAGTATGAGGCAGCTGCTTTGGGCCCTACAACAATGATGGGGCCCAGGGCAGCTGCCCCTTTTGCCCTGCCTTAAAGACGGCCCTGGAGCCAGGCCCATAAGAACTGCTAGATAAGGCTTAGTATCGCTGACTTGCAATACAATAGAACTGTTTCTAAAAAGATGGACAAGAAAAAGACATATTCTAAAGGGATTCAATATATATATCTAGTATAGCCACTAGGGGGCCTCCAGATAGCAAAGCCAAACAAGTATTACAAGGCAATAGAGTCTTACCCTGATCAGCACTGACAATCCAAGGAGAACCTTGATGATAAAGAGCCTGTGCAAGTTGTGCATAAGCGGACTACAAGTCCCAGCTTGAGCATAGTAAGGGAAATGAGTATAAATCATATGTGTAAAAGCATAAATACTTGTATGACTGTAGACGTATAATAAATATATATATGTACCCAGAGCGATATCTAGAGTAGATATCGCTCTGGGGACATATATATATATACATATATATATATATATATATATATATATATATATTCATTATACCTCTACATTCATACAGGTATTTATGCTTTTACACGTATGATTTATACTTATTTCCCTTACTATGCCCAGGACACAGCTCCAGCTGGGACTTGTATATTGCCTTTTAATACTTGTTTGGCTACATCATTTAGGCTCCATGCACACTGTAGCTGTTAAACAATAGTTTCTGGGCGTTTGGGCGTTTTTTTTAACAGCCCATAAACGCCCCTCTATGTTAGCCTATGTGTCCATGCACACATGGACGTGTATCAGCAGTTTAGTTTATGGGCTGTTGTCAGAATGCCCTTATATCGCGTTCAAGAGTCGTTCTTCTGACCACAAAAAACTTTGAAAGCTTAAAAACGCTCATAAACGTCCAAAAACCCTCAAAAACATTACTCACGATGTTTTTGGTTGTTTTTGATCCATTGAAAAAAAATAAAACGTTTCTAGACGCAAACGCGGAAAACCCCCGCTAAACGTTGCATGTAAAACGTGGTTAAATGGCCGTTTTAAGCGTCGGTTTCTAGCTGTCAAGGAAATTGTTCAGGGGAGGTTGAAAAAGCATTCAATGTGCATGGAGCCTAAAATGTGCTATCTGGAGGCCCCCTAGTGGCCGTACCAGATATATATATATTGAATCCCTTTAGAACAGTGGTTCTCAACTCCTGTCCTCAGGACCCACCAACAGGCCAGATTTTAAGTATTACCTTGGGGAGATGCAGACAAGAATACTGCAATCACTGAGCAGCAAATTATATCAACTGTGATGTATTTCAGTTATCCTGCAAACCTGGCCTGTTAGTGGGTCCCAAGGACGGGAGTTGAGAACCACTGCTTTCGAATATGCCTTTTTCTTGTCCATATTTTTAGAAACATTTCTATTGTATTGCAAGTCAGCGATACTAAGCCTTATCTAGCAGTTCTTATGGGCCTGGCCCCCCAACATCCCCACCGTCAACCTAATACAACTTGTGCTGGTTGTTGGACCCAAGCTACCAGGACTGTAATCACCGTTAGGTTACTACTGCAGTATATTGTATTCCTAGAAGACACTTAGGGGTTGATTTACTAAAGCTTGAAAGTGCAAAATTTGGTGCAGCTCCACACAGAAACCAATCAGCTTCAAAGTTTTATTGTCAAAGCTTGATTGAACAAGCTGAGGTTTAAGCTGATTGGCTAGCATGCAAATCTGCACCCGTTTTTGCACTCCCCAGCTTTAGTAAATCAACCCCTTAATGTCTTACTTTGAGATATAGTCTTTATAATAATTTTAACTAGATTGTAATCTCTAGCAAGCAGGGTCCTCTGATTCCTCGTGTATTGAATTGTATTGTAATTGTACTGTCTGCCCTAATATTGTAAAGCGCTGTGCAAACTGTCGGCGCTATATAAATCCTGTATAATAATAATAATAATACCTGAATCAACAATAGCCTTTAGAGCTATGGGATTGTCTTACCAATGCATACATACAATGTACCATTGTTATATTGCACCATATAGGGTCTTTTCATCTATACTATGTGCTCCCATGCTCGCCCAGGGATATGACTCTCGTCCTGATGTTTCTCTGTGGGTTCATCAACTTATGAGGCAGATACCACATGTGTTAGTGACCCACAATGCTTTGTAGTACATATTAGATATATTTTATGTTTTGGATGCTGTTACATGTGTGCATACACATATATATAATTATATACTTACCTTTGTTATTACTCTTAGTGTATTAATCTTCTTGTCATCCTGTATACTCTCCTGAGGAAGCGGACCACCACGAAACATGTTGAGAGTCACAGGTCACATACTACAGTGAGGACAAGAGGCACCTATATGTTCCCAAAGACTGAGCCAATCCATCTTCATTCACTGGAGGGTCATCCGTATGGAGAACTGGTTTTTGAAATAACTAATATGTTGTTTTTAGACTTTTTATCTGTCTTGTATTAAATAAAAGCCACATTTTAATCTATGTTTGTGTAAAGTCTAATGATGGCACAAAATAGGGGATATATTTATGGCATTTTTTTTTTACTAGTAATGGTGGCGATCTATGATTTTTATAGGGACTGTGACTTTGCGGCAGACAGATCGGACACTTTTTTTGGGATCGGTGACATTATTACATTGATCAGTGCTATAAAAATACAGTGATCAATGTAAAAAATGACACTGCCAGGGAAGGGGTTAAACTATAGAGGGTGATCAAGGGGTTGATTGTATTCCCTTAGCGTGTTCTAACTGTAGGGGGCATGGGCTGGCAGGGATACAGTAGATCTCTGTCATGTCCCCTATCAGAACGGGTATCTGCCTTGTTTACATTGGCAGATCCCCGTTCTTCCCCTGTAGAAAGCGATCGCAGGTCACTGGCAGACATTGAGTCCGCCCGACCGCGGGCATGCTCCCGCCCACAACTGCGCCTGCACGAGCCACCATATAGCTATGGGATTCGCGCAGGAGAGCTGACCTGCTGCCGTATAACAATGGCAGCTGGTCGGCAAGCGAAAAAATGCATCGGTCATTCGGCCACGTTCTCCACCGATCTTCCTCTGAAGGAACGAATCCTCAGAAACACGTTGTCCAGGACCAGAAAATGGTAACCTCTCAGGGCCTGGAAAGGTGTTACACAAAGCTTTCTTCACGGCGTCCTGAAGATGTTTCATCCTCTGCTCCCTCTGTGAAGGCAGGATGAGCTCTGCAACTTTACCCTTGTAACATGGATCAAGAAGGGTTGCCAGTCAGTAATGATCCCTCTCCTTGATATCACAAATCCTCAGGTGCTTTTGCAGGCTTTCCAGAATCAGGGAGCCCATGCAGCATAAGTTTGAAGAGGCATGCAATTCTGAGTCTTCTGGGTCACTAAGGATGACATTGTCAGGAACTACCTCCTCCCAGCCACGTACAACTCCTTATGTTTCTGGGGACTGAAAACCATCCCTTGAAGACTGCTACATGTTATCCTCTACATCCATGCTGACACAATCCTCCTCCTCTTCCTCTTCCTCCTGTGTGTTTGCTGGCCCATGCAATGCCCACAGACTTTTCTGGCCTGCCTCAGCAGATCTCATAAGCCTGGGTACCTGGTCAAGAAATGCTGCACCACTAAATTCAGGGAGTGTGCAAAGCATGGAACATGTGTCAAGTGTCCCTGTTGGAAGGTTGGTGCTATTGTCACATACAACCATTCCTGGCTCAAGCTGTCGTATCATCAACCACCTTTGAGCCTGCCCCTGCAGAGCTGACAGAATCTCTGCCCCAGTGTGGCTCCTGTCCCCTAGAAGGACCAACTGAAGCACCACATGTTGTATGGAGATCAGCGCCTATCCCTTAAAACAATCTGATTGGCAATGTATGTGACAATATATATATATAAATATCTGTGGAAAAAAATTTTTTGTGCAACAATTTGTGACAAAAGTGCACCTAGGGGGCTGCTGTGCTCAGGAAATTCCTGCCGTGAAACTATTACATGTGAATCAGCGCCTACCCCAGTGTTAGTTTAAAAATAATTATACATCAAAACATGTGTACAAAAAATAAAACATACATTGGCTAGCATATTACAACTAGCAGCTGAGGGCGATTGCATTCAAGTATAAACTGCCATAATATGTTAAACGCAATATGAAACGCCAAACCAGAGATTACAAATAATCATAATAAAATATAGTCCAAATATAAAGTGATGCGTGCTTTACATAAAGTGCGAGTCGGTGCTCAAAAAACTTCAGGGTGTTGTGAAAGTGACACACACTTCAGTGACCCCCTTTGTGCCCGCACTCACCAGAGATTATGGACCCACTGCTTTTCAGTCAGTGGGTCAAAAGACGCAATATTCTGGTGGGGGCTTCAAATCCAGGACGTCGCTGCAAATTCAAATGCGTAGACCTTTCCACTGGCTTAGTATCCAAAGGCTCTCAAGGAATAAACATAAAAAAGACCATAGTGTATACTGTGTATAGCAGGTATTTAATGCGCAAAGAAGAATCCTACTTACAGAATTAGCCAGTGGAAAGGTCTACACATTTGAATTTGCAGCGACGTCCTGGATTTGAAGCCCCCACCAGAATATTGCTTCTTTTGACCCACTGACTGAAAAGCAGTGGGTCCATAATCTCTGGTGAGTGCGGGCACAAAGGGGGTCACTGAAGTGTGTGTCACTTTCACAACACCCTGAAGTTTTTTGAGCACCGACTCGCACTTTATGTAAAGCACGCATCACTTTATATTTGGACTATATTTTATTAAGATTATTTGTAATCTCTGGTTTGGCGTTTCATATTGCGTTTAACATATTATGGCAGTTTATACTTGAATGCAATCGCCCTCAGCTGCTAGTTGTAATATGCTAGCCAATGTATGTTTTATTTTTTGTACACATGTTTTGATGTATAATTATTTTTAAACTAACACTGGGGTAGGCGCTGATTCACATGTAATAATTGAAGCACCACATGCCATCTTTTAGCCTGACTGCTTGCGTATCCCCTTGAATGCTTAGGGAGCACAGCTGGTTCAGAGAACAATTCAGCAGAAGAGGCCATAGAGGAAAAAGAAGAGGAGGGGGTGGAGCAAACAGATGTGGCAGAATCACCACCAGCTTTTTGGAGGCATGGTGGTGGAACAAACTCCATCACTGAGCCCTGTCCTGCATCCTTCCCAGCTGTCAGCAGAGTTACCCAGTGCGCCGTGAAGGAAATGTAACGTCCCTCACCATGCCTGCTGGACCACGAGTCAGCAGTAATGTGAACCTTGCTGCTGACCGTCCTGCCCAACAAGGCCAAAATATTGCCTTCCACATGACAGTAGAGAGCTGGAATGGCCTTACGTGAAAATAAATTTCTTTTTGGAACCTGCCACTGTGGTACAGCACATTCCACAAATTCACAAAAGGGGACAGAGTCTACCAGCTGAAAAGGCAGCATTTTTAGTGCTAGCAATTTGGCCAAGCTAGCATTTAGATGCTGAGCATGTGGATGGCCGGGACAGTATTTTTTTCTTAACGATTCAGCAACTGGGGTAGCAAAATTTTCCTGGTGAAATCAACAGGTGGTGTACTACTGGCAAATTGGGTGCAAGCACTTGCGGCACCTATTGCTATACGTTCATTCCTCTCAGTGCAAGTTTTTGAGAGGACTTGAGGTATAGTAAGGGTTGAGATCACAATTGAGGAGCAAGGAGAAATCTGATTTTTTAATGATGTGAGTCTTTCAGGTTGCCAATGGACTGCATAGCAGGTCGTCATATGTCTTGTCAAGCATGTGGTGCCCAAGTGGGTGGTGTTCTGGCCATGCTTGATCCGCTTCTGACTGAGATTGTAAACATCAATGGTGCGATCTACTGCACATGTGTTGAAAAAAGCCCACACCAATTAACTTTTGGAAGTCAGCAGGGAGTCAGCAGCGCCCTGCACCTGTGGAGCACTGTGGTGTGATGCAATAGGGTGCCTGCCCTTAAACTGGCCCCTGGAGGACATCCTGCCTTGTTGGAGTTGTGCCTCCTCCTCCTCCTCACTTTCCGCCTCTGTTCTCTCAGGCACCAAGTACAGTCAGTGACCTCATCATCCCCTCCCTCCTTATCACTGGAGCAAACTTGGCAGTATGCTGCAGCTGGGGGAACATGACTGCTAGTTTCTTGTCCTTCTGTGGCACCCCCTCTCTCCAGGCTCACATTACTCCCTTCCTCAACCTGGGAACCAACATCAGAGCATTCAAATTGCTTTTCATCCTCCAGCAGACTGTAACTGACACTATGGTAATTATTATTATTATTATACAGGATTTATATAGTGCCAACAGTTTGCACAGGGCTTTACAATATAAAGAGAGACAATACAGCAACAGTACAATTCAAAACAAGAGGTTTAGAGGGGCCCTGCTCCTGCAAGCTTACAATCTAAGAGGGAGGGGCTGGTGAAACACAAGGTAGGGACTGTGAGGGATGAACTGATGAGGGAAGTAGAAGATTCCATTGTCAGCTGGAGGCAGGATAGGCCTACCTGAAGAGATGAGTTTTCAGGGCTCGCCTAAAAGTGGACAGAGTAGGAGATAGGCGGACAGATTGGGGTAGAGAGTTCCAGAGGATGGGAGAGGCTCTGGAGAAGTCCTGGAGATGAGCATGGGAGGAGGAGACAAGGGAGCTAGAGAGCAGAAGGTCTTGGGAGGAGCGAAGAGGATGGTTTGGGTGATATTTGGAGATAAGATTGGTGATGTAGCTTGGGGCAGAATTGTGAATGGCTTTGTATGTTATGGTTAGGGCTTTGAATTTTATTCTTTGGGAAATGGGAAGCCAGTGGAGGGATTGGCAGAGAGGAATGGCGGACACTGAAAGGTTGGTAAGGTGGATAAGTCTGGCAGCAGCATTCATGATATACTGAAGAGGGGATAGCTTGTGGAGAGGTAGGCCAATTAGGAGGGAGTTACAATAGTCAAGGCGAGCGATAACAAGGGAAAGAATAAGTTGCTTAGTAGTGTTAACGGTTAGGAAGGGGCATATTTTGGAAATGTTTCGGAGGTGAAGTCTGCACGATTTGGAAACTGATTGGATTTGGGACTGAAAGGACAGGTCAGAGTCTAGGATTACACCTAGTACTTGGCATGAGGGGATGAAATTATAGTTGTATTATTGATCTTGATGGAGAAGTCAGGGGGAGGGGTACGGGCTGGATGAAAAATTATGAGCTCAGTTTTAGAAAGATTGAGTTTGAGGAAGTGGTGTGACATCCATGCTGATATGTCAGTTACTAAGTTAGTAATGCAAGAGGAGACTGAAGGAGTGAGGTGAGGAATAGAGAGATAGATTTGTGTGTCATCAGCGTGGAGGTGGTATTGGAAGCCATGGGAGTTTATTAACAGACCAAGGGAGGAGGTGTAAATGAAGAAGAGAAGGGGTCTGAGGACAGAACCTTGAGTTACCCCAACTGTAAGAGGAAGTGGAAAGGAGGAAACTGAGTTATAGGTCACACTGAAGGAGCGCTCTGACAGGTAGGAGTAGAGCCAGGAGAGAGCACAGTCATGAATGCCAAGAGAGTGGAGTTTTATGATTAGGAGGGGATGGTTAACAGTATCAAAGGCTGCAGAGAGGTCGAGTAGTATGAGTATGGAGTAGTGGCCATTGGTTTTAGCAGTTAGTAGGTCATTAGTGAGCCTCAGTAGGGCCGTTTCAGTGGAGTGTAGCAAGCGAAAGCTAGATTGTAAGGGGTCAAGAAGGTTGTTGTCAGTGAGGTAGGAGCCGAGATGGTTGTAGACTAAGCGTTCTAAAAGTTTTGATGCAAACGGGAGCAAGGAGATGGGTCTTAAGTTGTTCAGGCTGGTGGGATTCAGTGAGGGCTTTTTTTATAGGGGAGGGGAAGGTGCCAGTAGAGAGGGAGAGTTTGAAGATGTGGGTGAGGGAACATAAGATAGAAGAAGAGGGTAACAGTAGTAGATGTGAGGGAACAGGATCCAGGGAACAGGTGGTAAGACGGGCTTCTGAGAAAACTTTAGAGACCTCTTCAGTAGTAGCAAGGTCAAAAGAGGAGAGTGTTGAGAGTGGATTAGTATAGGGTAAGTTAAGTGGGTTCGATTTCTGGGCAGTGGAGATGTCCCCACGAATTGCATCAATCTTGTTTTTGAAGTGGTTTGCAATCTCGTGAGCAGTGAGCGAGTTACTGGGTGGAGGTGGTGGTGAAGAAAGAAGAGAGTTAAAAGCAGAGAAGAGCCGACGAGGACTGGAGGACAGAGTATTGATGAGGGTGACAAAGTAGGTTTGTTTGGCAGCATGGAGGAAGGAGGTGTATTTTAAGAAGGCAGATTTATATATATATATATATTTTTTGTAATTCCTTTATTTGTCACAAAAGGTAACATGGTACAAGCAACTATACGAGCAATAACAATTTTTCATGCTTAGAAGCAAATCTTACATTAGCGGGCTCAGCGATAACCAGGTCTGAAACAGTATTTAAAAAACAATATCTACCAGTCTGACCATCCCGTCTTTCGGAGCGCTTGTCAAAACAAATAGCAAGAAAGATTTTGCATTTCTCAGTATTTAAAAAAAAAATGAATAAAAAGAACACATACAAAGTTTAGGGCAAAGAACCATATGTCCGGCTGGTCATCCTAAGGAGAGAGCATCCACGTCCATCCAAGTCGAACTGACATTAATATAATAAAAAGCTAGACGGGCATGAAGCTCGACAACGGAGCAAAATCGTGGAATGCCTGTCAGACTGAGAGTGGAAGCAGACTAGCTACCTTTTAGACCAGAGGCGTAGAATTGTCTACAGAGAACATCCAAATAAAGATATAAAAGTGGATACAGTGGGTACAGGTAGGAAAAAAAAAAGGGGGGGAGAATGAAAAAGGGAAAAAAACAAAAAAACACCATAGGGTGAGCAAGCAGGAAGTTTGTAGAAGACATAGGGAAACATCAAAGACATAGAAGAGAAGCAGATAACAGCGTGCCCCATGCCCAGGCCCCCCAGGACACCACCCAGTGACGGCTCTACTGCGGCATCTCCGCGAGGTAGGCATCTGTAAAGACAAAGTGCTGCCACGGTCTCCAATTCTCGCGAAAGATCTCCTCTTTGCTATGCAGGGTAGCAGTGAAGTCTTCCTTGTCTCTTAGCTCATTAACTTTGGAGAACCACAGCGCCAGGGAGGGAGGGTGCTCAGATTTCCAGCAGAGGGGGACGCAGGCCTTGGCCGCATTCAGGAGCTGTATGGTGAGTGAGGTTTTGTATTTTTTAATCGGGTGCTCGGAAAGATGGAGAAGACAGGCCGCCGGCTTATCCTCGAGGTCGACACTCGTCAAGTGCTTGATAATGCGAA
The DNA here is from genome assembly GCA_018402905.1 of Glandirana rugosa. Lineage (NCBI taxonomy): Eukaryota > Metazoa > Chordata > Amphibia > Anura > Ranidae > Glandirana > Glandirana rugosa. Next base: position 12,268 of record BLSH010527293.1, read on the forward strand.
TCACCCCCTGCCAAAAATGTTGCAGCTTGGTGAAACTCCAAAAAATATGGAGCATCGTGCCCTCCTCTCTGCCACATCGCCAACACAGATTGGTGGTCTGGGGGAATAAAGGTGGAGAACCGAAGGTACTCTGTACCACCTTGTCAAGATTTTGTAGCACGTCTCCTGGATTATAGTGGCGATGGAAGACTTATGGGCAAAATGCAATATTTTATCCCTCTCCGGGACCGTGAGGTGAAGGCCTAGATCCTCCTCCCATTTAATGAGAAACAGTGGCGTAAAGCCCTCTGGAGGCTGTGTGTCAGGGCGGAATACAGCATGGAAAGGCCATGGCGAAGCGGTTCCCCCCTACGGCACACCTCCTCAAGAACCGTGAGTGGCCTAGGAATGCCTTGTGTCCGGAGACATTTCTGTAGAAAAGCTTGAAGCTGGAGGCCGCTGAGAAAGACTAAAGGGGGGGTGGTGGCATCAGTCCCCGCAGCATTAGAGAGAGTCCCATCCTCACGGATAAAATCGGAGATATACAGCCGTCCCCTATCTCTTAAGCGCTGAAAGATCGGGTTACTGAGGCCCGGTACAAATTCTGGGTTACCCAGTATTGGGATCATGGGAGATGGCGACGGCGAGATCGAAGTGTGTCGGAAAGTGTCCCTCGCCACCATCAGAGTCGGATGGTCCGAAATGGCCCTCGGGAGAGGGGAAGATATCTAAGGCCAACTTTTGGCCATGTTCGCCGAATCCTCCATTTCCATAACTACCCAGTGCTTCACATCAGCGTGGCAGAACCAATCTAGCAGTCTAGTCAGGTGTGTTGCCCTGTAATAAGCCTTCATATCCAGGAGGCCAATGCCCCCTCGGGACTTGGGCATGTGGAGAATAGAGAATCGGATGCGAGAATGTCGGTGGGACCAAACAAAGTCACAGAACAAGACATTAATCCGCTTGAAGAAAGCGGGCGGGAGACGGATGGGGAGGGCTTACATAATATATAGCACCTTGGGGAGGGAAGTCATTTTCAAAGCACTGCATCTGCCAAAACACGTGAGCGTAAGGGAGTGCCAGCGAAGGAGCTCCGTTTTGAGTCGGGCTAGTAGTAGTACAAAATTAGCAGAGTAAAGGGCTCCGATATCAGCTGTGATGTCGACCCCAAGATAACGTATGTGATTAGTCACCCAACGCAGAGGAAAGGCCAACTTCAGCGGGCCAACCACAGCCTGGCCGACGGTGATATTGAGCGCTGAGGGTTTGGACAGGTTTATCTGGAAGTAGGATATAGATTCATACTCCCTAAGCAGTCGGAGGATCCTCAGTAGAGATGTGTGGGGGGCAGATAAAAAGAAGATGAGGTCATCTGCGAAGGCCGCCACCTTATGCGCCCCCGAGTCTTTGAGGGAGCCAACTATCTCCGGATCCGATCGTACCATGCAGAAGAAAGGTTTGAGCGTCAAGAAGAAGATCAGGGGAGACACCCCTGCCTGGTTCCATTCCGAATATTGAAGAAGGCCGACCGGGTTTCATTGACCTTGACCGCTGCTGATGGGGTGGAATAGAGGGAAAGGATTCAGCCGAGCACTGACGATCGGAGACCTATGTGTTCCAATGTAGCGTGCAGAATGGACCAATTGACTCGGTCAAAGGCCTTCTCTGCATCAGTGGAGAGCAGAAGAAGGGGACATCGACCTGTTCTCGCCGCATGAATCAGGTTTAATACCCAGATGGTATTATCCCTCGCCACCGGAGAGCCCGCCAAAGGGGGGTGTGTCCCCAACCTGCAAAGAAAAAGGGGTGAGGTAATGCAGTAGGCCAGACAGACCAGGCACTTAATAGAGCTCACACCGCCATTTACATTCACCAACATCAGTATTAAAGCCTAAAGTAGAGGTGGTTACAGAACTCAAAGCTGTAGATGAGGTCCTCCAGGCGACAGAAGCTAACAGTGCAGTGCGACAGTGCATAAGTGGGGCAGACTCTACAGCCAGTCTTGTCTATCACTGAATGGGGTTGGGAGAGAGCGGGGAAGGCCTGGGCCCGGGGGGCAGTTCAGTACATCCACGGGTCGGTGCAAGCCTGGAGGGCCAGCTAGGACCTCAGCAGAGACCCGAAATGGACGAGGGGAGGGGGGCCCAAGCCAGACGACCGAGACCACTGCACCTGTCAATGTTGAATGGAGATAACTGCAGCATCAATGGCAACTGGGGAACAACATAAGTCATATAGTGTGTCTTCGCAAAGGGGAAGTGTTCAGGAGAAGACACAGAGGAGATGGGTGTTCTTTCTTACCTAGGCCCACGGCATCCACGAGCCTCAGGCCTCCGGGGCGGTGGGCCGCCGCTGGGAGTTCTCTCTGCTTTGCGCCCCGAACCTGGGCCTCTGTTGCCGCCTTGGTCGCGGTGGGGGGGGCAAGCCTACCCCCTGATTGAGGAGGAAATCGTGCCAGTTGGGTACCTCCACCGCCGGCTGGATGAGAAAGCGGAAAAGGTCTGGCAGCTGCTCTGGGGACCCGAGAAAAAATTCTTCACCGCCCTTCTTCACGATTAGGTGGAAGGGGTGGCCCCAGCGGTAGGAAGCCTCGGATTCCCTGATGAGGTCTAGGAGAGGTCGCAAAAGGCCCTGCATGGTACGTGTTTGCCGGGAAACATCTAGGAATATCCGGATACTGGCGCCATCAAAGTCCAGTGGACCCTTCATCCAAGTCTGGCGTACAATCTCTTCCTTGACGTTAAAGAAGTGCACCCTGCATAAGACGTCCCGGGGCTGATCTTGAGAGTCCAGCCCCCCCAAAGAGGCCCGGGGCCCTGGGATCCTATGAACTCTGTCCAATTCAAGGTCCGCTGCAGGTGGCTTGTCAAGGTACTGGTTTAAAATGGCCGTCACAGTGGTCTTAAGGTCCGGACCTCTGGTAGCCTCAGGGATGCCCCTGAGGCGGAGATTGTTCCGCTGACTGTGGTTTTCACTGTCGTCCACGCGGAGCTGGATGTCAATTAGATGACGCCGAAAGGCCTGCTGATTTGCCTCCAGAGCTGTCAGCCTGGTCTCAGTGGTGGTGGCGGAGGTCTCCAAGTCAATCACCCGCTCCTCTACCGCGTCTACCTGGCCACATAGATCATGCAGTTCCTTCGTGAGTGGACTCATGATGGAGGTGGCCATAGCCTGTAGGTCCTGTCTGGTGGGCAGGGAGGCCATGATGTTCCTGAGGGTGTCCTCCGCAGGGCCCCCCGAAACAGAGGCGTGCGGGGTCAGTCCAGAGTCCTCCACCGGCAGTTCCGGGGACTGGATGGGGGAGAGCCGATGGCAGTCATCTCCGACAGTTTTAGCACCCGCCTCTATCTGCGCTCCCTTCTTGTTAGACAAGGCCGCTGGCCCAGGCTGGTTAGTGCGCGGTGGCGCCATCTTGGCCTGGGGCGCCGGAGAAGGAGTACCGTGATTTCTGAGGAAGTATTGTGTGATCTCCGGGCCCCTTGGTTCCCCCATGGTGTGAGGATTCTTGCGGTCTCCCGGCATACAGCAAAAAGCTCTTTGACCGTGTCTAGCAGGTGGGTCTCAGGTCTCGTCCCAGCAGGTGCGTCTTCAGGTCGCCATCACCAGACTACGTCCCCCAGGTCTTTAAGTTTTAATCCCTGGCAGGGTAGGTGCCCAGGGGGGTGCAAGATGGTGCAGAGTAGGTGGATGGATGGTAGGGGCTCCAGGGACCGTGCCATCTGGTCCAGCGCCAGTAGGCCGCAAAAGCCGCGGCCTCGATTTTTCGCGGTGCGGGAGCCAGCTGCCAATCTGCCCAATTTAGGGCTTAGACTGTAGCTGGAGAGGTGGGGAGTTGGGCTGGGGCGTTTATATTGCTCACCCTTCTCCCTGATGTTAGGATGCCTTACGATTGTCCTGGGCTTGAGCGGAGCTCTCCAGACACTGGCAGATTTATATTGGGTGAATGCATGCTGGGATTTGGTTTTACGCCACACTGGCTCCCGTGCACGGCTATGTCTCTTAAGGTTTCTGGTGTCGTCAGTCTGCCAAGGTTGTAATGGTCGGGGCCTGACATTTTGTGAAGTTAGAGAAGCAAGAGAATCCAGTGAGGATGAAAGTGAACTGTTGTAGATAGAGGTGGCCAGGTTAGGGCAAGATAGGGCTGAGATTTTGTCATGGAGGTGGTAAGTTGCAGAGTAAAAAAGAGAAGGAATAAAGTGGCGAATGTTTCTGCAGGTAATTGTTTTCCTCTTGGTGGGACAGGTGGTTGGAGACAAGCACATTGTGAACGTGATGAGGTTGTGGTCAGAGAGAGGAAAAGGAGTGTTGGTGGGGTTGTAGGGGGTGCAACGATGGGAGAAGACAAGGTCAAGGGTATTACCATCAGAGTGAGTGGGGGACTGTCCATTATGTAAGGTCAAAGGATGAGGTTAAGTTGAAAAGTTGGGATGCAGCTGGGCTGTTAACATTGGTGGGGATGTTGAAATCACCAAGGATAATAGTGGGTAATGTGGAGGAGAGAAAGTACGGTAGCCAGGCAGAGAAGTCATCAAGGAAGCGTGACACTGGTCCAGGAGGCACATAGATATCTGCAATTCTTAGAGAAATGAGAGAAAACGGGCGAATACAATGTGCCTCAAAAGAAGAGATATATAGAAAGGGAGGGGTAGTCAGGACTTGAAAGGTGCTCAGTGGGGATAGAAGTGAACCAACTTCACCTACTTTCTGTCCACTGGGTCTGGGTGAGTGAGTCCAGTGGAGGCCTCCATGAAAGAGAGCTGCATGCAAGGCAGAATCTGACTCTTGAAGCCATGTTTCTGTGATTGCAAGAAGGTTAAGGGAGTGGGAGACAAAAAGGTCATGGACATAAGTGAGCTTATTGCAGACAGAATGGGCATTCCAAAGGGCACATGAGAAGGTGGGGGTGGTTGTTGGGAGCAGGGGGATCGAGATAAGATTTAGAATATTGAGGCTGATGCTGGAGGAGGGAGGGTGCCGGGTATGGGGGTGAGATCCTGGAGGACCGGGATTAGGGGAGATATCCCCAGGGGTTAGCAGAAGAAGGAGAGTGAGAAAAGTAAGATGGGAGTGAGATGTGTATGAGTGCACATACTTTCCTGTCCTTGTGTGTGGGTCAGCAGGTGGGTTAAGTATTAGCAGGAGGTGATGAGAACAGTAGTAGGAAGAGGTTAGAAGTGATGGTGATATGTACAAGTTTTTGGGTGGAGAAGAGGGGAAAAGAAGTGAGAATTTGAAAGTAGAGGATACTAGTATGAGAAGGCAGAGCAGAGGGGACATATTAAAGGTTGGTGGGGATAGGTTTCAGACGTGCAGGATGCCCACTTATAGCAGAGATTTTGCAAAGCAGTGAGACAGTTTTGAATTGCTTGAAAGAAAGTTGCATACCCCAGTTATAGCAGAGATTTTGCAAAAGCAGTGAGACAGTTATGAATTGCTTGAAAGGAAGTTGCATACCCCAGTTAAAGCAGAGGTTTTGCAAAGCAGTGAGACCGTTTTGAATTGCTTGAAAGAAAGTTGCATTCCCCAGTTATAGCAGAGATTTTGCAAAAGCAGTGAGACAGTTTTGAACTGCTTGAAAGAAAGTTGCATTCCCCAGTTATAGCAGAGATTTTTCAAAAGCAGTGAGACAGTTTTGAACTGCTTGAAAGAAAGTTGCATACCCCAGTTATAGCAGAGATTTTGCAAAGCAGTGAGACAGTTTTGAATTTCTTGAAAGAAAGTTGCATACCCGTGAAGAAGCAGAAAAGGTGATGAGAGAACATACTGCTGTGTTCAACTGCTTATTACTCCTGCAGAAAAATTACTCATGGCTGCAAAAATTACCCTGCCTAGACCCCCTGTCTAGATATAAATATCTAAAATCCATATAATTATGAAATGCATATTATAGCCACAACAAAAAAAAAACAGGAAAACTGAAAAAGCATGTTGTAAATTCGATTTTATCACCATCATGATCCCCAGGTTTAATTCAACTTTCATTGTACAAATCTGTCTAAACATTAGGTACCACTAAACCACTAAAGCAGTTTAAGTCTAGATCAGCCATTCTCAAACAGGGTTCCGTGGAACCCTGGGGTTCCTCCAGAGGTTGCTAGGGGTTCCTTGAGCTATGGCTGATGAACCACCTATTTGATGATGCCTACAGAGTTCAAGGTTCGGCACCACTTAACAAAGCCAGCAGCATGATATCACATATCTATTTAGCTGTCTTTAAGGGTGGCATTTGGAGCACCACTTTAAGGGGACATTGTTCCTATTGACTACCAATATAAGGGGTATTGTTCCTATTAAGCCCTAATGGATTGGTATTAGTAAGGGTTCCTCGAGACATGAAAATTATTTTTGGGGTTCCTCTAGGGTTAAAAGGTTGCAAAAGCCTGGTCTAGATCAATGTTCAGCCCTCTTGGTGCCAAGGTGTCTGCCATGTATATCCACTTGGTTTTTCGCTTGGAGAGCTCTCTAACCATCTTAGACCCTCGCCATGCCTGTTAGATTTTATCTACACCCCAGAATTTCAAATCAGAGGGGTCTTGGCCATGGTGTAGTTTAAAATGCAAGGACACATTTTGATCCTTGAAGCCCAATGGTTTATATGTTACATGTTCTGCAATCCTCACTTTAAGTGGCCTCTTAGTTCGCCTTATATATAACAGGGCACTCCAAGGCATAGACGATATGGGTCATGTTACATGTAATAAATTCCCTGATTTTAAACTCCTTTCCATTGGATGGAGAAGTGAATCTATCCAGTCCTCTCATGGTACACGTGACTCCTCTACAAGCTTTACCCCTCTGGCAAGCAAAAAAAAACATTTCGGTCCCAAAAGGTTTGAGACCTACTCGGGGGGTCTATGACTTTTTTAACAACCCTGTCCCCTATATTTTGGGCCTTCCGATATATAATTTTCGGAACTGTTGGTAAAACCGGTTTCAACGTTCTATCCAAAGCCAACACATGCCAATGCTGTCTAAAAATGGTGTCATGAACCTGCAATAACATTTCATGTCCTGTCTGTTTGCTTACCTTTCTGCATGTGTCCAGTTAGAGGCCGTGCCTCCCTCACCTGTGTGCTTTTGTAGCCTTCCTCAGCTGGGCTCCACCCCAGGCCCTAATTAGGAACATTATTTAACACCTGACAGTGCAAGCCTGCGGTGCCGATCAATATTGTGTGTTTGGCTTGGTGTGTGTGCTTCTGCTGTGTGCTCTTTGTTTGTTCCTGTGTACCGATCTTTCTTGACCTTCCTTGTCTGCTAGTGACCCTGATCTCGACTTGTTCCTTACCTTCCCTGTTCTGCCTGTGACCCCAACCTCGGCATGCTTCCTGTCTGTTTCTGTCTGCTCGTAGCCCTGATCCTTGGTTTTCCAACTGACCTTCTCTTGCTATCCTGCACTGCTGCTTTCTCTCCATTCATCTGTAGCCAGCCGTGAGCGTGAGTCCATCCTCACCACCAGAGGCACTGGTGAACACCTGCTGGCTCTTAGACTCCGTGCCCTGGGGAAACCTATGCTCTAGCTCCCTGTGCAATCTGTGTTCCAGCAGTCCTGCTTCCCTGCACCATCCTGAGCTCTAGTCGCAGCAGTCAGCTAAAGCTCCAGCCTTAAAACTTTTCCATCCGATCGGGCAAAGGTGGCCTACATTATTTCTCTCCTGTCTGGCGAGGCTTTAGCTTGGACTGCCCCTCTGTGGGAGAAGAGTGGCCCCGTGGTCTCTAGCCTGTCTTGTTTCTTGAAGCTTTTTCAGAACATCTTTGAGGAACCAGGTTGTGTCTCTTCAGCGGCCAGCGCCCTTTTACGCCTCCGGCAAGAGTCTGTTTCCGTGGGACAGTATGCTCTTCATTTTCGGATTCTATCTGCTGAGCTGAACTGGAACAAGAGGGCCTTAGCTGCAACCTCTCTGACAGAGTGAAGGATGAATTAGCGGGTTGAACCATCCCCCCTGATCTGGAAGACGTGATCTCCCTGTGTATCCAGCTCGACATTCCCTTCCAGGAGAGGACCCTAGAAAAAAGATGCCAGCATTCCTTGGTCTCTAGTCAGCCTGAGCTCTCCCCTCTGCGACCCATGGAGCATCCCCTGCCAGCTGAGGAACCTATGCAGCTGGGTCGGACCAGGCTATCTCCCGAGGAACGTGCTAGCCGCAGGACTCTGGGCATGTGGTGATTACAGGTCAAGCTACACATCATCAATAACATAGACAGGTGAGCAGGGGCGTCAGTAGGGTGGGGCCTACTAGAGCCATGACCCAGCCAAATTTATTGTGTGCCCCGCAACTGAATTCACACCACACAGCGCTGCTGCCCCAGCGCTGACACTGCTTAGGCTCCAAGTAAGTTCAACTGACAGACAGTGACAGGGTCTGACTCACGTGACGTGACGGACGGCCGCTGTTATTTATGGGAGTTGTACTCCAGTCTCCGCGGCGGCGGCTGTGTGTGCGCTGCAGTGAGTCAGACTGACTGTCACTCACGGAGCACACACTGTTTGCAACTTGCTAGCTCCGCCTCCCGCCTGCCCTCCCCTCCCGGCCTGCTGATGCGAGCGCCTCTGAGACTGAGTCTGACTCGAGTCCCGGTGGGTGGAGTCATCAGTCTGTGTGAGGAGAGCAGCAGAGCAGCGCACGCACTGCAGCCAGAGCCAGCCTGTGCATACTGCCTGCCTCGTGGCAGACCAGCGGTGGCAACAGACAGTGTGAACACTGTACTCAGGGGATTGATTTGAAAGAATCTTCGGAGACAGACCACCAGACGGTGACTGAGCTGACTGAGATAGGTTGGAGTCTGGAGAGGAGTTGGAGACACCAGACCAGCCTGCCTGGCGTGGCCCACCGCCCTGGTCCCTGGACAGGTGAGACTTCTCCCAGTGAGTGAGTGGACACACGTGGCTGGCCTCTGGCCTTGGTGCAGCATTCACTATTTTTGTTCCTTGTCAGACCTGTCAATCCCTGTGGGAGCCTTTAGGCCCCTTTCACTTCACACTGGGGCGGGGGGGAGGTAGTGGACTAGTGGTAACTGGTAAAGCACCACAGTTTTCACTGCTATGGCTACAATACCTGTGTTCTGGCTACAATACCTGTGTAATGGCTGAGTCCCTATCTCCTGTGTTCTGGCTACAATACCTGTGTTCTGGCTACAATACCTGTGTAATGGCTACAATGCTTGTGTAATGGCTGAGTCCCGGTCCCCTGTGTTCTGGCTTTAATACCTGTGTTCTGGTTAAAATACCTGTGTAAGGGCTAAGTCCCTGTCCCCTGTGCAATGGCTACAATAACTGTGTTCTGGCTATAATACCTGTGTTCTGGCTACAATACCTGTGTAATGGCTGAGTCCCTGTCCCCTGTGTTCTGGCTACAATACCTGTGTTCTGGCTACAATACCTGTGTAATGGCTACAATACCTGTGTAATGGCTGAGTCCCTGTCCCCTGTGTTCTGGCTACAATACCTGTGTTCTGGTTACAATACCTGTGTAATGGCTGAGTCCCTGTCCCCTGTGTACTGGCTACAATACCTGTGTAATGGCTACAGTATCTGTGTTCTGGCTACAATACCTGTGTAATGGCTACAATACCTGTGTTCTGGCTACAATACCTGTGTAATGGCTGAATCCCTGTCCCCTGTGTTCTAGCTATAATACCTGTGTTCTGGTTACAATACATGTGTAATGGCTGAGTCCACATCCCCTGTGTACTGGCTACAATACCTGTGTTCTGGCTACAATACCTGTGTAATGGCTACAATACCTGTGTTCTGGCTACAATACCTGTGTAATGGCTGAATCCCTGTCCCCTGTGTTCTGGCTACAATACCTGTGTTCTGGCTACAATACCTGTGAAATGGCTACAATGTCTGTGTTCTGGCTACAATACCAGTGTAATGGCTACAATACCTGTGTAATGGCTGAGTCCCTGTCCCCTGTGTAATGGCTACAATACCTGTGTAATGGCTGAGTCCCTGTCCCCTGTGTAATGGCTACAGTACCTGTGTTCTGGCTACAATACCCGTGTAATGGCTGAATCCCTGTCCCCTGTGTTATGGCTACAATACCTGTGTTCTGGCTACAATACCTGTGTAATGGCTACAATACCTATGCAATGGCTGGGTCCCTGTCCCCTGTGTAAGGGCTACAATACCTGTGTTCTGGCTACAATACCTGTGTAATGGCTGAGCCCCTGTCCCCTGTGTAATGGCTACAATGCCTGTGTTCTGGCTACAATACCTGTGTTCTGGCTACAATACCTGTGTTCTTGCTACAATACCTGTGTAATGGCTGAGTCACTGTCCCCTGTGTAATGGCTACAATGCCTGTGTAATGGCTACAGTACCTGTGTAATGGCTACAATACCTGTGTAATGGCTCACTGTCCCCTGTGTAATGGCTCCCTGTCCCTGTGTAATGGCTACAATACCTGTGTAATGGCTCCCTGTCCCCTGTGTAATGGCTACAATACCTGCATTGTGGCTACTATACCTGCGTTCTGGCTACAATACCTGTGTACTGGCTACATGTCCCAGAGTTCTGGCTACGATAATTGAAATTTATATACGAGTGCTTTGGATTACAAGCATGTTTCTGGAATGAATTATTCTTGTAATCCAAGGTTTTACTGTACATTTCTTTTTATTGCAATTCACTACAAAAGGATACCACTGCACAAATAAAACAAAGGTGAATGTGTAACAAGACCTCTGGAGTGCATTGTATTCTTGAAGAAAAAAAAGATAAATTATATATATATATACTGTATATATTAAGGGGGAGCATCTGATGGAATAGAATAGCTGGAGCATGGTAAGAAAGAGGGAGCAGTTGCTAAGGGGGATTTTTGTGGGATTGTTGCAGGCAGTGGAGAAGAGGTAGATGGGTTAAAGGTTTATTCAAGTTTGAAACAGAACAAACAAATGGCAGTAGTACATTCTTCAGTTAGCAGAAACATTTCGTATTGGATATCATAAGACAGGTGATTACAGGTTAAGCTACAGCATCATCAATAACATAGACTGGTGAGCAGGGGCGTCAGTAGGGTGGGGCCTCCTAGGGCCATGACCCCCTCACTTTTATTGTGTGCCCCCCAACTGAATTCACACCACACAGCGCCACCCCAGCGCTGACACTGCTTAGGCTCCAAGTAAGTTCAACTGACAGACAGTGACAGGGTCTGACTCACGTGACGTGAGGACGGCTGCCGCTTGACCGCTGTTATTTATGGGAGTTGTAGTCCCGTCTCCACTGCGGCGGCTGTGTGTGCACTGCAGTGAGTCAGACTGACTGTCACTCACAGAGCACACACTGTTTGCAACTTGCTAGCTCCGCCTCCCACCTGCCCTCCCCTCCCGACCTGCTGTGCGAGCGCCTCTGAGACTGAGTCTGACTCGAGTCCCGGTGGGTGGAGTTATCAGTCTGTGTGAGGAGAGCAGCAGAGGAGCGCGTGCACTGCAGCCAGAGCTAGCCTGTGCATACTTCCTGCCTTTGTGGCAGACCGGCGGTGGCGACAGACAGTGTGAACACTGTACTCAGGTGATTGATTTGAAAGAATCTTCGGAGACAGACCACCAGACGGTGACTGAGCAGACTGAGATAGGTTGGAGTCTGGAGAGGAGTTGGAGACACCAGACCAGCCTGCCTGGCGTGGCCCCCCGCCCTGGTCCCTGGACAGGTGAGACTTCTCCTAGTGAGTGAGTGGACACACGTGACTGGCCTCTGGCCTTGGTGCGGTCTTCACTGTCTTGGTTCCCTGTGAGACCTGTCAATCCCTGTGGAAGCCTTTAGGACCCTTTCACTTCACATTGGGGCGGGGGAAGGCGGTAGTGGACTAGTGGTAACTGGTAAAGTGCCGCGGTTTTCACCGCTATTGTTACAATACCTGTGTTCTAGCTACAATACCTGTGTAATGGCTGAGTCCCTGTGTTCTGGCTACAATACCTGTGTTCTGGCTACAATACCTGTGTAATGGCTACAATACTTGTGTAATGGCTGAGTCCCTGTCCCCTGTGCAATGGCTACAATACCTGTGTTCCGGCTACAATACCTGTGTTCTGGCTACAATACCTGTGTTCTGGCTACAATACCTGTGTAATGGCTACAATACTTGTGTAATGGCTGAGTCCCTGTCCCCTGTGCAATGGCTACAATACCTGTGTTCTGGCTACAATACCTGTGTAATGGCTGAATCCCTGTCCCCTGTGTTCTGGCTACAATACCTGTGTTCTGGCTACAATACCTGTGTAATGGCTACAATACCTGTGTAATGGCTGAGTCCCTGTTCCCTGTGTAATGGCTACAATACCTGTGTAATGGCTACAATACCTGTGTTCTGCCTACAATACCTGTGTAATGGCTGAGTCCCTGTCCCCTGTGTAATGGCTGCAATACCTGTGTAATGGCTACAATACTTGTGTAATGGCTGAGTCACTGTCCCCTGTGTAATGGCTACAATACCTGCATAATGGCTGCAATACTTGTGCAATGGCTCCCTGTCCCTGTGTAATGGCTACAATACCTGTGTTCTGGCTACAATACCTGTGTAATGGCTGAGTCACTGTCCCCTGTGTAATGGCTACAATACCTGTGTAATGGCTCCCTGTCCCCTGTGTAATGGCTACATTACCTGCGTTCTGGCTACTATACCTGTGTTCTGGCTACAATACCTGTGTACTGGCTACCTGTCCCTGTGTTCTGGCTACAATAATTGAAATTTATATACGAGTGCTTTGGATTACAAGCATGTCTCTGGAATGAATTATTCTCGCAATCCAAGTTTTACTGTACATTTTTTTTTTTATTGCGGTTCACTGCAAAAGGATACCACTGCGCAAATAAAACAAGACCTCTGGAGTGCATTGTATTCTTGGAAAAAAAAAGATAAATATTAAATATATATATATGTTTCTATATACTGTATATATATATAAAATTGCGTTTTATGGTTGCTCCCCCTACTTTTGTCCCTGTCCCCCCATGTGCCCCCCCTAAATATGAAAGCTAGAGTCGCCACTGCTGGTGAGCAAAGTCGCTATTAGGGAATAGACACCATACATGTAGCCAGAATGGGATTTCGATATGTGGATATTACACCCCTGAATAAATCTTAGGATGGTAAGGTATAGAAGGGGGAGGAGGGGACTGGGGGGACAGGTATAGAGGGAGAAAGGAGAGGGAAATACCCTCCAATAGGGTTAGAGCCAGGTAAAAAGAGGGGAAACAGAGGGAAGAATGATTCAATTATATGTCTTATAGAAGCCACAATAATCAGGTCGCTCTATGTTCAATCAGTTTCCTAGGTGTTCTGCTCCGGACACTACTCTAGGGTGAGCTGCCTCTCCTCGACCCATGCAACCCAAATTTTGTCAAACTTCCTTGGGCAGTTACGTCCTATATATATGTAAGCTTATAGAGGGGTAAGGCCAAATTAATCAAAGTTCTCCATTGTTGTATTGTTGGAGGGAGCGCCCTATTCCACTGGAGGAGGATCGCCTTCCTGGCATAGAAGGCAGCATAGAACACAAAGAGTTTTTTGGCTTGAGGGGCCTCTATAGTGTTGCATATCCCGAGTAAAAAATGTTGAAGATCATGAGGAACATTGAGTTTGCCTATTGCGATAATGTCGTGGAGTATTGCTGTCCAGAAGACCTGTAGCTGTGGGCAGGACCATATTACGTGGAAGAAAGTGCCTACCTCCAACCCGCATCTGAGACATAATGGGCTACGTTCAGGGTAGATTTTTGCCAATCTCTCAGAGGCATAATAGGCTCTATGGAGGAATTTCAATTGGATAAATCTATCCCTCACTGAGATCATCAACGGGAGAAACTGCTGAATGCATTTTTCCCATTCATCATCCACTAGTGTAGGTATATCTGCCTGCCATTTAGTAAACAGCTGGGAGACCTTGGAAGTGTCCAACCCAGAAAGAATGGAGTACAGGGCAGAAAGAGGCTTAGACCCTTCCGGCTCCCTCAATAAGCCCTCGACATCATTAATCTTGAGGCTTATAGGTTGGGGGAATTGGACCTGGTACGCATGGCGCACCAGAAGGTACCTGAAAAACATCTGGTTGGGGAGATTATTCCTAGATTCAAGGTCATCAAAACTGATTAGCCCACCACCAGATACCACATCCGCCAGAGTCTTGACACCAACTCTGGCCCATATTATAGGATCAGGGATTGACTGGAAGTGGGGTAACCTCGGGTTCCCAAACAGTGGAGAGTGTGGAGACCAACAATGTTTCTTAGCCACTTTGGCTCTAACTGCTTCCCAGACTCGTAAAGTAGTTCTTATGGGAGTAGTAAGCCTTGGGTTCGAGCACGGCCATATATGAATCAGATTTCGTAACTCAGCTGCCTCCAGCGTAGACACCGGGTTGGCCAGGTCCTCCGCCAGCCAAAACTTTACCGTCACCAGAACTGCGGCCCAGTAGTATTTGAGGAAGCTGGGGAGAGCCAGGCCCCCAAGCATAACAGGCATCTGCAAGTCTATGGGTGCCCATCATTCCATATGAAAGATACGACTGTACTGTCCAGTTTTTTAAAAACGTATTTGGTATAGGGACTGGAGTGTGTCGGAAAATATATGCAAATTTGAGGAGAATAGACATTTTAATTAGGTTTACTCGACTTATCGATGTAAGGGGCAACGTCCTCTAGGCAGCGCATTTCTGGGTCAGGAAGGAGACCACCAGAGCTAAATTAAAGGGAATGAATTGCGTGAGATCTTGATGGATCATCACCCCTGAATATTTAAATTGTCTGACTACCCCCAGCGACATGACCGTAAAGAGTATGTTATCTGAGAAGCGGAAACACACCAGAGATTCTACATGAGCCATACCGAAGGGGGGAGAAAAATCATCACTGCCCTAAGGAGTACTGGACAAAGCTAATTCTCCACAAACCTGAATCAAAGGCTGAACATCTCCAAACAACATCCTGCCCTGATCAACTAGGGAATGAGCAAGACAGATACATTTTAATAGCTGGTCACTGATCCACTCCTTCAATGTCTGGTGACAGTAATCATTGTCCTCTGTCACTAGCAGAGAAAAATAAATAACCTCCTCCGGATGCATTTTATCACAAACGGCAAAAACCAAGATGGTTTCTCTGTACAGCCACTTTTGGTCAGGACTGGCCAGGGACCGGTGTGAGCAGAAATGTGTGAACTGCAACAGAGTGTACCAAACACAGGTAAAATATAAATAATATGATTTATTATACCATAAACAAATAACAAAGCAAACGCACCTCCACTATAGTAAATAGTGAAATACAACCAATGAATAAACCAACAGTGAACATACAATAAAAGACAGTCTAAATCAAATATGTACAGAGTACGGAATATCCAAATCGTAATCGTACCAAACCAGGGTCATACACAGGAGATCAAACAGTGGGGAGCTGGGAACAAGACAGGACAGGGAAAGGGAGTCAGGAGATAGATAGAGCAGGTAGGAAGGGATCAGGCTGCAGGATCAAGGTCAGAGTCCAGGAACAGGAGACAGGAAACAGGTTTCAGGAACACAGGTCAGGGGCACACGGAGAAAATACCAAGGCAAAGAATCACAGTATTTCCCAGGTTTAACCACTTGCCGAACGCATAGTGACTATGAGCACGACAGCGTGGCTCTGTCCCACAAATCACCGCTTATAGTTGCCACTCGCGGGCACGACGGGGGGAGCGGGGCCACGGGTCAGGCAGACTCGAAATCTGCCAGCGACCCACGATGGCCTGTGACAGAGCCAGAACGGGGAACTGCCGATGTAAACATGGCGGTTCCCCGTTCTGTCCGGCGGCATGTCAGAGATCTACTGATCCCTGTACTCGGGATCAGTAAGATCTCTGGTGCCCCTGGTAGCCCAGCTCCCTTACAGTTAGAACACACACAAGGAACACAGTTAACCCCTTCACTGCCCCCCCCCGCAGGTTAACCCCTTCCCTGCCAATGACATTTATAAAGTAATCCGTGGATATTTAAATTTCTGATCGCTGTATATATGTCATTGGTCCCAATAAAGTGTCAAGTATGTACAACATGTCCACCCCAATATCACGGTCCTGATAAGAATCGCAGATCACCACCATTACTAGTAAAAAAAAAAAAAATTGTAAAAACGCCAGAAATTAATTCTCATGGCTTGTAAACGTGGCAACGTTTGCGCAAACCAACCAATAAACGCCGATTGCGGTTTTTTTTTTTTACCAAAAAATATGAGAAAGAATATAAATCGGCCAAAACCGATGAATAAGTTTGTTTTTTTATATTTTTGTTTTGGATATGGATTTTAGCAAAAAGTAAGAAATATTGGTTTTTTTTTTGCAAAATTGTCGCTATTTTTTTGTTTATAGCGGTGATCAGAAATGATGCAGAGGTGATCAAATACCACCAAAAGAAAGCTCTATTTATGGGAAAAAAAGGATGCAAATTTAGTTTGGATACAACATCGCACGACCGTGCAATCGTCAGTTAAACGGCGCAGTGCCGAATCGCAAAATTGCTCTGGTCCTAAGGTGGGAAATCCATCTGGTCTTTAAGTGGTTAAATATGCTTCCTGCAATCAGCATCAGGTGATGCCTGACTGCAGGGGATGATGTCAGCACCTGACTGCCGAGAGACACTTGCTGGTGGACACCGGGACTGCAGCGCCACCAGCAAGTGAAACCTTTACCGACCGCCAGCCTCTGACTGCTGAGGGACACATGCTGGTGGACACCGGAACTGCAACCCATAGGCCTGGGAGCTACAGTGCCACTAGCAGGTGAAATCGGTCTTGACAGAGACTGACTGGAACAGTTATATCCCCAAAGCCAGTTGTTACCATCCTAAGTGGCTGGGGGGGATTCCAAAACGTCAGCTAATGCAAATTCAATGGAATTGTGACAATCTAGAGGATTATATGCAACAGTCTGAGCTGGTGGTAAATACATTTAGGAAAAAAGTTTATCATAATCAGAGTCTGCTACCCATACAAAAACAAGTCATGAAAATGGACAGGGATAGATTGCTGGAGGACAAACCAAACAATAAAAATGTTAAAGACAACTTAGCTTTTCTAACTAATTTCAATCGAGATTACAAACTATTCGAACAAATTGTTAAGAAACATTGGCCAATATTATTAAGGTATAAGACATTATCTAGTATTCTACCAAACCAACCTCAATTTACATACCGTAGAGCGCCAACTTGGAGGAATAGACTAGCCCGGAACATCCACGATCCACCCAACAGGAAGGTTACCTGCCTGGACCAAACTGGCTTTTACCATGGTAAAAGATGTAAAGCATGTAAAACCACGAGAAAGAACAAAAGAAAAATAGACAAGTTTAAAGAGGAACTGCAGTCTGCTTACATAAATTGTAATAAAAACATCTTTGCCTTTCTGAAGCTTCCCTCCAACCACTTTGCATATTATTTTAAGTATACTGTGATTCTGTACTTGCCAAATATGCTGCAGAAATCGCCGTCCACTCAGTCTGGCTGGATCCATTTTTACTGTGGGCAGCTGAAGCTGCTGCCTGTTCACTTCCAGGATTTACACAGACACACAGAGTCACACCTCCAACTCTGCAGCTCTCATTGGCCCTCTTATGACTCGTCCCTCCTCCCTTCCTGGCAAACTCTCACGAGAGTGAGACAGAGCTGTGCATGATGTCAAACGCTGAGGCATTTTCCCAGCCAAGAAACAGGAAGTGGGCTGTATAAGGTATTTACTGGCAGAAAAAAAAAAGTTTTACTACCCAAAGTTTAAACAACAAGGGCAGAGGATTTAATAGATGAAAAGATGAAAAAATGACTGAAGTTCCGCTTTAAATCATTTAGTACATGAAGGGAATATAACATTAGGAAGTTACTAACCTGCAACTCCACCCGTGTCACTTATCTGATAACATGCCCTTGCGGTTACAGTATGTTGGTCATACAACACGAAAATTAGGTATTAGAATTAATGAACACCTTAACAATATAAAAAAGGGGTACTCAATACACAGTCTCTCAAATCATTTTAGATTACATCACAATAGGGACCCTTGATTGGTGTCTTTTTGTAGGATTGATAGGGTAGAACCATATTGGAGAGGGGGAAACACGACCCACGACATGATCTAAAAATGAAACTGAGTGGATTTTTGAATTAAATACTTTAAGTCCTGCAGGTATCAATGTGAATATTGATTTGAACTGTTTTATATCGAATTATTAAAGTTTTAGCCTAATTAAGGTGTTTCAACTGGATTCAATTCATTAGCAAATTCCAAAAATTACATATTTTACAATTTTTACATATTTTTCTTTAACAACTTCAGCCCCAGAACGATTTACCCCCTTCCTGAGCAGAGCACTTTTTGCGATTCGGCACTGCGCCGTTTTAACCGACAATTTTGCGGCCGCGTGACGCTGTACCCAAACAAAATTGATGTCCTTTTTTTCCCATAAATAGAGCTTCCTTTTGGTGGTATTTGATCACCTCTGCAGTTTTTATTTTTTGCGCTATAAACAAAAAAAGTGCGACAATTTTTTTAAAAAAACAATATTTTTTACTTTTTGCTATAATACATATCCAAAAGAAAATATATTTTTAAAAAAACGAATTTATTTATCAGTTTAGGCTGATATATATTCTTGCTCATATTTTTGATAAATAAAATTGCAAAAAGCAAGGGGGCGATCAAGGGTTTAAATGTGTTCCCTCACTGTGTTCTAACTGTGTGGGGGCTGGGCTGGCAGGAGCATGACAGATCTAACTGATCCCGATGACAGGGATCAGTAGATCACTCTCATGCCACCTGTCAGAACGGGGAACCTCTGTGTTGCATCGGCGGTTCCCCGCCCTTTCTCTGTAGTAGGCGATCGCAGGTCGCCGGCGGACATTGAGTCCGCCCGACCCGCGGTCACACTTACAGGGCGTTCGGCGGGCACGAGAGCGCACCCGAGGTGGCACGCGCCTGCAACTGCGGCTGCGTGGATTGCCATTTATAGACGGCGATCTGCACAGTGGAGTCAACTTGCTGCAGTAAATGTACACGAGGCGGTCGGCAAGTGGTTAAACCACCACTAGATGGTGTAGAAACAAGTTGGCTTTATGGTCCTATGTAAAAAATGTTGTGGTCCACCACTAGAGGGAGAGGGGATTAGGATTTCTCTAATTTATCCTAAATGTAGTCCCTAATGTAGCATTTTAATATATTTAATAATAAGTAATATTTAAAAAGATAATATAGATTAATAAATATAGGAAACAAGTTTAAAATTACATTGTGAACCCCTTTGGGTGTTTTCTATTTGTGAATAATAAGGATTGAGTTGGATTGGATATCCAAAAATGGAGGAAGTATATAAAGAAGGAAGAGACGTGTCTGGTCATGGGACCCCTGATCCCACCCTGTGCTGCGTGCTGACGAAATGCGCTGGGTGGGATCTTGTGTGACATGTCACTTCCGCCACAGTGGAAAGCAGGTGGAGCGCATATCGGCATTCCTGTTTCAATCTCAACCTGGTTTTAATTATACTCATTGTAAGTGGAACTTTTATTATATATAGCGTGACTTTAATAAACAATTACATACTTCACTATTGGAGGTATCTTTTTCTTTCCACCGGTCTTTGGAGATCTAGCTTGTGTTTAACCAACTGGTGGCCCTGCTGAACAACCGAGAGGATCATCAGGAGCGATATCTCCATTTCTGCTGTGTATGACTACCTGTAATGGGGTCATATAAGCCTGGTGAGTGGGCTGTGTGCTTGGTGTTGGTGGAGGAGGATACTCACTTACTTTGGTGTGGAATTGCCAAGAAGTTTGCAAATACTATACCATCTGTACCTATTGGAGACATCTGGTGGCAACATATGGACATTGCAAGTAATGCACTTTATTTTTGAGCACTTGTTATTAGTATAATGTGGATTATGTTTATAGTTTTACATTTGATTTGTTAATACTTGTTTTTTAACAACAATATAATATAATAATAATATAATTGTATAAGACTCCTTTCACACTGAGGCAGTTTTCAGGTGTTTTAGCACTAGAAATAGCGCCTGTAAAGCGCCTGAAAACTGCCCCTCAATCCTCCCCAGTGTGAAAGCCCGAGTGCTTTCACATTGGGGCGGTGCTCTTGTGGCATCTTTGGGGCAGTTTGGGAATGAATGGGCGGCGCTTCCGAAGCACCGCAACACGTTTGCTTTTAACCTGTTCTTAACCCCTTCTTGGGGGTTAAAAGCAGCCTTCTAGCAGTTGAAAAGTGACGCTAAAACGACAGTAAAGCGCTGCTAAAACTAGCGGCGCTTTACCGTAACGCTCTGCGGCCCTAGTGTGAAAGTACCCTAAGGGAGCGCGGTTTTATATATATTTTTATATTATTTATCACACATAGGTTGTCTAACCTCACAACAAGCTGCTCTGAAATTGTATTTTTTATTTATTAATGGTATAGCACAATGATTTCACAGGTTAAGGGAATATTCTTATATTTTATCACATTGAAATCCATGCATCCAGCGTCCTGCATGTAGATTAGGGGCCGGGCGCATGAATGAGGGGGGCGGTGCCCCTACACCCTTAATAGAGTGGCCACTGTCTTGCCAAAATAGGCAACTCTGCAGAAAATCAAACCACATCATTTCCACTTTCTTTAAAACATCAGTAAATGCATATTTGGAAGAATTTCTGTTTGCACACAACACCGGCAAGCAAATACAGTCTGGTACACGAAGATTTAGCTATTTTCACAGCAAATCGGTTAACAAGGAAAAATTTGTCACCGCCTTGGAGGCGGTCATTTTGTTGGTTAGTCTCCGCTCATAATATTGTGCACCGGACTGTATTTGGTTGCCACTGTTGTGAGCACACAGCAATTCCTGAGTCCAAACAACAATTCATAAAAATCTGCAATTCCTGATAGTTTAAAGAAACATAAGTGATTCGGGTTGCTCATTCTGCTAGGTTCGACATTTTGGCAAGACACCACCACTGATCAGATCACATTTTATGGCAAATTACTGAAATGAATTCTAAAGGGTTTACATATTTTTTTCTTTCCACTGTATCTCATAACTGTAATAAAAGGTGACCTTAACATTTGCTGTGAAATAATAGAGATGAATTTTAAGTAACAATACAAATCAAATTATAACACACTGAAAGAAATTAAATCCTTAGCTAAATGCATAAATCAAAGAGTTGTGCTTTTCCTTTTTAACCTCAGATAATATCCAGGCATGTATGAAATTTAGCTATAATTGCAGCTCTGGCAATATCACAACCCCATTCATTTTATACGCACATTGAGATTACACATCTTATTGTATAATCCTTTCTTACTTTTGACAGCTGTACCAGGTGCAGATCACCTCTTTCCTCCCACTCTCACTTCCAGTGAGACAGTTGTCACCACTCCCACTCATTTCACATTTGTAGGGACAGTAAAATGAGAGGTTAAATTATTAATAGTGAAAGAATATTGTTGTCTCTTATTCATGTAAATTGATGAAATTCATGCAAAACGGAAGCCTTTTGACCTAATGCTGAAGAGTGTTTACTTTTGTTTTGCTCAAATTTTTCAAGCATGTCATTTCTAAATTGTACTACGCTGGGGTTATAATGATTGCTTAGTAACAGATTTCCTTTTTATTTGCATTTTATAATATAATCTACATCAATTAACTGTGCATATTAATTTCTGTTTACGTGGGTTTTTAAATCAAATTTTTTACTTGAAGGACTTTACAAGGGCTTTTTTAGGTTTTATATAAATAGGATCAGATCTAGAAACTGGCATAAACAGAGAGAGAAGGGAGATAGAAAGAGCGAGAGAGTGAGAGAAAGAAAAAAGAGAGAGAGCGAGAGAGAGAAAGAGACATAGAAAGAGCGAGAGAGAGAGAGAAAAGACAGAGAAAGAGAAAAAAGAGTGAGAGAGAGAAAAAAAGAGAGAAAGAAAGATAGAAAGAGTGAAAGGGAGAAAAAGAGAGAGAGAGAACGAGTGAGCAAAATAAAAAGAGAGATAGAAAGAGTGAGAGAGAGAAAAAAGAGAAAGATCGAAAGAGAGAGAGAGAAAAGAGTGAGAGAGAGAGAAAAAAAGAGAGAAAGAGAGAAATAAAAATAAAAAGAGTGAGAGAGAGAGAGAGAAAAAAAGAGAAAGAGAGAGAGAGAAAGAAAGAAAGAAAGAAAGAAAGAAAGAAAGAAAGAAAGAAAGAAAGAAAGAAAGAGAAAGAGCGAGAGAGAGAGAGAGAGAAAGAGAGAAAAAGGTGAGAGAGAGAAAGAAAGATAGAAAGAGAGAGAGAGAAAAGAGTGAGAGAGAGAAAAAAAAGAGAGAGAGAGAAAGAAAAATAGAAAGAGCGATAGAGGGAGAATAAGAGAGAGAGAGAGAGAGAGAGAGAGAGAGAGAAAGAAAGCATCAAATAAGTTTTATTGGCAGGACCAAATACAATTTAGCATTGCCAAAGCAGTTGAGTCTGCATGAGAAGGGGGGGGGGGGGGTGTAATGAGTAATATAATGGGAAATGGGGGTAAGTCCATATAAAGGATTTTTAAGTCCACAGTCTTTCATGTCCCTCTCAGTCTGTGACATGCTGTCACATATTGTGCAGCTATTTTCACCATTGGCTCCTCTTCTCCCAGTAGAATTTGGAGTTTCCTCTTCTCTTCCATAGAATTAAAGTCCGGGATGAGAGTGGAGAGTCTCTGGAAGTGAGTGTCCCTCACTGATGAGTACTTGGGGCACTGTAGCAGGAAGTGGTACTCATCCTCCAGGACCCCCTGATCACATTGCTGGCACAGTCTACTCTCCATGGGCTTGAAGGTCTGTCTGTGCTGTCCTAATTCAATTTTCAGACTGTGGGCACTGAGTCTGTACAGGCTCAGGGTCTGTCTGTCTTTGTGGTCTTGTAGCACCTCCAGGTACGGAGCCAGTTTGTAGTCTCTCTGCAGTGACTGGTAAACAGTTCGTTTTTGGAGTTTATTTCATTTCTCCATTCTCCAATATATTTTTCTTTGAAGTCATTCATTATATTTTTTATTTGAGACTTTGTCAGGCTGGATTGTTGGGAGTTTGGAATAGGCAAGGAGCTTGTGAGTTGTTGCAGGCCCCATGGCTTGGCCTGGTCCTTATTGGTCAGTAAAGCTTTATGGTGGTATGAGTTTGGACTGCTGTTTTGCAGGTGGTCCCAGTATGATAGCACCCTCTTCTGTACCGCAAGAAGTAAGAGAAATATGCCCAGCTCAGACCGGCAAGCACTGTTTGAGGTGCTCCGATGGACTTGGAGGAAATGTTTGCAGAATTCAAGATGGAATATTTCTGTTGGGTTGGAGTGCCATTTGGATTGGTCTGGTAGTGTAGGTGACCGGATCCCAAACTTCACTGCCATAAATAAGAATTGGGATGATGACGCTATCAAATATTCTGAGCCAGACTCTCATTAGTGGTTTTAGGTTTTACATCTGTCTCCTGATGGCATAAAAGACTCTGCATGCCTTGTCTTTTAGTGCCTCTATAGCTGGCTTGAAACTTCCTGATAGGTTATTTTCTAAGTCAAGGTAAGTGTAGCTGTTACTTTCATCAAGAGTGCAGTTGTCCAATGTAAAGGAAGGGCTCTTTCTTTGTTTTGTGTTTTTCATTTGGAACATTATGGTTTTTGTTTTGCTTGAGTTTATTGGTAGTGCTCATGTGGCACTGTATTTCTCCAGAACTTGCAGGCTGTCTTGTAGGCCTCTGTTAGGAAAAAGAACCTTTTGCCAGCATTCTGGGCGTTTCCACGGTGGTGCGCGCACTCCCGTGCGCGTCCGCGCGCTCCCGTGCGCACCCGCGTGCGCGCGCACGGCTGTGCGCGCGCACGCGCCGGAAACGGCGCCAAACGGCGCCTATTTCGTTCTCAGGGACCCAAATTTATCCGCGGCAAACCGCGGCAAAGGCCGCGCACGCGCGCGTGTCGGCACGCGCGCGTGCGCCCACGCGTGCCCTCGCGCGCCTGCGCGTGCCCTCACGCGCGTGGTGGCACCTTTGCGGGTCTTACGACCGTTTTCCAAGAAAAAGGATTGTCTCCGGATGTTCTGTCGGACGTTCAAGACCTCTTTATGTCACGGTGTACTCGTGATGGTTATTTGAGTTCGTTTTGTTTTTGGTATTACAAGGTTTACTTTTTGTGTTTTGTTTCTTTCTCGGGAAGGAAATGTAACCTGTTGACGTGAGAACTACTTTCATTGTCGATGTGAATGGAACTGAATCTTTTATTGGATAGTCCTTCAAAGTTCGGTCGATATCTCCGTGATTTTCTGTTCCGTACGTCTCAG